>JAQQAC010014596.1:3586564-3787823 GCA_029783875.1 Phataginus tricuspis | reverse complement strand
CTCACTCACTCACTCACTCACTCACTCACTCACTCACTCACTCACTCTCATTAGCTTTCTCTGATCTGGAACACCCGGGAAGGTGGAATTCCATATGGACTATAGCTATGAAATTGTCTCTTGGATATGAGTTCTTAATATGGAATTCATAAATGGGCTTCAGAAAGTTACTGAAATTGTCTGCAAAACTTTGTATGCATGTTTCTTAAGGGAGAGTCCACAGGATCATCTGATTGTCAGCGGGGTCTCTGATTTCTGAAAAGACAAGAACTTCTGCTTTGGGATTTGAATCTTGGATTAACAGTAAGAAAAGCAATAGCTGACACTGGGTCCTACCACACACGAGGCATCCTAAGTACTTTACATAACACTTCCATTTGATCCTCTGCGCCCTGGGAAGAGAGTGTCATGGCTATACTCTTACTGATGTGGAAGTGGAGGCACTGAGAACAGCAGGCACCCAGAATGACGCAGTTTGCTGGAGGTGGGATTTGAACACAGATATGTGATTCTAGCACTCTCAGCCATTCCTTGGTAGGGCCTCCACTCTATGCCAGGTGGCTCCACGGTGACTCTGGATGTGGCTGGCTTTAAGGCTCTTTTCCTTTCTTCATTTCACTGCCTGGATTCTAGGACAGGCTTCCACTGCTCCTGAATCGGTAGTTTTCCACCTGGTTTCCATGTCTCTGGAAGGGTGAAGGGAGGTTGTCTTTGTGAAGTCAGATCTGTTTAATTTTGAAGCTTGGTTCTTTGGCTAGCTGCTCTCAGTGTAAACCCTAGAACCAGGAGCCCATGGCCCTTGCCACAGGATTACTATGAGCATAAAGTAAGTTAATAACATGCCTAAAGGAACTTTGGGAGCCCTGAATACTGTGGGATTATGTGTCAGGATAGTGACATCTGTCCTCTTCTGGAGAGAGTGGGCAGCCTCAGGCCTCAGAAGGACAGCACCCACCTGGTCCAAAGGGTATGAGACCCGGAACTGTTTGTCTAAGCTGCCTGTGGTCAAAAGTATGTTCTGGACAGAGGAGGTGGTGGTGTAACTGGGCTTTGTGTGTGTATTGAAAAATCCCTCTTTGCTCTTTCCTCATTTTGGGGTTGTCCTTTGAGTCAAGTCAAATATTTATCGAGTATTTCTGAGTACAAAAGTAGTGTATGAGAGAGATGTGAGGGATACAGAAGCAGAGCCCCTTTCCTTATGGAATGTGTGGTTTTATTGGCGAGCAAGGACAACGTGTGTACTGAAGGGAGATGTTCAATAAGTTAAAGTGGAGACCATGGTTGCGTGTTGGCTGGAGGGTTTCAGGTGAGAGAGAGGGAACTCTGGGCTGCAAGAATGGAGGAAGGCAGTTCAGGTTGAAGAATTTGGACAGTTTGGGTGGATGGAGGAGGTGATGGTGCCTGGTGGGGGGTGAACAGTGAGCAGATTGGAGGGTCTGATAGCAGGATCTGGGAGTGCCTGGAGGTACTGGGAGATTCTCACTCACATGAGGAAGATTGATCTTTTAGTGAAGTATTCAGGATGGGTCAGAAAGGGGAACTAGATGCCAGTTAGATTCTTTGCACAGTCCGAGCATTTTGTGTCTGCAGCTTGTATGAATAGTAAGTGTGTTAATCGATGGTAATTTTTGAACATTTGGGCTGGAATGGACAGACCAAACACCTTGTTTTCCCTTTTGGATTTGCCGTGTGGGTAGTGGGAAGATCATATGTTGTCACTTCTCTGTTTCTTAGTCCCTCATCCCAGCGCAGCTGCCCCTTGCCTGTACCATTGCACATTAAAATTGCTCAGGATGTATTTTTTATTTGATTCCTGGGCTTGGGGAATGGCGGTCTCCGTAATGGCAGCACTACCTAATTTTAGATAGTAATTTCTGCTTTCTTAAGCACCAGACTCCTCACTTGAGTTGCTGACCCCTTTCCTTTCTGGGGGTGCCGTGTTGTCAAAGTGCTGCTGACCATTATTATGTGAAAGTTTTGACCATGAGAGAGCAGTGGTGAGAAGCCTGTAATTGTCTACAGGTGGAGTAATTGATACTTAAATAACTGAAAATAGGTCCTGTACATTTAAAAAAAAAATGAACAAACCGTATAGATCTTTATAAATAGCAGCCACCATGCTCTTTAGAAATCTTTTTCTGCTTTTCTCTGTCCACAGACCCAGGGGGTAGATTGAGATTGGGCCAGGTCAGCCCTCACATGGTATCTGTTCTGGCTTCAGGATCTTAAGAGAAAGACTTATTGGTTACCGTCGTGAGGATGGTTGGAGAATGCTTCAAAGGAAGCCTGCCCCATGCCATACAGAGAAGCAGTTGTCCTCACTTGTTCCAAAATTGAGTTGAACCATTTCTAGGGGAGCAGGGTTGGGAACTTTCATTCTATACTTTATAACTTTCTATATTGTTTGCATGTTTTTCACCAATAGCTTTTCATAAAAATAATATAAAAAATTACATAATAACAGAATAATAACAAATAAAAATAAAAAATTGAGTGATGGCACTGTAAAATTAAGTAATGAAATACAGTTGGAAAATAGAATGGCATTAGAAGTCCCAGTTTCTCACAGTTCCACAAGCACTCGCTAGCTTTGTAACTGACTCTTCTCCATTCTGGAGTCCGAGCAGAACAGCACCCTTAACTCCGGGTTGCAGCTACTCCGTGCGTGTATCTCCTCAGATGGCAAACCGGATAGTGGACTCTGCAAGGGGCATCCTCAACAAGCTTATCCCCGATATCTATATTTACACAGACCATATGAAAGGAGTCAACTCTGGGAGGTAAGTGTCTGTGAAGTTTTGGAGCCTGATTTCACAGCTACCCCAGCCTTTTTCATACTCCCGTGGTGACTGAAGTGGAAGCTGTCAGCTCTGAGGTCAGGCAGCCAGAGGAAGAATGATTTCAGATTTAATTTCCTTCTGACTTACTACCATTGTCACCAAAGGCATCTTGAGTGCCTGTTACTTGGGAAGCATCACAGTGCCCAGTGCTGGGAGATTAAGGGTGCAGACCCTAGCCTGGGGGGTGAAAACCCAGCTGTTAATAAATAGTGCTGCAAGCTTCAAATCCCATCCGGTCCTGTTCCCACAAAAAATTACAGTAAACAAGTTCTTCCACCCTGAATAAATAGTTTGGGGAAAAAAAAATCCTTTGTTGGTCTGAGTGCCAGTAGGCTTCTCTCCATCAGGGGGAACAACACCCTGGGGCCAAGGAAGGTTGTTACTGCAGATGTGAATCTGGTTAGTTAAAGCTTTTGTGGAAAACCTCACCCAAAATGAAAAATTAATGATGATCTGTTATGAAAGTTTGTGATTTAGGCTTTGGTTGTATATTTAGAAACCAGTAAGTTAGGGAAGAAATTAAAAACTAATTTTTTTATGTGAAAATGTCAAACATACAAAAAGTTAAAAGGATAGCCCATGAGCACCTGTGTATTCCTGCTACTCAGCATTAACAGTGAGTATTCTGCCAAAGGGTATGTGGGTTTTCTTTCTGTTTTTGCTGAACAATTTCAATGTGAATAATGGTGTCACTGCACTTTGAATCGTATGTTTTCAGGTGTGTCTCCTAAAAATAACATCAGAGATTGACTGTTGTGAGTTAAGAAATCAATTTTTTCTTAAGTAGTGCCACAACTCATCCTTTTTCATAGCTCTTCCACCTGAGCTGTCTTATTAACTTCTCCGATTGAAGGAAAAGGAGAGCAAAGGAGGGAGTGAGAGTTTGACCTTCCTGAGACCCAAGGGAAAGAGGAAGGTGATTTCGGAAGTGCAGGTGGCTCACAGTCCAAAGCAACAGAAGTCGTGGTTCAGGGTTAGAGTTGGGAAAGGATTTGTGTGCAAAGTTGGCCCTTTTCTGAGAGTTGGAAAGGTCAGTGAAGGTCCCAAACCTTTGGTGTATTGCCCAAATATCACCAGTGTTTTCCTCATTCATACTGTGGGAGTGATAATGCCTGCATTGCTAGGTTACGGTAAAATAAAAACTAAAAGATCACGTGTGTAAGCCACTAAAACAGTGCCTGGAACAGAGTAGGTCCTACGGAAGTGGGAGCTGCTAATGCCATTCTTCCCTTCCTTTCTCTTGTTGGCCACAGTCCTGGAATTGTGTGTCAGTGCCTCCCCGGGCAGAGGGCTTACCGAGGGATGGGGAGGGTAGGCGGAAGCAGCCCAGTGGCCTGAGCTCGGTGGTGCCTTCCCTGTCTGGCCTCTTGCTGTACCAGAGGCAGTATGGCTTTGTAAGAGGCCACTGACTCAGGTGACCCTAGTATGTGGGCTGGTCCCATAGTTGCTAATGGTGAGTAGAAAGCTCACGTGTGGATCAAGATTTGGCCTGATGTAGGCTCATAGGTCATCAACTCCAAATTCCACTTAAAAAATTCGTATATAACCAATGCATGATGATACGTTTGTGTTATCTTTCTGAATCTCAAGTTACAGATAGCAAACCATGATTTTCTTTTCTCTGTTAAGAAATTATGAAGTCATGGGTGGGTATTTTCCTCTTCTAATTCAGTGGAGTAGTCACGTAAGTTAGGCTCATTGGAGTCTGGAAGTGAGAGTTTATGTTGTGGCCGTGACCTGGAAACTGGGGGGGCCAGCAGCTCTTGGTGGCCTGTGTCAGCTTGTTGACCAGTGTGCACATTTGTCCAGTGTGGTCCCACTTTGATTCTCATAGTCATGACATTTAAAAAAAATCTAGTCTTACCAACTAGAGAGTTTGGAGGCTGTCATTTGCAAACTGTACTAGTTGTACATCTTCAGTGAGTTTACCTGGTGACTAGCTGCGTTGTCAGCATAACTGGAACTAGGTCTGGTAACACCCCCCCCCCCAATTCGGTGGGGGGAAATTGGAGTAATGCACGAAGAGCTTAGTATGTTACCATGTTCTTTGTGTTGTGTAAAACAAATATAATATTAAATGAAACAATCTTGATTAAATATAAAGTTGATTGTATTAACAAGTACATGCACCTCAAAAGTTTCCCATGGATGGAAAAATCTGGAAGTTGTTGGGAAATGCAGGTAAGTGGGTTAAAGCAGTGATGGTAGCTTTTCTTTTAGCTTTCTCCCTGCCCTCCACTCTCTCTGCTTTTTCTTTTCGCTGCCACCAGCTCTGCTGCTGGGCTGAATGCCCCTTCCCTCCTCCTGGTCAAGTGATTCAAAGGCAACTTGAGATTGTGCTAAAATAAAATGTCCCATGACGATGGCTGGGTGTCACGGTGCTAGGTTGTTAGGCCTGACTCAGCGTGCCCCAGAGCTTTGTTTGCACTGCACCCCCTTCCCTTCGCAGGTGTTACTCACCCTTGGCTGCACAGACGATCAAAATGTTTTAAAGAAATTAAGGACTGACCTTGTTACTCCCTAAAGTGAGACCATGTACTGCATTTGAAACATTATTAATTGTAAACATAGTTTTTCTGAAAGAAATGCTTTGACTAGTTTTGTGCTGGACCCACAGAAAGTACTTGACAAACATGTGTTGAATTATGTTAAAGGAGGCAGGTCTGTATTGTTTTGCATGTGGAATGGACCACTGGAAGTACGTATTTGTTTGAAAGGCACTCGGCAAAAAAGATGGGAAATGTCAAATCTGGAAATTTTGTGGAGAGGTGCTTGTTTTTGTTGTATGTGGAGTGATTTTGTTTTGTGTCTGGAGTGGTTGTCTCTAAGCTCTATGAGGGCAGAAACTCTTGGATTGACCATGGTGCCCCAGTTCCTGGCCACAGACGCTTTCCCCAAATGTTTGTCGGATGCGTGAGTGAATGAGTCAGCTGTGGTCAAGGAGGGTGTGAGGTTCTGACTGTTGGCTGGCAGAAACACAGTGGGAGAGAACATAGTGCCAGCTCACTGATTATTGAATTCTGAGTTAGGGATGTCACCTGGGGACAAAAACATGAAGGTGTGCCTTCTCTGTGCCCTTTCTGGCTTGTGTGGTATTTTTCATTACAGAGGAGCAGCCTGTTTTCAAGAGCTGTGATGAGGTGGTCTCCAGACCACTTACACCTGCTGGACTGGGTGTGAAGGCTGAATAAGTGCTATGCCGGAAAACTTAGGTGGGCTTTGGAGTCTGGAAGACTCCAAAAAGCATCCCAGTCGCTTTCTAGCTGTGTGGACTTGGTGGATTTGGCCTTAACTTGTCCACTTCCTCATTTATAAAATGGGAATGGTAATATTTACATCTCTGCAGAGCTGTAGTGTCAAAGCCCCTAGCTCAGTATCCGGTAGCCCTTGTTAATGTCACACTATGTACGCTGACCATTACAGACTCTCACAGGAGGATCTTGTACAGTGTAGGAGGCCAAGGAAAGGCCAATAGGAGAAGCAGTGCAGAGTGCAGACTTGCAGCTCCTCTGGTTCTGCCATGTGTGCCCTCACTAAGTTGTATATATTTCTAGTAGAAGCTGGTAGGAGCCCTAATAAGGCTAATGTAACCAGGTGAAACGCCATTCAAAAGATTTGTGTTTTCTTTCCTTTTGCTGGTGAATGTGAACCCTCCACTTCACTGACCCCACTCAGTGCTTGTCCTTTGACTTCCCAGGTCTCCAGGCTTTGGGTTGTCGCTGGTCGCTGAGACCACCAATGGCACCTTCCTCAGTGCGGAGATGGCCTCCAATCCCCAGGGCCAGGGAGCGGCTGTGCTTCCAGAGGACCTCGGCAGGGACTGTGCCAGGCTGCTGCTCGAAGAAGTCTATAGGGTATGTCGTCAGCCTCTGTAGGTCTGGGAGAGGAGCCATCAGGAAGCAGTCATTGTCTCTCTTCTTATTCCTTAATTTCTTCTCTTCCAAGGTCTTAAGCCAAAGAGTTGACCTCTTCCTATTAAACAGTTTAGCACTGGCTAGTTTAATGGATTGGCTAAACTAGTAAGTGAGTAGAGTTCAGCCACACTGATTTGGTACACAGAGCAGGAAAAGTTTCATGGTGGGGAGTGGAGAGAACTGGAAGAGAGTCTACAGGGAGAGGAAGTGAAAAATGAAGCAGGTTAGGTGGTGACAGGCCAGTTGAAGAGCACACACCACCGCAACCAAAGCAGATACCATCTCTCAGCTCCATTGGGTCACAGGGGGCTCATTGTTTTCAGAATTTTCAAGAGAAGCTGGGAATCTGGATTTGCATGTGACAATTCAGATGGAAATGATGATAACAGGCTAGATTTTGCAGTGTACTTTAGAGCACAGAAGAATGTCTAGGGAAGGGAGGCCTGTAGGAGAGCAGGGTAAGGGTTTGGAAAGACGAGAACATAGAACAAAGAGTGACAGGATCCTGGAGACAAGACCTCACCTATTGCTGTTTTGCTCCTGCAGCTCTGCCGGCAGAATGCAACTCAGACCATCTGTCCTCTCAGTTGCCATGTTTTGTGTGGATCCATCAGAGCAACATGCACTTAGGCACACACACACTTTTACTGTTTCCCAAAGTAGTTGAGGGGACCAAAAAGTAGCAAGGAAGGAATTGGGAGGGAAGGAAAGATGACAGGAGAAATGAGGTGAAGCTGCCTGAAAATACATTCTGTAAAATCCTATGTATTTGGTTAGAGGAGAGTCACAGATACGGCTCCAAGGTCTCTGTTAGTTTGTACTGTCTCTCACCTTGGGTTCCACATGAGGTAGGTGGGACCTTTTCCTTGATCAGTGGAATCCAGTTCAGGCTCTGAGGGTTGGTCATTTCTCTGCAGTGTGTTAGGCCCCTGATTCTTGAACTGAGCACCATCAAGAACTGTTCTCTGGGTGATTTGCGATTGGACGGTGTACAATGTTTCTGAATTGACTTTTTTCTTCAGCTAAAGAGCTGAAGAGCCTTTCAATGTCTTTGTTTATCTATGTATTTGTTAGTAGACATCTCTGTGGTTCTTTCCTGAAGTTGCCAAGGAAGTTTTGCCCTGTTTATAGTAACAAAAATCACATGAGAGCCTAGTGCAATAAAAGCAGTAAAGGTGGGTACACTGGTGATTTTATTTTTCTTTTAATTTTCCTTTTGTCTCTGTAATTTATTAATCACTATGGTAGGGTGATGCATAGGTCATGGGTATTGATCCCTGCATAGACCTCACTAAGGAAAACAGCTCATAAACACAGTCTACTCCTCTGAGCCAAGTTAGCATTCTTGAAAATACCTCATTGCTCACAAGGTGGAACGAGTAAGAATGAACTGTTTCATAGTTAATTAAAATTTCCAGCTCTCAGATGGCATTATTTAATGTCTAATAGTAGACAAAGAATCTATCATTTTGTCTTCAGTAGAGTGACTGCATCCCCTTTATCACCATTCAGCTAGGAAATAGTGTAGGTGGGAAATAGCCTATCAAATGAAATCATCCTAGAGGAGGAAGTGCCTTCTCATATTCTTGTGTGGTCAAGATCTGACCTCAGCTTTTTTGACGCTAAGTCACCCTGATGTTTGACGCTGAATTTTGTGATTTTTGGTAGATCAGTAGTAACTAAAAGTTGGAAGTAAATGATCAAGGGTTTGCCCTCCTACTTACTTAGTTCAGGAACTTTGTCATATAGACATTTGTGAGGAAAGAATGTGTGTGTGATACGTTATCCCTAAAGCCCCTCTTGGCTTGTGCAGGTGTCCCTTCCTTGTGCCATGGTGGCTGGCAGGCCCCATCTCTGACTGTGGGGGACACTTCCTTCTCTTCCCAGTAGACCTGGGGGAAGTGAAAGCCTGGCATTGCAGAGTAAATAGCCCAGTGGGAGCCCACAGGCACAGCTGGGGTATGGGTTTTATATTCCCACAATCAGCAGATTGTAAGCCTCAGGGTGAAAGCACAGCTCACCAGTCCACAAAAGAGAAAAAAATGCATTCTGGTTTAGGTTATTTTATATTTTATCTTTACTCTTATTTAAGTTCCACTTTAAACCATTTCATTGTGCCTAGACCAAGTTTTTGTTTTTGTTTTTTAATCATGAAGAAAAATTCCTTTGTGTGTAGCTGTAATCTTTAATTGTTAAAAGGATGAAAATGCTTCACGGTCTGTGATGTAACATAGTTTAAATGAAAAATAAAAATCCATCTTCTTTGCAGGTGCCATTTATTTTTACCAAAGTTTTAATTCTCTGACCTAATCCGTCTTGTTCCATTTATGACTCATCTACTACCAAGCCCTCTTGATTCTGTTCTAGGCTTTCTGGAACTGCCCTTTTCCTATCCACCTTTTTTTGCTGCCTCCATCTACCTGCCACCCTCCTCCCTTCTGATAGAGCCTGGACAGGAGTACCGCCACTTTGAATAAGCCCAACCGCCATCTCGGAGAGACTTAGGATTCATTTTACTTAGGCCACAAGCATTTTTCGGAGGACACGTCGGCAAGCCATAAGCTTGCCCTTTCCCCAATCCGCCCCCTCAAAAGCCCACCAAACACCCCCCCCCAAAAGATGCTATAAAAAGTTCTTAGCCTGTAAGAGAGGCCTTCTTTGTTCTGCTCGCCAGAATAGAGAGGTCCCTCTCAGGTTTAGCAATAAACCTGCTTGGACTGTTGAGTTCGTGTCCCTTTTCCTTTTATCTTCCACCTTCCTCTCCAATGTTTTCTTCAGTCTAAATCTCCCCCTAAAATACTAATCTGATCTTTTCACTCCTGTTCTGAGACCTTTTCTAGTTTTTCACTGTCCAAACATGAAGTCAAAACCCTTGACCCAGTTAGAAAAGCCCTCCCTCAATCTGCCTACTGAACCTGCTCCCTACAGGTTCTCTACCTCTTCTCTAGACACCATGCAGACACTTTCAGGCTGGCCTCCTGGCTGTTTCTCGTTGGCCCTGGGCCATTTTTCCCCTATCTCCCTGCTCTTCCTCCCTCCTCAAACTCTGTTCAGCCCTCCAGAGCCAGCTCAAGTCCCCACCTTCCCAAAGCTGCCTCTGGTGCCAGGTGAATGACAACCCTTCCCCCCGCCCATCTTGGTGGTCCCAGTGCCCACAGTTCTCAGCTGCTGCATAGCTTTAGCTCCACCTTGAGTTGTTTCGGTTCCTGCTCATATCATCCTTGCAGTGAGGTTGAAGCCGCTCAGCACAAGGATTGCATCCTCGGCTGTCAGGTTGGCTCCACCACTCCCTCCGTGGGATTCTATACACAGACCCTAACATATTTACTAAACTAAAATATCAGTCCAATACACAAAAAACATCAGTGAGAATGCATAATGACAGGAAGCAGATACTGCAGAGAAAATATTAGTCAACCTTATGAAAGGGGGCAAGTTCTGTAAAACGGAAGTTGTTTTGTTGGTCTCATATTCTCATGGGTCAGGACTTGCTTTTTGGGCGGAAATACATACGCTGTAGTTCTTCTTGTCCTAACACTTGCTAAAGGAGATAAATGCTGTCCTTTATATTAACTCAGGAAGTTTGGGAGGAACAGTAGATTTTTCATAAAGGCTAGCAGTAGGATAAACCCTCTTATTTTCCTACTCACATTGCCATGAATTAAGTCTGACAGTAGAGAGTGAATGTCTGCTCCTGGGAATCGGTGTTTTCCCTGTGCTACCCGCATTGAAAGAGCAGAGAGGGGCCCCCACATGAACAGCTGCAGGTGGCTGCCTCCTCCATTCGGTCCGGGAGACTGGCTTTGGATAGTGACGTGCCGTTGTTAGAAACTGGGCTTCTTGTGACATGCAAAGTCCATAGAAATTCAAGGTCATCCTGCTTTCACATGTATAATGGCAGTTTGAATTATTTCCCATAAAGTCATCCCAGAAAGAATGATCAGAAATAAAGACATTTTTAAAAGGCACAAATGCAAACAACAGTAACGCAGGCACCTGATAGAAGCAAAATGGGTGAAATGGTTGAGAAGTGCAAGAATGAAAGAAGAAAGGCAACCAAAGCCGTGTACTTCAGGAGAAAGTTGTTGAAAAGAATTCTCTGTTCTGTTGATTAATTTGGAACAAAAGGAAGGAAAGGGGAGGGGGAAATAATGTATAAATAATAAGAATAGAGGAAGAGACCATACCACATGGCAGGCTGTTTCTGGATGCAGTTGACTAAGTGGTATGGGTCAGGCCTTTGAAAGGTAAAGGTCCTTCCTGTCAGATCGGCTATGCTGTTCTATTGCAGATCAAATAAATAGAAGCGGCAGGCACCTACTCTTGCTCACTTACCTGTGCATGTCCTAGAACCCATTATGCCTTTTTGCTTCTCTTCCCTGGTGCTGCTTTAATTATGAGGGGAAGATCTCATCTTTCACTAGACAGACCTCAGTAAACGTGAATGTCTATTCATTCTGTTGGTCTCAGCTATTACAGTTGTTTTGAATGACCATTACTTTAACCCCCTAACGTTAGTTGATTACTCTTAAAAGTTAGTTAGGATTACTCTTAAAGGACCCATACTCTGATTTGTTATTGCTTGGACTTTGTAATCTGCTCTTCTGTGGTTCTGATATTCTGGGCATCTGTGGTTACTTTTTTCCTACAGTTTTATTGGTTTTCTATTTTCTGGTTGGTACAATGATTAATCTTTGAAGTGTGTGTGTTTACAGGGTGGATGTGTGGACTCAACCAACCAGAGCCTGGCTCTATTGCTCATGACCCTTGGACAGCAGGATGTTTCCAAAGTCCTTCTAGGACCACTTTCTCCCTACACGTGAGTTATTTTCTTTCATCTCCATTATGGTGTCCAGCTTAATCTTCCAGCTGCACAGACCGACAAGGTGGTGTGCTGCGCACAACCTATCACTGTGAACACTTGTTCATGCTGGTGCCTAAATGAGCTAGAGGTTGTCGCTCTTTACCTGGTGTTCAACAAGGACTTTGCCTTCCACCCTTCCCTGTGGTTTCCTCATTCCCATATCACTAAGGCTGTATACTACATACTGGATAGTTCTTCTGTCCGTGCATTAGATTTCATTCCCATTTTTGAGATAAACTCCTGGTCCCATTAGAGCTTGGGTTTTGTTGTTAGTTTTTTAATCCCTCTTTCTCTAGCTGTGGCAAAAAGGACTGTCTTTTTGTCCAAGGTGGTAGGGTAGAAGCTGGCTGGAAAGGTGACAGAGGAGGCAAAGTCCATGGTAATGTTACTGAACAGTAGGGAAATTGTAGAGGTTAGTTCCAGGCCACTGGATATTATCAGAAGTTGACTGCTGAGGTTTTAAAGCTAGCGCTCTCCAAACTTGCTCATTGGAAGACTTGAATTATAAACAGCACAGTGAAAGAAGCAATTCCCATTGATATTAAAGGAGGATACTGTAATCGCCCTGTTGGGCATCAGCGTTGTGTGTGTGTGTGTGTGTGTGTGTGTGTGTCTGTGTCTGTGTCTGTGTTGGTGGTGGGGAGGGTTGGGGGTGTGCACATGTGCTTATATACTTGAGAACATTATGTGGCCATCTGTGGGTGGGGAGTGGGGGCGAATGGACCTTGTGTGGGAGGATTATTCAGGTAGATGTGAGACTGAACTGTCCTTTTTCGGTTATCATGGTACCGATGCTGTATATCTGAAAGGTACAGTACTGTGATAACTGAAGAATGGTGGTGCCATCACATTGAGAATGGGGCAAGCACTGCCAAAGGGCCGTGCGCCATCGGACCAGGGCTTGAAGGGCATGGAGACCCGGAGCTTGAAGGAGATCCTTTTGGAGGCTTTTTAAGTTTTTTGAGTTGGTGATGGGAGGTGTTTTTGGAACAAGGAAATAGAAGAGAATACATTCTGTTAGCAGTGGGGGAAGACTAATAAGCAGGAAACTGGTGGGGACCACATTATCTCCTGATACCTTGTGTAAAGTATTTCACAGGACAGGAAACCTGAAATTGAGGTATCAACATTGCCAAAATAGACTTCATAGTTAAGGCTCTCAGAGAGGAGGTAAGGTCTGGGAGTACAGCTTCTTGAGTGCAGAGATTCGCTTCCCCAAGAGTCTGCTGAAAACAGCTGGGAGCTCTGTGACCACCACGGTCCCCTTCAGCGTTTAGCTGGCCTTACTGCTGCTGCTCTCCAAACCTCTGCTGCAGAGCAGCGGCAGGCCTGATGGCTTACGCAGTGTGAGGCGGTGTCTGGAAATGTGTGTGGTAGTGGGGCCTGGGGTTTGGCAGAACATTATGTGAAAAATGGAATGTATCTTATTTTTTCTTGACACTTTTTTTGGTTGCTTTTGGAGACTTTTTTTTTTTCCAGTTTGGCTACAGGGCCTTTATAATCTTTCCAAGTCAGCAGCCCCTGTGGAGGAGATGGGCAAGATGTGACTGGACATTTTTTAAAGTTTCTCCTCAACACACCCCCTCACCAAACATTAATTGCAGTGTCTTGTCTCCCAGAAACCTTCCTAAAATTACAACATGTCCTGGGAAAATAAATGGTCTGCTCTGAATGAAGCTTTACAGGAGTGGGACAGATTGCAGAATTATGTTTTAAGGCTCAGGGCTGGAGCTTGCAGGACATTCTTCCATGGATTACCTGGCTCTCAGAGCTTCATGCAAGAGGGACTGCCCTGTGGTGGGCAAGGGCAGCCTACTCTCTTTTTGGTAAACTAGTATGAATGTGGGGGTCATGACGTTTATTTTTGAAAGCTCTATCTGTTGGTAACCTAAGTGATGAAGGGCAAAGATGGGAAGAAATATACATCCTTCAGGAGCTAGACAGGCAAAGCTAACATCATATTTGTGTGTATAATTAAGGGTGAAAAAGGGACAGAATCCAAGCAGGACAATCATAGTGGGGGGAACAGTTTATTCTAGTGGGATTCAAGAGCTTTGGAGCCCAAACTATCATGCTTATTTTTATGTGCAGTTAAAAGTCATAAAAATCTGTTTCCTGAAACCTCAGATTTCTAACAAAAACCAGAAGTAAGACCCTTCTTGGTTTAAAGAAATGTATTAATTCGGGCAGTTTGTATACTCTGACTTAAATAAACAGCTTTTCAAATGTCTGTTCACAAAGCCCTGGAATTAAGGATGATGTCTTTTCTTGCAATGTTGCTTTCAAACCCTTTCTGGAAAATAAGGCTCTATGTTCTTCCTTTCCCTCATCTTCCCTCCATCTTCAGGAGATAGCTGTCAGTGGTTTTTTATGTTACTTGAGAAGGTAAGTCTACATGTATGAAATTCTTTGGGAAGACCAGAGAGATTTTATTTTTCAGTAGAATAAAATAGTACTGGATAACATGGCCAGGATGTGGGAAATCTATGTCCATGTGATTTGTTGAGTTTTAGGTGGTTTGCAGTTGGTAACAGTGGTTCTACCTCCCCCTCAAAAAGTTTAACTTCAAATTAGGGAAGACTTATACTTTATTTAAAAGTAGGGTTAACAGCATGAAAAATATGCATTAATGAGCTTCTTAACCAGCACTTTCAGAAAGTTTTGGTCAGAGAGTGTGGATACTGCGCTGTCTGCATCCTGCCAGTGCCCAGCCCACTAACCTGTCTAGATACCAGGTCTGCCTCTATCCTGGAACCCTGGGAGACCAGGGACAAGGTGCTAGCACCTCTGAGCTTCCATCTCACCGCATCGCGGGTTTGTGGGGAGGGAGGGGGAGGTCAGGGCCTTTGTGTGTCGGCAGTGCAGTCAGGCTGAAGCTGGGCCAGGCAGAGGTTCTTGCCTGGACGCCCCCTGGGTCTGGGGAGTACGGCCTCCCATTAAGGTCATTTTGAACACCAGGAGGACTAGTAAACTTGCTTTGGGTGATCTCAAGCTTGAGTCATTATAAATTTTCTGCTCAGCTATCTCTAAATCTATATCCCATTTATTTAAAAATGTATGATTAACTTCCATGATACCAAACCACACACATCTTATTTACTGTTCCCAAAAATTCTGTAAGGTAGGTGTTTATTTAACAGATAGTCATAGTATTTACTGTTGGCTGAATGTTGCTTTAAGCACTTTATACATATGAACTTGTTTAGTTTTCACAGTAACCTTATGAGGGTGACGATGATAAAGGCAGGTGCTGTTATGTGCTCTATTTTAGACGTGAGGGCACTGAGGCACAAAGAGTTTGAGTCTCATGCTCAGGGTCACATGTCAGCAAGCGGGCTTCAGACCCAGACAGTCTCATCCAGAGCCCATGTCTCCTTGACCCACTGTGCTCTTATGTAAGAGCTGGAATTCCATCCATATTATTGGACTCCAGGCACCTCTCTGCCTCAGGCAGGATGCCGTGCTACATCTTTTCAGAGAGTCCTCGTTTCAAATTCTGCTGTAAAGTGATCTCCTTCTATCTTTAGTTGGAAGTCTAAAATAAACCATGCCACTTTGTTTTTTTTTTTTGACTTTAACTAATGACCTCTTCCCACTACTTGAGAAGTACTAGGTGAGAGCCCAGCGTCCTTGTTGAACACTGACTGATCGGGGCTCACCCAGTATGAAGCACAGCGGTGTGAGGATCAAATGTGACGGTGCCTGGGGAGGTGGGGAATCGCTGGCCAAGCCTCCCATCACGTGGGCTCAGTTGCTTAACTGATCTCTGTGAGTCGGCACAACACTATTCCACCTTACATTTGGGAAGTGCTTTAAATACTGCAAAGCTTTGCCACCTTTACTGTGCTGTTTGAGTCCCAGAACATATTTGGTATATGGTAAAAGCAAGCGATACCTTTACTTTTCAGATGAAAAACCTGACCTGTGCTCCAAGAGTGAAGTTGGTGAATTACAAAGTTGTAAAGGCAGCAGGAAGCAAAGCTAGGCTGGGGGGCGATGTGGGTCCCAGGCCAACTTTGGCCCAGAATTCAGTGTAAGCGAATTCAATTGTGGAACAGAGGCTGGGGGGCTTTGGGAAAGCTGCTATTTGGCAGAAAAAACATCACCAATGTATTTTTAAAAAGCTGCTGTGTAATGACTACAGGGGCCTCTGTTGAGCAGTTTCTCTTCTCGTCCCCAGATCTTTCCCTTCAACTTCCAGAGTAACTCCTTAGACCTGAGAAGTAGGTAACCCCAATATCCAACTGGCCTGTTGGAGAAGGAGGCAGGACCCTCTGTCGTGCTTTATATCTGTGGAGCTACCAGAGTTCTTATCCAAGATTGCAGTTTCTACCAAGCTTCAGAAAGGGTGCCAGTTGAGAGGGCCTGTATTTAAAGAATGGACTGGGCAACCTGGTAGGTTCTGGACAGTTGGAATTCAGTGGGCAGATAATTGTGAGCCCAGTGGCCTTCACCTGTTGACCAACCGTGGTAGTAGGAATAATCAAACCTTTAGAAATACACAGGAAAAATGATATATGTGATCTAGAATTCTTTGAAACCCTGCTTGTCATTTAGACTAGAGGCTTTCATAGAAAAGTGATTGCTGTTTTTGGTTTTTGTTTGTTTTGTTGTCTGAAAATAAATAATTTTTTTCTGAAAAAAACTCACTGCAGATGTAGTTCTCTAAGTCAGGAGTTCAAAACCTTCACACAGGAGTTGTATAGAACCACAGTTACCTAAAGCACTTAGTCTGAAACCCTGCCAGTTACACCGAGCGGGCAGGCATCCATTGAGGAGGGAGTTGCTCTCAGTGCGCATGGGTCTCTCCCTTGCCTGACTTGTGTGGCCGTGTGGTGTCTGGGAAGCATGGACCTACAGTGTGGGAGAGTATTGGAAGAGAAGGAGAGGGATGCACTCTGCACTTAGGTGGTGGTGCCTCGTGGGGCCTTTGTGCAGCTGCAGCCAGGAGAGCTGGGGGGCTGGGAAGGGTGTGGATCAGCTCCTGATGTGACTTTGTTCAAGCGCATATAGATCTGGCAGGTTTATTTTCCATTTTCTTAAAGGAGACTGTTAGTTAGAGTTTAATATCGTCTGTGGTTATTTCTCAGTCTCTGAGCATGTTTGCTTTTTGATCCCCAGCTATAGGAGACAGCGAATGGGTCTGGAGGCGGGAGGACATTCTGAAACATACCTCCATCCAGTCCCTTTATACAGTCTTCTTCAGACAGGCTGAGGGGTTGGCAGAACATCATGTAAAAGTATAACTGACTTTGCTTTTTCTAACTATTCCAAAGGCTACAAATACCAGAAAGCTGCAAATATGTAGGCCTGCACACTCACCCCTGTGTTTCTCCCATCCTTCTCCAAGAGCTCGGAAGCAGGCTGAGGCCCCGTAGGAATTCCGCCAGTTGGGGAGGGTGTCTGGTTTTTCCAGCACAGCTGAATGATTCGGAGTGAAGTAGGCTGGGGTGCTCTGGGAGCAGAGCGTGCCCCAGGCCTGCATTAGAGCTCAAGCACAGAGGGAACAGACTGTTTTCTCCTCAGAATGCAGGCAAGTGGGTGAGATGGCTGGCTCTTTCTGCGCTGCTGCCAGCTGGAAGCTTTGCCCGCAGATGTGGACTGTTTATCTGTGGGTTTGATATGTTTGTTTTGTTTTTTTTCTAGGACCCGGTGGGGGAGGTTGTGATGCTGGGACAGAGAGCAGAAAACTGAAAATTCCAACTGGTTATTAGGACAGGAGGGCCAGCAGGGGAGGCCAGCAGAACTGACTTCCTTTCATTGCTAAGAACATTGAAGTTATTTCTTAAAATTAGCCCTAGCTCCTAAATTCTATTCAGTGCCTCCTTACTGGGTGTCTTATGTAGTGCCTAGGGAGAATCATGGGTTTCAACAAGGTCTTTGCCCTTGAGGTGCTTATATAATCTACGCAGGCGGAGGGTACCATTGTGAGAAAACTATATATAAGCATTTAATTAGACACCATGAGCAGAGCCAAGAATGCTACAGAAAGCCAGAGGGGTTATTGGCCAGGGAAGCCTTTGCAGAGGAGTTGGCAAATGGGATGTTCTTTTAAAGATGGAGACGAAGTGGCACGATTCTAGGTGGAAGTGAAAGCAACGTAGGGAGGAATTTCTCTGTGAGCATGGGGCACTCACCATGACTCCTACTTGCCAGGGTAGCTGCTGTTTAACTTCTTTGCCCCTGACATGCCAGTCACACAGCATGAGGAATTTTTCAGCCCCCTTTCTCCTTTTTGCCTTTTCCCTCCTTTGACTAGATCAGCTTGGACAGAGGGACAGGACAAGTTGGAGAATTCATTGCAGTGGGCTCGTTTGGTGGATACTGTGTCGGGGGGGAGCCCTGTTCAGTCCTTTTTTTTAACTTCACAAATATATATATATTTATTTATTTAAAAGTTTTATTGAGATACAATTCACATACACACAGTTCACCTATTTAAAGTATACAGTTCAGTGGTTTTTAGTACATTCACAAAGCTGTGTAACCATAACTACAATCTACTTTTGGAACATATTCATGGCTCCAGAAAGGAACCCTTGGCCTATTCATGGTTGTTTCTCATCCCTCCCACTCCTGAGTTCCAGGACTGCCTTCTGCCTCTATAATAGATTTGTTCTGGCCATTTCATATAAATGGACTCATATAATATGTGGTGCTTTGTGACTGGCTTCTTTTATGTAGCATAATGTTTTCAGAGTGCATCCATGCTGTAGCATGTATCAATACTTCATTCCTTTTTAAGGTCAAATAATACTCCATTTGCACATATACTACATTTTGTTTATGCATGTTTTAGTTGATGGGCATTTGGGTTGTTTCCGCTTTTCGACTGTTATGAGTAATGTTGTTAGGAACATTTGTCTGCAAGTTTTTGTGTGGTTATATGTTTTATTTCTCTTGTGTACATACCTTAAAGAGGAATTACTGCATCATATATTACCTCCTTGTTTAACATTTTGAGGAACTGTCAGACTGTTTTACACAATGATCACCCCATTCCACATTACAAATTTCAGTGTATTTGGGTTCCGATTTTTTTTATCTCCTCACCCCACTTCTGTCACTATCTGTGTCTTGGATCATAGCCATTCTCCTGGTGGTGAAGTGGTATCTCATAGTTTTGATACTCATTTCCCTAATGACTGAGCATCTTTTCATGTGCTTGTTGGTTATTTGTATATCTTCTTTGGAGAAATGTCTTTGCCCATTTTTGATTGGGTTGTCTGTTTTTTTATTACTGAATTGTAAGATTTCTTTATATATTCTATATACTAAGCCCTTATGAGATATATGAATTTGCAAATATTTTCCATCCTGTGGGTTGTCTTTTCACTTTCTTGATAGTGTTCTTTGATGCCCAAAAGATTTTAATTTTGCTGAAGTCTGATTTATCTGTTTTCTTTTATCACTCTGCTTATGGTGTATTTAAGAAACTGCTGTCTAGCTTGAGATAATAAAAATTTACTAGTATCTTTCCTTCTTTGAGTTTCATAGTTTTAGCTCTTACATCCACGTCTTTGGTCCACTTTGAGCTAATATTTGTGTACAATGTGGGGAAAGGGTCCAACTTCTTTCTTTTGCATGTAGATATGCATGTGGAACTGTTCCAGCACCATTTGTTGAAAAGATTATTCTTTTCCCATTGAATTATCTTGGTACCCTGTTTGAAAATCAGTTGAACATAAATGTGTGGGTTTATTTCTTGACTCTCAATTCTGTTCCATTGATCTTTTCTACGATCAGTATCTTGAAAGTTCCTCAGGTGATTTCATGTGCAAAGTTGAGAACCATCTGGCTAGGGTAGGGTGTTGGCATGCTTTGGCTGGAAGGCAGCCCAATACAGGATACTGGAGTACTTCATTACAGATGTGCAGACCATCTGTTCTCAACTAAACCAGTGTTCCCAAATTTTCAAGATAAGAGCCATGAGGGATGTTTGTTAACAATAGATTTCTGGTCCCTGTGCACTGGGGAGACAGGGTCTGATAAGGAGTGGGGAGGGGATGTCTTTGCATGTGGCCTCTGGTTCTGGGCTCTACCACGTGATGCTTCTTCCCTGCCAGTTGCCAGTTGATCAGAACCTTCAGGAACCTGTATGTTTAATGAACTTGCCAGGTGAGTCTTAATGGTCCAGGCCAGCCGGGGTGATGATGAATCTGCGCGGCAGATCAGTACAAGCCTGAATGCTTGTGCTGTGGGCCTTCCATAGAATTTCTGTTCCCTAGGCACTCTTAGGGTCAAGCCATCCCTCTGTCTTGAGGGAGAAGACAAACAGCCCCATGAAACTCCTCGCCCTGTATACTGTGAACTCCAGCTTGGCCACCCCACTTAATATATACATATATTACCATATCCACACATATTTGTTATGCCCACATTTCCCCCCCATCCATCTTGTTTATTTAAATTTCCATACTTTTCAAGAATATTTAACTTAACCTTGACTGCCCACTAGATTGAAAACTTCATGAGAGAAGGGACTTTTAGTTGACTGCAACATCCCCATCACCAAGAACAGTGCCTAGTACATACTGGGCGCTCAAGTATTTCTAGAGTGAGTGGAAGGGTATTGTCAAGGTCGAGAAATGAAGACAAGAGACTTCTCTACGTCAGCATCAGTACCAGTCATTCTGCCTAGTTTTACCTTATGGTATGAATCGTGGGAGTACATGTTTCTCTCTTGGCATGAGTTGTTGGAAGATTAACACCATATTTATGTCCACTCTAACAGTGTGTAGAACTGAATGACTTTAGGTGTTGTGTACTAACCTCTAGCCCTATTTACTTATTTATTTGTTTAATTTATCTTGTATTGCGTGCATCTCCGCAGGCTATCTAAGTCCTCTTTGAAAACTGGCTGGCTGTGAATAAATACTTGGATCAGCTTTTAGTCATTCCTCTTCATTTGTAAAATTAAAAGCTTGGGTTCTAGGTGGGGGAAGGAGAATTAAAAAAAAACAGAATTCCCTTTTCATTCCTCCCTCCATTTTTTTTTTTTTAGGATAGAATTTTTGCGGCATTTGAAGAGCTTTTTCCAGATTATGTTTAAAATTGAAACCAGGCCATGTGGTGAAGAACTCAAGGGTGGGGATAAAGTGCTGATGACCTGTGTTGGCATTGGCTTCTCCAACCTTAGCAAGACCCTCAAGTGATAAGGTCACAAGATAAGGCCCCACTGCCTACTGACAAAGCAGAAGCTGCCTTTGACACCAAAGGGACCAACTCCAGATTCACCCGTGACAGGGCAGCCTCATATTAAGGACGTCTGAATTTTCCATTAAAAAAAATCAGGATATCCAAATAAAAGACATCTCTGATCATGTGGTTTTTAGCTGTTTCTCCAGCGGCACTGAAATTCCTTAGGAGGCCCAGTCATGACAAGAGCTCCCCCACTGGCTTACCTGGATGAAGAGTGTGCCTTCAGGACACCATCGTGATGCCAGAACATCTCAGCGGCATTTCAGCGATGCCTCCTCAGCCCACACCCCTGGGGTTCTCTCTGTGGCTGTTGTCCAGACCTCTGGGGTCTGTCACTCTTTTTTCTGCCAGGACTCACCTCTTTGAGCCTCGGTTTCTGTGTAGGGATTAAATAAGATAATATGGGTGTAAAATCTTCATGAGTAGGGCAGTACTCATACAAGTGTCAGCAGTTGGCATATTAGACTGTTGTATACCTTGTCTTCTGAATGGACTGCTCTCTGGGAGACAGATATTGCTCCCTGTCTGATTCATTGTATGTATATATCATGCCTGGGGAGGGCAGGGGTCCAGTGAAAGGTACTGGATTTTTTTTTATCCCAGGTGTGCTATAATTTTATTTTATTCTCACAGTAGACCTGTGATATAGATCTTATTATCCCCTCAGGAAAAGTCAGAAAGGGTATTTTGTTCCTTTGAAATTTATAATGTAAAGACATTAGATCTTCGATTTAAAGATCTAAGTGTAATAATAGTGTCAGAGTCTGGAATTTTACCCTGCATGCAAGCTAATAAGTTAGATTATTACTGTCTCAACAGTTGCTAGCAGAAGACATGAGAGTTCCGGGCCAGAGACAAAGAACTTTATTACTCAGAGCACAGCAAGAAGCCTGAGCCTCACGTTAGAATTGGTTCCTTCTGTCCTCCCAAGCCCCGCACTGGTGATGTGAAGGGGCCCCAGGTAGATGCCATGCATGCAGCAAGTTTGCATCCCAGCCAAAGAACATGCCTGCTTGAAGACTTCCCCTCTTACAGCAAGCCTGCTCTTTGTTCCAGATGGGGACATTACTTCATCCTCTGGATTGCTTGCTGTGAACACAGTTATGAGAAACAGCCCAGCTAAAGGCTTACCAGGCGAGAAGGTGCAGGAACTCTCAGGGCCGGTAGCAGGTTCCCCCTGCCAACTAATAGAGTCTGCGTTTGGTGTGTGTGCGGGATTAGAGTTGGTTGTAGGGAAAGATCTTTCTACTAGCAGTCCAAATGGTATTCTCCACCTGGTGGGCTTTTGAAGTAAGGAAAGGTCTTTGCCTCCCTAATCCTCTGGATACCTTTTCCATTTTCAGTGAAAGGGGGCCAGAGGAGGTCTGTGCTCTCAAGCCTGGGGGCTGTGGGGAGGATGTGGAGATGAAGATTTAACATTGAAGAAAACCAGGCCGTTTTGAACTGTGCGGTCTACTTACTGAGCGTTGTACACACTGTGCTAGTTTTCTGTTGCACATAACGAATTACCACAATTTAGCAGAATAAAACAACACCCATGCATCATTTCACAGTTCTGAAGGTCAGAGGTCCTGGTGGGCTTGGTTGTGCTCTCTGTTCTGTTCTCTTGGTGGGGTCTGTTGCATGGAGTCCTTCTCATGCCTTGAACCTGACTTCCTCTTGTGGCACTAGCTGAAGAAAACTTAAATGACTCATTGCTTTACTTATTTTAAATAATGTATCACAGTCCCACCTGGATAATCTTCCTATTTTAAGGTCACCCGATCATAGCGGTACCTAGATTAGTGGGTGAATAGCCAGGGGCTAGGAACCGTGGAAGGCCACCTGAGAATTCTGCCCATCATGCCTGCTGCAGTCTTACTTGGTGCTGCTAATGTTTGAACCCACATCTACCCACGCTCAGATGCCGAATTAAGGGGCCACATAGCTTGGGATGACAAATACTCTCCTACAGGGGTTTTCTGTCCCTTGGAGCAAGCTTTGGAAATGGTACTATTGGTCAATTTAGGGTGGCAGGTAGACCCCAGGCAGATCATTGCAAGCAATAGAAGGGCCTTGTGCTTCTATCTGCTCTAAACACAGAAGTGTCTGGTGGTTTCCAGCCCTTCACCTGGCACAGCTGCTTTGGGAGTGGGACCATCTGGTGGTAGGAGTGTCAAATAGGTGATTTTGCCAAAAGGAGAACAAATTCTATATCGGGGTTTTTCTAGCCTCTCTCCCACCGGTCCTGCTCTTGGTCAGGACTATAGCTCTTTGTGTTACAAGCTCTTTGTGTTGCAAGCTCTTTCCGTAACCCTCTGAGCCAATGGAGGGAAAGGAAGGGAGGGAGAGGGGCTTGCCCCGATAGGCAGAGCAAGGGAGGTAAGCGCCGCTGTCCACCCGTTCCCGCAGCCTCCGCCGCTGGCCACTCACCGCTGGCTACTGGCCGCTCGCCGGAGACAATCAGACGCGACAGGAAGTTCACTCGAAGGAAGAACTCGTTTATTGGGGCTCAGGGCATGGGATATATAGGGTGAAGTCTCTCCTGATCGGTCACCTATGCTAATAAGGCGACTTTCACTTTTCCAAATCACGCACAGAGTTGTGCGCATGCGCAGCTGTCTCTGATGTAAGAAGTGGACCGGAGTGGGCGCAGCTAAACCCCAGGGGGCTTTCAGCGGCCACCCCTGCAGCGCGGCTGAGTTCTCAGTGGCCATCTTTGTGGCATGGCTGAGATTCAAAGGCAGTTCTCAGCGGCCACCCTCGTGACGAGGCT
Source organism: Phataginus tricuspis (assembly GCA_029783875.1). Taxonomy (NCBI): domain Eukaryota; kingdom Metazoa; phylum Chordata; class Mammalia; order Pholidota; family Manidae; genus Phataginus; species Phataginus tricuspis. Next base: position 3,764,249 of record JAQQAC010014596.1, on the reverse strand, counting down.
GAGATTCAAAGGCAGTTCCCCACAATTCTATATTGAAACAGCCTGCTCCCAGCCCCTTCTCAAATGCCCGAGAGAAGTAATTCCACTCCTTGGGCAGAATCCATCCTGTGCAGTTTGCTGCTACATCTTAGTGACATTCAGACCCTCTAGTCTCTCCCTTGTTCTTAGCTTAGCTCCTGGTTGGTCCAGCTTCCCTGGGGTAGTGTGATGAGAGATTCCAGCATTTGGGGTTTGGTTTTCTGTCCTGGACTGTATGCTGCCTGCTGCTAATAGAGACAGATCACCCTGAGCTCAGTGAGACAAGTGACTTTTTTTCTTTTTAAGGCAGATACACCTGTGACCTTGTTGGGGATCGTGACAGAATCATTGCCTTTTCCTTCCTGTCATACATCAGGCCTTACTTGTGTCTTTCAACACACTTCAACTGCATTTTGTGCAAATACCAGTCAGCATCCCTCATGGTAATTACTTTACCATATTTATCAAGACAGCTGATAAGGGGATGGGAGGAAGCTAGGATATTGCAACATGACACACTGATGAGAAGCAAGCCCCAGGAGGCCCTGCTGAAATCCAAATTGCCCTCATAGGGCAGCTAAACCTCATGGTCTGTTTGTTTTCTTAAATCTTTTCTGATAAAAAGTGGTGAAGTGGTGTAATCATCGATTACAGACCAGTAATAGCAACAAAAAACCCCAAAACTTAAAGTTGCCCCATGGTGCCTGTCCTCTCACTGTCCTGTGACAACAAAAGGCCATGAGGGGGCCATTTCCTGCCAGGGCTTCTGTGTGGGGAGGCTCCTAGGTGAGGCCGTACAGGCGGGCAGTTTTAGGGTGACTAAGTGGGAGCACTGATGCTAAAGGCAGGGGCAGAAGTAAGCAGGATGGAGTAAGGAGGCTTGAAGCGGATGGAGTAAAGGTAGAGGCAAGGAAACACCTGGGAAGTAAGGGATTGCCACAGTGCCCCTGGGAGGTGAGGAATGGAGGTGGGGTGAAGAAATGTATGTATTGGGGGCTCTGGTCATGGCGTGAGGATTAGAAGGAGGGGTTCCATTGGCTTTACCCGTTGGTATTCTTGGAGACCTGTGGATGTGCCACGGGTGATTTTAGCCAGCTGCCAAATGGGACAGCAGTGCCTCAGGCTGTGCCCCTCCTGGGTTTCCATTGCTCCACACGCAACTTAGAGTTCCCATGTTCCGATGACCCTGCTCTGTTCTTTAGAAGTGACTTATAGTTCATTAGTGGGGATGTCAATAGGCAAGCCGGGTCTTTTCATACTCCAGGTGTCTAGGCCTCAGCAGCCCTTGGAGTGGAGCAGTTCATCAGTGGTGGGCATCTTAAGGAGGCCAAGCCCACTTTCCTCCTTGCAGGGGCTGCCTGGGTCTGGGGCGACTCTAATTCCACGTCACATTTGGCCCATACCTGTCAGATAGTCTGACTCCAAGCCTGCGCGCAGGCCTGGGATCAGCACCCGTTGACAGGCCACCAGCGTGGAGTTTTGATCCGTGAGCCACTCCCTCTCTTCCTGGTCCTGAGGCTAGTGTTTGTGCACGTGGGTCCTGCTCTGCCGAGACCCATCTGTTGGGTCTACAGGGCAAGAGAGGTTGAGCTCCGGAGGTAAGTGTGGCCCAGCTTGTTTCCTGGCGCAGCTTGGCTACTAATGAGCTGTTAGGACATTAACTAACTCACCTCCTCACACTTGTGTTTCCTCTATGGAATTAGGGTGAATATTTGAGATAGTATGAGAAAAATCAGACAGATGCCCATCACTGCCTCCTCTGTCCCTTCCCCATTGTCATATGCTTATTGGGGTAGCAGGTAGGCTAGTTGGTGTGAGGTTTGTTTTTTTTTGATATTGAGATATTTTCTCTTGAGGTCTTAGGATACTTTTTATTCCTGTTTCCTCAGTCAAACCCTCTAAAGAGCTTTATATCAAAAAATATTCAGATTGGTTAATTTGTTAATAATTTCTGCTGTGATTTGGGAAATGATATTCAAACTGATAAAGGTAGGGGAGTTTCTAGAAACTAGAGGCCAACTTAAAGACAAAGGATGACGAACCAGCCGAGCAATGACACATGTGACAACTTCATGTGTCTACTTTATGGCCATGTCACCATGGGTGTGAGAGTGGTGCAACTCACCGATGCTGGACTCACTGGTGGCCATGTGGGCACTGACCTCTGTCTTGGGAACAGGTGATGCCCCAAGGAGGGGGAATGGTAGGGGCAGCTACCTCTTCCTGTGTATCTGGGAATGGTAGGACATCTTGCAGCTCTTCATAGTCTTTAGGGAAAGATATTGGTGGGGACCATGTATTTTGAAATGGTGCCTGGATCCAGCTTTAGGTGGTGACCACCAGCGTCAGGTTGTTCTAGTGCCGAGTGCACTTGGTGCCTGGACCTTCCCGCATTCTCCTCTCTGTCCCAGGCTCTGTTTTGACATCTGCTGTTTTACCCGTTAGGTATTAACAGGCACTGTGGCCAAGATGTGTTAAGATCTGTTAAGATTTGAAGAGCCAATGGAAATGTTTGCAAAACACCAGAAAAAAATGCTGGCTCCAAATTATGTAAAGAAAAGAGCAAAAATAATTATCTACAAGATGAAACATTTCTCAGCTTAGTTGTTAAAATAAGCAGAACAATATAGGTGAGAGTTTCTTTCTTCACAAGCATTTTCAAGCACATGATTGCCAAGCAATCATACCTAATCTTCTATTACATGAGTTGCTAGTCACCAAGCAATTTAAGAGGAAAAATTCTAAAAATTCTAAAAATCATGGCTACATTTTAATGTGTGGTTTTGATAATGCTGTCATAAGAGGCCTAGACAGTAAAACCATGTCAGCCTTGCCTGCTGAGCCAGCCCCTCAGTCTAAAAGCCTGAGCAGTTCCTGAGAGGGTCCCCACTCCCATAGTGCACCCCCACCTCCACGATGTTCTCACAGACCCCTGGGTGCCTCCCCTATCTTAGCACTCACCACACTCGGTCAGTTGTTGCTTAATTCTCATTTCTGTTAACCAATCGTTTCATCTTGGACTGGTTTGTCTTTTAAGGTTTGGTGTGGTTATGATTATAAAGTGGTATTTGAAAACCTTTATTAAAAAGAAAAAAAGATGATTCAGTCATTTATGAAGAAAGCTTTTGGAAGAGTTTCAGTAGAACACTGTAGAAATAACAGTTAGGAATGAGACCTGTGTTTGAATTTCAGCTGTGTCAGTGGCATTGGGCGGGCCCTCCACCTGAAATGAGCTCCCTTATCTGCAAAGTGAGAAAATCTACCATCCACCCTGGATTTATTAAGCATAATGGTTGTATGTCAAATGCTTAGGATTCTTTTTAGCTATTCAGTCCTTTATGAAGCAGTCTTAAAGCAGTCTCTACTTAACAAGTTAAGGTAAGCATGAGTCATAGGGTTTATCTTTACATCTGTACTTGGATATACTTGGCCAGAAGACCAGAGACAAGATACGGCCCTTGCACTTGGGTTGCAGTCAAACTGCCCCATGACAAATGTTACAGATTCAAGAAGAGGACCTACAGGCTACTCTGAAGTTCATCATGTTCCAACACAGATGCATCCAATCAGGGGGAAGAGACGAGTCAGGCTACCTCAGGGCTGTTAGATTCTAGAGATTCTAGAGCTATTGTGTACCAAACCAAACTGAGGAACTACAGTGTCCCCAGAATTCAGTTCTCCCACGTCTCAGCTCTGCTGTCTCCTATGTTGTCATCCTTCTCCAGCAAGCATTCTCTTTAGTTTTCTATTCTCTCAGCCACCCTAGTGGACACAGATTCTCCCTACCCAATACTTCTTTAAACAAACAAAAACAGTATTGTATTTCTCTCTGCTGACCTCAGGACAGTTTAATTGACCAGATCTGGGTCTTGTTCTCATCCTTGGAGGAATAATGATGTCAGCTTCATCCAGATTGTGTGGGTTAAGAGAAAAGGAAGAGATGATTTCCAAAGGAAAATTTGAATGCTTTTACACAGAATGGTTACACGGAAGGTAAAAACAACAGTTGACTGTAGTCTGCATTACCTAATTCCTTGAATATTCTCAAAAGGATGTTCCATAGTACTGCCTATCACCATCTCACCATCCCAAACCTAGCATTATAGTATAGAGTTGGACAAAGATGAATTCAATTCAACAAACAGTGCACAACATGGGCAAGATCACTGTATCTGGAAGCCCAAAGTTAACAGACGTTCAGTGAAAGTTTACCATTTTAGCTGGTGGTATTCTTGGACTGGAAGGGAGAGCATATGATAGCATCCAGGATGGTAACAGAAGGAGGAGAAATGACATTGACCAATTCCAGGGGTGGGAGCACTATGTGGGCTGTGGGCCAGGAGAAAGAGTAGGGGACTGGCCTAAAGGAAAGAAAGAGTCCCCCGTGATGCTCTCCATCGTAGTTCTACCTTTCCCCACCTCTGGGAAAACATTCAGGAGAGAGGAGGAAGACCAAGACTTTTTTTTCTTTTGCCAGGAATACAAGAATTAGAATGATAACATAAAAGAGCTACCTCTGGAAGAGCATATATAATGAAGACATATATATAATGGTAGAGTATTAGGATGGGTGCATAATAGGTATTTTTATTTCCAAATAATTTGGATTATTTTATTTTTACAGTTTTATTTATACACACACACATACCTGTTTGTATATGTGTATATTTTTATTAAGTATCTCAAGTATAACTCCTATGATTTTCCATGAGCTCCAAGGCAAATAAAGATGGGGCATCCTCTTTGTCCCATTCATCCGCACCTTCCAAAGAAGGAAAGAGAAAAACCCACACAAGCAACTTACTTGTGGTGTGGCTGGGGCCTGAGAGTTGGACATCCGGGGCCTGCCCATGACGCTAGGTATGTGGACCAGGCTTCTGCATCTGCCCTTTCTTCCAGTGCTGGCAGCAGGCTTCTGGGTCAGAGCATGCATTCACCTCCAAATTAGCTCATGTTAGGTCCACTGTAATGCTGCCAGAGCACATTCCGTGGTACACTGGCATCACGAGATGCTTTCTCTGGAAAGCACTTAGCAGAGGTGGAGACTGCTGTAATCTGCAGCCCAGCGTTGGAGTTGGAGTGTCACAGTGCACATTAACATAGCAAAAGCTTGGCGAAGGCCTGCAGTTGAGACTCTTTGTTTAGCCTACCAGTTTTCAGGCTGACCTGACCATGGAACTTTCCATACCCTGCCAAACACCAAAAGTGTTCCACGTGGTACTCTTCTGCAAATCATATTTTGGGGTTTCCTGGTCTAGTAGGCTTTTTTAGGAAAACAAACTCTTCCATTCTTGACTGGAGTATTGTGAGAAGCTGCACAGTCGTAGGGAACCTGGCAGAAGACCAGGCTCATGTCTAACCCTTGCCGCACACGTATGGCATCAACCACCCACACATAAGAGCTTCAAATCAGTGACCCCCCCAGTCCCAGCCAGCCCTGTACCATCTTCCTTTCATGTCTGGCCTTCAAGGAATTAGAGGGGTCAGATAAGCGAACAGCTGGGACTTTTTTTCATCATGTGATAATTACAGTGTCCCCAGTTTCTTGAGACTCATACTGACCTTTTCTTCTTGGCTCCAAACCTTAACATGGCAGTGGAGCCCACTTGGGCTGTGAGCAAAAGAAGGTCAGGAGACGTGTAGATTCCACTGACTGTAGGTGGGGGGCCCAGGGAGAGTGCCAGTGCTTTGTGGAAGCTTAGCCCAAGTCTTGGTAATGGGTCAGGAAGAAACCCTTGGAGTGGGGGGACCATGGAGAAATGGTTGCCCATACTTCTGGGCCCAGCCTGAGTCCCCAGACACCTGGCTTTTCAGAAAAAGTCTGGGGCATCAACCTGCCAGCAGCTGTCACTGAGATGCGAGGAGTGGGCCCTTGAGGTGGTGACATGGGAATGGTGAGACAGCTTGACTTTTAAAATGGGATTTTAAAAAGAGACTCTTGCACTTAAAATGAGACCCTCTGGCCCTGCTCCTCTGCTAATGGGCTTTTCAGAAAAGAGCTCACCCAGATATTCTTAGTGTCTTCTTTAAAATGTATATATCAAGGATAAACTTTTGCAGCTCTTGACAACGTGAGTGGGTGCTATTTGCCGACCTGACTTTTGTCTTCTGGGAGTTCAGAAAGTGAAATATCAGCAAAGGTTTAGTCAGAGCCCTGAATTTGACTCAGGTTTGGAAATAACAAAGAGAATCTGAACTTCCTGTCCACCTACCTGCTTGGAAGAAGAGTGTAAAAGGAAATGGAGAACAGCTTAACCTCAGATTGAAGGAGTGTGTGGTGATTGCCTTTGTTAACAATACCAAGAAAACAGCTTTGGCAAAACAGGGGGGCTGCTGGCAGAACGGCAGCGAGCCACCTGCCCCAGTCCCTCAGGGGCTGTCTGCTCGTCCTGTCTGTTTGCCAGGAATCCATGTGCCCCAAGAGGACTGTGAACACTTGTACATTCTTGTGTGACTTTTCTTTCCAAATGTTAAGAACTACTGCAGTTATGAATAATAAATTCACTTTAAAGCATTACTGATTTCATACTTACTCCATTAAGTACTTCAACGAACAGATCTCTCATGTCGAGACAGGTCTGCGAAAATTGGAGATGTTTAAAAGAGGTCCCCGTGCTTTCTCGGAAAGGTTGGAATACCTGTTATATTGTATCATTATGCAACTGTGTAATATAGTCTCCTGTTGGTTACCAACTTTGGTCTTGTGATTATTCTGGAATGTTCCAGAAGGTTTGGACTTCTTGACACAATCCTTGACTGTCTGCTTGTGTTGGGTGGATAGGTTAGGAGACAGTAGGGAGACTGGAGGTCAGATCAGTCACTGAACCGTTATCTGCAATCATTCAAAGAGATGAAGTTCCATTTGGCATCGTTGATCTGCTGATACTAATATGTCCAAGCTGAGCTCCCTCACGTTGAGATAAAATACTCCTTTCTTCTCTAAGGTTTTCTCCACAACCTTTTAAGGTTGCAAATGCCGGGGTGGCAAATGTTGAGATTTGCCTTGACTTACAATTATGACTGCTTTAGGATTTCCAAATACTCGCATGAATATGGCCTCATTTCCGACTTGCAAGCATGTGTGTAGGCTTACAGATGCTGTGGGACTTAGGGTCACGCGATCAGTGGAGGAGCTGGAATATGAGCACAAAACTTCTGGCTCTGTTAGCTGTGAGCCATGATGTATGATTGTCTCCAGCAGGCCGTACCTTGGTGCCCTTTCAGATGAGTATTATTAAATATTTGTTCAGTATTTATTTAGAGATGAGGGGATGAACACGATGAGGAAAGGGTAGAAGAGGAGCATCCGTTTTTCACATCCTCTCAGGATACCTAAAGCCCTGCTTTCTCATCTTTTGTTGCCCAGGCATTTTCCTTGGAAGTTGTATTAATCAGGATTTTTTTTTTTTTTTTTTAGTATAAGTGACTGGAAACACAGGCATAAGCCAAAGTGCGAGTATATTGACTCATTGAAAGGAAAGGTCCAGGGAGGCGTCTCACCCTGGGCCTAGCCGGATCCAGGGCTTACACGGGTGTCGTCAAGACTCGTCATCTCATGCCTTGTCTCTGGTCTTTCCGTTTCATTCTTTAGCAGGGTCTCCCCACTGACAGTGGCAAGAGGTGGTCAGGGCCTTTTGCCTGACATCCTGTCCTCTCAGCAGCCCCAGCAAAAGGGTCTGTCTGTCTAATGGTTCCCAAAAGTATCCCCAAATCATTGAATATCATGGAATTGACTTTGGTCATTTGCCCAGCCAGCAGTCACTTACTGTAACCAGAGAAACTGGTTACTCTTCTTGGCCGCACTTGGGTCACAGGCTGACTCTTAGAGCCTGGTGGAGTCAAACCTCATGGGAGTCAAACTCCCAACCGTATGCACTGAAAGCAGGGGACGTGGTTTCCCAAATAAAATACGGCTCTGATGCCAAAAGATAAGGAAATGGATTCCGGGCAAGCCAAGACAACAGATGTGTGTCATAGAAATGTTCTTCTGTCGCCTTAACATCAGCAGCTTATCAAAATACTCTTTAAACAGCATTCGGGATGCTCGCTGAACAGAGCGCTGATCCATGCACTTTTCTCTGTTCCCTTACATTATAGGTCGATTCCTTGGGCACCTTCCCAACTGGCTCCCTCTTATTCCAACTCTGTCTTCACCAGGTGAGGAAGTGGGAGAGCAGAGGGATTCTGTCCAGGACAGAGTTCGGACCAGATCCTGGCCCTAGGCTGTTGGCTGCTGGAGGCAACAAGCTCTTAGGCAAGCCCAGAAGCACAGCCTTGCTTGTCCCACAGCCCACTGGGCTTCAAGACTGAGGTTGCTGTGTGTCGTGGCTGCACCCAGAGATCTTCAGTAAGCATTTGGCGTGAGGCATTCACAACCTGGTTAAGGCTGTGGAGTGTGTGTCAGTGTGGCCACTGCAGTGGACTCTGTCTAACATTCAGTGTATGTGCTGACTTACATGAAAGCATACTTAGGAGTCCCCACAGAGAAACCATCTGGGAGGAAACTCACTAGGTGGTTAATAGTTAATAGGAGTAGCCTAGCAGGGAGCTCGAGGAAGGGACATTCAGTTTTTGCTTATTTATTCTGTATTGCTGGAGTGATTTTGAGGGAGGGAGGCACTTGAGCTACAGTGAGACAGCTGGGGGAATCACTTGAACACAAGTTTTGAGGACTGGAAGAGTAGCTCTGATGGGAAGCTGGGTGGCAGATGGGGTTTGTAGAGAAGACTCAGGACCCAGACACAAAGCTGCCATGGACCCAGAAAAGCTAAGGTCTTCTAAGGATATGGACTTTGTCTCTCAGTGGCACTGACCCTACTAGTCAATGGCACTTGGTACCCTGCACCCTGGCACTGTCAGGCCCCTGTTGACCAGTGGCTGTGGTGATCACCACCCCACCAGCCTGGCCTGCTTCCTTCTGGGCAAATTTACAGGCACAAGAGAAAAATAATCATGAAACTGGCCACACCTAGATTTTGACCTAAAATAGAATTGCCCAGCTTACTGGCTCAGCTTCTCTCCAAATAACTTTGCACTGTACCTCTCATCAAATGTGTCCCGAAAAGATTTGCTGTTGAAAAATCTCAAGACATCTAGAATAATAAAGTGTAAATCCTAAAGGCAACAGAGGATTTCCTAAATATTTATAACAAATAGCTTCTCTGTTGTAATAAGGAGCTTGCCTTTCCAGGTGATTACTTTGATGAAGATGTTATTCATTTGCAAAAGCAGGGGTGTCCTCCACACCACTGACTGGGAATGTCTGTGGCCCCAGCTATGTTTGAAACTTCCTTCCTGCTCTTCGCTCTTCTCTCCTCCCCACCTTTACTTTGTCCTTTCTTTTTTTTTTTTTTTGCACTAAGTGAAATCTACAGTGACTGGACTGGCAGTGGACATAGATATATCTTTTTGAATCATTGGTACATGGGTGCTATAATTCTGGGTCACTGAGGATTTTCTTAGGGAGTCTTCAAGAAAGCAAGGCGTGGTAAGGGGGAAGAATGGAGTTATTTTTTTTCTTTCCTGTTTTCCCTTATCAACATAAGCAAAACCGTTTAGAAAACTGCAAAGGAGATATATCTGAAGGAAGTTGAAACTAAACGTAAGAGAGATGCCCAGAGGGGTAGGCATGGGGCACAAGAGCATTAGAAGGAGATGCCCAGAGGGGTAGGCATGGGGCACAAGAGCATTAGAAGGAGATGCCCAGAGGGGTAGGCATGGGGCGCAAGAGCATTAGAAGGAGATCCCCAGAGGGGTAGGCATGGGGCGCAAGAGCATTAGAAGATGCCCAGTGGGGTAGGCATGGGGCACAAGAGCATTAGAAGGAGATGCCCAGAGGGGTAGGCATGGGGCGCAAGAGCGTGGAAGCAACTGGCCAGGAGCTCTGCTATGTGTCCCCCTGAGGTTTTTTGACTGAATATCCACTGGGTCTTCAGCAATGCTGGCACATGGTATGGTGCGGGAGTGGGTTGCCCTTTAGGATAATTACAGCTTCAAGATTTGACACCCTTTTAAGTGATATATCCAAAACTGAAAGCAGTGGCAAAAATAAAAATAAGAATAAAAAAATCCCAGAGCCAGGATTCCATTCCTTCCATCCATGACAATCTCCACTGATGAACTGTCTTTGGTGGCCTCGGAGATACCAGCCTTCCTCAAGCTGGCAAAGGATTTGGTGTGGTGTGATCCTTCCCGCAGCTTCCTCATCTTTCCTACACCCAGGTTCCCAGAGATTTTCAAAAGCTGAGGTCTCAGGTCAGGCTCTGAGGTGGGTGGATTGCAGCATGGGGGCTGGGCAGCACCCTGAGGCGTGGGTGGAGTGTGGTGGGGGTGGGAAGGAGAGGAGAAACTGCTGTCACTCAGCGCCTGGGGGAGGCTCACATCTGCAGAGACACCAGCCCTGGGTTCGCCTGTTGCCTGTGGGTCTAGGTCACCAAAACGATTCTGGACTTAAGGACGGGAATAGTTTGCTTGACACTGACCTCACTTGAACATTAAATCAATAAATGCCAGTTTCACGGAGTCATTGCTAGGTATTAAGTATCTCACATTGCCAGGGATGAATTTTTTTTTCTAAAGCCACAACTGGCTCCTTGTTGCTCTTTAGATTATTCTTCTTCAGCAGCAGAATGGCTCTTTGCCCCCTGCCCTCGCCTCCCGGCCTTTGTGAAGCTTGACAGTGCACTCAGCTGCTGGAGGGCCAGGATATCCCAGGCAGAGGGTCCTCCCGACAGGCAGAGTGAGGAGTTGACAAATGAGAAGGGAGGTCGTGGGCTTTGCAGAAGAAAACCTGTACAGGAATGATTGAGTAACAGGCACCAGCTCCTCTTCCGGCTCTCTCACGGCTTGCTGAGACTCCGTTTCAGGGGAACTGGTGTAGCGTCAGCAGGGGCCTTCCATCCTGCAGTGCCCATGCGTCAGATCATCTCCATCTTCTGGTAGTTTGCTGTGGAAAGCAGCAGCCAAGCCTGCGTCCTCTCGGCTGTGTGTTTCTTCCAGAGACGGAGATGCCATGCTTCGTGCTTGCCTCACTTGTCCGCCCTCCCCTCGTGTTCCTATGCCCTGGCTTGGTCCAGAGGTAGTGGAGCTGACTGTTGGAAACAGACAAGGATGATTCCCACGCTCTCCAGGGTGGTTACCACACACACTGGGAATGGGGCCTTGATGCCAACTGCTGGGTGCCTGTCTTGCTGCTGGCTTAGCCAAGGCCAGTGACTGTCACTGTCACCACTCTCTCACCTTGCAGCCAGTGGTGAAGGCCATCTTCCTCTGATAGTTTGAGTTCCTTGGAAACTGGGCTCTGAACTCAATTCCGCTGGGGTTGACTCTGGCCACCCTATCAGAATTTCCACCTAGGCCTCCAGTTTCCTTAGAGCAAAGGGAAAACAAGTTGCGAAAGGGGAGTAGTAGAGTAGGAAGGTGGTCTAAGGAGAGCTGTTCTGGTCTGAACAAAATTACAACCCCGATGAAAGGCAGCAAGTGCAGCCCCTTCTGCGTTGCAGCCTTCACCCAAGTAGCAGTCCGTGGTTTGGGGCGGGGACTGTGTTCATTGCCTGGGGATGCCGCGGCAAAGCACCATAAACCGGGTGGGGAGTTTGTCTTACTTTTGTGAATTCTAATAGATTAAGAAAAAAGTGTCTGAAATGAAGGTTATTTCAGAAATAATTTTAGGGGGTGAGGTTCCAGCATGTTTACCCTCAATAATGCTGGTAATGGCTGACATTTTGGAGCAGCTGTCATCCAGCTAGCCCAGCCTCTGGGCACTGTCTCCTTTAAACCTCACAGGAAGTCTTTGGAGTTGGTACTGTAGGCAAGGAGCCTGGTCATACAGAGTAATAAATACCCTGTCAAAGGACTGGTCCCTGTAAGGCAGTTTTGGGTCTCATTCTTTGCACCGGTTCAGAGACCAGCCGGACACTGTGTTCCGTTAGAGGGGCCACGGGTGGGGAGCTCCCACGGGAATCGGGAACCTCACTTGGTTCTTCTGGTTCCAGAGCAGGGGTTTTTAGAATTTGCATGAAGGCACTGATGAGTATCTTCACGGAGATGGGACCCTGCTCTCTGACGAGATTTAGAAGGGCTATGGGAATGTCCTGGGATCTATGCTGAGATAAGGGTGGATCTGGCTGTAAAAACTGTGGGAACTTCTAATTCCTTGTAAATGAAAATCCTTTGAAATGCACAACTACACAAAAAGTACAATTTATTTGAATTTTATGAATCTGTTCTTCATAAGTGGGTACTTAGGGTAATAATGCTTGCCACCAGACACAGGTTAATTTTTTCCAAACCCTTCGGTACCTAAGGCGTTGCACAGTCCTCCCAACAGCCTCCTGAGGGGAGGGTGGCTAGTACCTGACAGGGCACCTGCAGCGGTAGACCAGGAAGCGGAGAACCGACAGGACTAGTTTCTGGTCTTACTCTGAGGCTGAGTTAAACACTGCACCTGAACTAGGCCTCTCATCCCAGTGGCCCCAGGACTGCTACCTCTGCCATCTGCCCATCACAGCTGCCGGGATCTTGTTTTACCCTGAGCATCCCCAACCTGCAGGTCGAACAGGTTGACTGGTTCTGACTCGAATGGACTTCCACAGAAACCTAAGGCTGCACTGGCTGATGCTTTTCTAAGGAGCCACCATGCTCAGTAATGAGGGTATGAACGTGTATTTGTTCATTTTTTATTCATAAACAGTAATTGAGCACCTACTATGTGCCACCACCAAGCCAGGCACCACAGATTGAATGATGAACAAGATACAAACCCTTGCTCTCACTGACCTTATATCTAGTGTGGGAGAGAAGTATTAAATGATTACAATTGTGAAGGGGGTTCCAATGAAAAAGTACAAGGTGCGTGTAATAGGGAACCCAACTTAATCTGAGGCATGAGTGTGAGGTTAGACCAGAAAGCCAGGCGGAGAGTAGGTCATAGGAGCCTTGTTGGCCAAGCTTTTTGAAAGTCTACAGTTTGATCCCAAGTACAATGAGAAGCCACTGAAGGGAAGTGATATGGTTTGATTTTCAAGTTTAAAAGATTACTGTGGTGAAGGGACTCTATATAGCAGGCTGAGCCCACATGAGAGACCACGTGGGCAGGGCTACTGGCAAGGCTGGCCGAGACCGAACCAAAGTGCCCATCGCTGGCCTGCCTCCCGCCCAGCCCAGGTCTGGCGCCCTCCACCTTCTTCACCCGCCTCCGGTCCAGACAGCTGTGGCCAAGGCAGACGTTTGGCTTCAGCTGATGGTGATAGCGCAGGCCATAGGAATTTAGGTAGAAAGAATGCACTCGGTTGACATTTTTCAAAAGGAATGTGTGTTTATACCAGGTACGTAGGCTTCCGTGATTCTTTCTCTTGTTCAGTAATAATCTTAATGACTTAACCCAATAATCCCAATAATTAATACTTAATTTATTGAGAGTGTTGTCTATGCCAAGGGCCTTTTTTAGACTGTAGGCTTTCGCCTGAGCCTCACCGTCACATACACTCACTAGGTTCTATCGTTGCCCCATTAGGTCTGGGGTGGGGCAGTGTATTAGGGGTCAGTGCAGGTAGCAGACACTGCTGTTTGTCAGAGGCTGTGTGTTGGTCTGGAGATCTATGGGAAGATGTCAAGCAGTAAGGGATTTAGGACCAGCAATGAAGTACTTACAAAATCATTGGAAGAGCTGGAGGAGAGGAAGTCCCTGGACTTTTGGTCTCAAGGTCATTCCACCACAGCTAAGATCCAGAGGTTTGCTGACCTTTCATTTTGTCATTGTTGTCTTCCAAGCTGTCACTACTGTCAATGCCACCCACCCTCTCCGCACTGGAACGGGAGTGTAACCCCTGGCAACACTTCTGTTTGTCAGAGGCTGTGTGTTGGTCTGGAGATCTATGGAAAGATGGCAAAATGGAATGCTTTTCTACTGTCCAAATCTTCAGTGTTTACAGTATCCCAAAGAATCCCTTTAGTGCTTCTAAAGCTCCTCAGGTAGCAGAGTCAATGTGGGAAGGGGCTATACTAGGGAATGGTGTGGTTCATTGGGGTGGGATACATTTGGAGCCATTAATGTTAATAGTCTATCAGTCTGAAGTTTTATGTTTCCGAGGCAATGGGAAATAGGGCAGAACTAGGGAATTAATAACAAAAGATTAAAGAAAATTTCAATGGAGCCAGAAAAGGTCAAAAGTAATACTCTTTGAAGGAAGATCCCATGTTCCTTCTAGTCATTTTTGCAGCCCCCACAGCACTAAAAGCAGAGTTTTATATAGAGTAGGTGCTTGGGAATATTTTCTAAATTGAATCCAAGTATCAATGATATCTTGGGGTGTTAGGACCTAGAGGAAGGATGGCAAAAGGATAATGCATTAAAAGAAGCCAGACTTCTTAAGCATGGGAGGACAAGTACTAACAGGGAAAAAAAATTGAAACCGTGAAATGAAGAGACATTATGGAGAACACGAACATATGCTTTTTCCATAAACTGTATATCTGCTCTTCAACCAATGCTTATTATTTGCTAGGCACTATGGGGAGAAGTGAAGCTGTGTTTCTCAAATTCTGGGTCATCAGAGCATGTGAAATACTCAGGAAGATAGTTAGAAATAGCTGAGCGAGTTGTCCAAGGGGTTGGGCTCAAACCAGCATCCTAATTCCAAATGTCCTCTCATCACCTGAAGGGGGATCTAGAGGTTACTGCCTGCTTCCGTGGGGCACAGCAGATATGTCTGCCCTACCCATCCCATCTTCCCCTTATCATTCAGTGCAGGACAGAATCTCCAGCTGAGTGTTCTGCCTGAGGGCTTTCTGTGGCCATTCCTGCTCTAGAGGGAGCAATCTTCAACCAAAGACTGAGAGATATTGGTGCAGAATATTGAAACCAAACCAGTTAATTGTTATAAACCTAGAGGTGAGCTATGCACATTATTCCATTAATCAAAAAACAAGTTCTCCTGAAAACACGAAAGACTATGGTCTTGCTAATTTCCTTCCACTCAGAAATGTTCAATGAAGATTAAGTACCAAGTCCTCTGTTGCATTTCGGAAGCTGCCTCCTGGCTCCAGTCGTGTTTGCTTCCAACCCACTTTCTGCACTTCTTAGCGACCTTTGGAATACAAATATGATCATTAAGCTTGGTAAGAAAAGAGATGGTGTCTCTCATTCTCCATTATGTCTTCAGCACCTAACAATGCTTGCACATAGTAGGCACCTGGTAAATGTTTACTGATTGGATGTAATTGGAAACTTCCAACTCACGAACAGGTTATATCCCAAAAGATTTCTCTTGTAAGCGGTTCCTTTGGAATTTGGTCATCACAATGATAGGTAGGGTTTAGCATGTCAGACTAGCTTATCAAAACCAAGTTCACCCAGGATATGTAGCCTAACTCTTGTCGCAGCTTTCCTGGTTCCCTTGAGCAGCGGGGCATAAGATAAAGGAGGGAGGAAGAATTGGAAGTGGGCCTTTGGAGCCATTTGGAATTAGAAAATTTGTCATAACATCTTCCTCTTTCACGCTCGTCAGTCACAGTGTATGAGTGCCTTCTCTGCCCCTGTTCCCCACCGTGCCCTGTCCACCTTCTGCATCACACCCCCCTGCCCCCCCCACCCCAGGATCTTAACTTCCCTGCACTGCCAATTACACTGCAAATAACTTCAGGTATTAAGAGGAAAGTGTGCTGATTGAGTGATTTCATACTCAAGCCGAATGTTTAATAGCTCTTTAACTTTCCTGGAGATATTTCCAGTTTTCTAAAATGAACTGTATTAAGTGAATCTCTAAATTCATTGTTAACAAGATAACATATATATATATATAGTGAAAGATATTTTTCAGCTCACACTTTCACCCTTTTTAGCCTTTTTTTGACCGTTTCGTTCTAGGGCTTATCATCTGGATTATTCTGGATTTTCATAACTTTAGGTTCTTTGGAGATCCCTCCTCCCTGGCTTTTTCCCCTCACAATTATTCCCATAGACCTGGTTAAGGAGGGAACATTTGACAAGCACAGCCATGAGGGGGAAGACCCACAAAGTGGGCCCTTCTTCACTGCCGTTGCCGGTTCGCCTCGTCCCTGTGGCTTTTCCCCAGCAAGGGGCACCTTTGAGTTCACTCTGCCTGTGGGGACGCTGGAACCAAGCCCAGCATCGAACTGTGGTCAGTAGTCAGAAGAGCAAGATCAGGACAGTAGGAGGGAATTTCTAACCGGACAGTCTGGGGATTTCCATCCTACATCCTAAATAACTCTTTAATTCTATGTTACTCAAATACATTTATATTCAGCCACCACACAAAGAACTCTGGGACCGGGGGATTTCTGCTTTTGCGGCTATTGGAAAGAGGCTGGATTAAAGTGATACTTCCTCAAGGTCATATGTCTGTTTAGAAGAGCACATGTCCTAGCTTCTAATCTTATGTGGGTTTTTTGTTATTGTTGTTAAAAAGTAATGCTTCATATCACTTAAAGCATAAAGTTTGCCATAATAAGCTTGAATTTAGCTCTTCCCTTTTGAGTAAGAGAAAAAAGTAATATTTATATTTGTAGCATTTTTCCATTGGCCTAACATACTTTGTTTCATTGAACACTAGTTAATTGTTAAAAGGGTTTCAAACACAAATGCCTACTCTCTGCCATCTTGGAGACTTACAGTGCACATTAGCTTATTAAATATTCTGGGAAGTCCTGTGACAAGAAATGAAAGTTTGTTGAATTCAGCAATCCCCAGATTTATTTTGTTAAGGATTATCTTACCTTCCTCTCCTTCCTTCTCCCTCCCTCCCCCACTCCTTCCTTGCTTTCCTTCCTTTCCTTGTTTTGAAACATTACCAAGTAATACACTTGGGAAATATGGATTAAGGTAAACAGAATTGGAAAATCAATCTATATAGTAGGCCAATAATTTTCTTTTGGGATCAAGAACTTTTTTAGTGCTTTGGCTGTGTTCTCTAGTGTGAACAACATTACCAAATGGTACCGTTAAGGTATATTTAGTCAATTTGTATCTTTTGGGAGGCTTTAATGTAATTTGGGTTGTCTATGTGATGTTCTCTCACCTCATGAAAGACAGTTGGTGTATGGGGAACAGATATACGTGTCTCAGTTGCACATAAGGGAGACTAGCAGTTAGGATATGGTTCTGTTGCTTTATAGTAAGTTTTGAAATTCAGTAGTTGATGTCCTCCAGCTTTTATTTTTTTTTCTTCAAGATTATCTTGGCTAATCTAAATTTTCCCATTTGCCTATAAATTTTAAATTTGGTTGTCAGTTTATATAAAATAAGCCTGTTAAGATTTTGATTGTGATTGCACTGAATCTATTGACCAATCTGGGGAGGACTGATACTTTAACGATATTGAGTTTTCCAGTCTCTGAACATGGTTGTGATATTGTGACATAATAAACATGCATTTGGTCTTTCTCCCTGGTTCCTGGCACAAGAACTTCTCCAGTGATTTAATCAACCATACCTACTTAATGAAACCTGTATAAAACCCCCTAAACTATGGGGTTTGGTGAACTTCCAGGTTGGGGCACCGAGAGTGTGGTGCACTCTAATTCCCTGGGGTAGAAGCTCCTGTACTTGGGACACTTCTAAACTTTGACATAAGTACAACTTTATCTGACTGTTCACTTGTATCCTTTATAATATCCTTTACAATAAACTGTTAATCCTAAATTAAGTGTTTCCTTGAGTTCTGTGAGACTTCTAGCAAATTCTCTAACCCAAGTTGGTGTTCATGGAGACCACCAATTTATAGCAGGTCAGTTAGAAGTATGGAAGGCCTGAGACGGGTGTCCGAAGTGGGGGCAATCTGAGCTGTTAAGTCATGGTACCTGATGCCAACTCTAGATATTAATTGTTAGAATTGAATTTTGGACACTCCGAAGAACTGGAGAATAGGTTGTTTGTGTGGAAAAACCCCACACAGTGCTACATCTGTCTATGTATTTGCTCTTTTAAAATTTGTCAGACTTTTGGGTGGTTCTAAGTGTAGAAATCTTGCACATTTTTCATTACATTTGCCTCTATAATTTGATATTTAATGCTACAACTTTCCTCCCCTTTCCATTTCCTAGAATTCCCAGTCCCCTTACTGTGATCACTTTATTTTTCATAGTGCTTCTACCTCCTAATATACTACGTAATCTTATATTTTTCTTTATGTTTAATTATAGTATATTTATTATTATGTCTGATGCTCATAGCCTTGGTCTACAAGAATTTAAACTCTGTAAGAATAGGGTTATTTGTTGTGTCCATAGATGTACTCCAGGCTCTTAAAACAGTGTGTGACATATATTAGGTTGGCACTAACTATTGACTCCATAAATTAATGAATATAGTACAGTAAAGGAAGCTAAAAGGGGGTTAGAGTGGGGGCTTAATGAGCCAATGTGCTGTACGTGAGCCTGACATCTTTCCTATTCCCTCCTCTCAGTTTTCAACCCCAGAGAAATTATATGCCTCTCTTTTCTCCTTTCTTATTCACTACTCAGTGCATTTTAATGAGACTCTCCTCTACCATGCCACCACAGCAGTCCTCAGGAAAGTCACCAGGGATTTCCCTTTCACTAAACCTATTGGATATCTTTTGGTCCTAATCAGGTTTAACCTCATAGCACCATATGATATTGCTGACCATGCCCTCCTGGAAATTCTAATTTTGGCACCTAGGATACTCTACTGATTACTTTCCTTCCTTCCTGGCAAATTTTTTCAAGTCTCTTTTGCTGGCTCCTCTTCCACTTCCTGACCTGGATGGAGTTCCTTTGGCTTTTGGTGATGCATTCTATTATGGGCTGAATTGTGTACCCTCCCAAATACGTATGTTGATGTCCTTATTCCTAATATATTAGCATGTGACTGTTTGGAGATAGGGTCTTTAAAAAGGTAATTAAGTTAAAATGAGGTCATTAGAGTCGGCGCTAATCTAATATAATGACATCCTTATAAGAAGAGGAAATTTGGATACACATGGGTAAAGAGGGAAGACGTAAAGAGAAGATGGCCATCTCCAAGCCAGGAAGAGTGACCTTAGGGGAAACCAAACCTATCAACACCTTGGTCTCAGACTCTCTAGCCTACAGAATTGTGAGAAAACAAATTTCTATTGTTAAAGCTGCCCAGTTTTTGGTACTTTGTTATGGCAGCCCTAACCAACCAATACACCCTCCTTTCTTCTCACTTTATGCTTGAGTAATTTAATCTAAATTGAATAATTTCATGCTTGAGTAAATTCCAATGGCTTCATCTACCATCTATATGCTTATTCCTTTCAATCTTTCATCTCATTCAGGTTTCATTCCTGAGATATAAATCCCTGTATTCAACTAAACAACTACTTGACATCTTCACATTAGATAGACTCCAAGCAGGTGAGCAAAGGCTAGAAGTACTGAGCAAAACTTCAGCAACTGTCCATGGCAGGAGAGGCAGAGTTTAGACATAACATTCGTCTAAGTTAACTGCCTGATAAAAAAATCGACATTCTTCAGAGGAATATAACAGAATCCAGAGCCTCTACAATGTTCAGACTGTCCACATAAAATCCAAAATTCCTAGATTTACCAAGAAATGAGAAAATGATTCCATACTCAAAAAGAGAATCATTAGAGGCTAACCTTAAATGACTCAGGTGTTGGATTTAGCAGATAAATATCTTAAAACAGATATTATTACTCTTATAATAACTCATGGAGTTAAAAATATGCTTATCATAGAAGAACAAATAGAAAATATCAGCAGAAAAATGAAATCATAAAGTAAAACAAAATGGAACTTCTAGAAATAAAAAGTATGATATAAACAGCAGCAGACTCACAGAACCCAAGAACGGACTAATAGTTACCAAAGGGAAAGGGACTGGGGAAGAAGGGCGGGAAGGGAGGGATAAGAGGGTAAAAGGGGCATTACAATTGGCAGACATAGGGTGGGGGGGTATGGGGGGGACTGTACAGCTCAGAGAAGACAAGTAGTGATTCTTGTCTCACTACATCTCACTACACTGATGGACAGTGACTGTAATAGGGTTGGTGGGGGGGACCTGATGAAGGGGGTAGTTTAATCATCACAATATTGCTCATGTAATTGTAGGTTAATGATACTAAAATAAAATAAATTGTAAAAAAAAAAAAAAATTTACTGGAGACCTTAATAGCAGAACAGAGATACCTGAAGTCAGTTAACTTGAAGATATAGCAATCAAAACTATCCAATTTGAAGAAAAGATAGGGAATAATATTTAAAAAATGATCTTAGTTACAGTAACCTATGGAACAATGTAAAAAAGGTCTAACATACATGTAATTGGAGCCCAGGCAGAGTAAAAATGGGGCCTAAAATATATTTAAGCAAATAAATGACCCAAAATTCCCAAATTTGCAAAAGGACATATATTGAGAGATTCAGAAAGAACCCCAAGTCAGGATAAATACACAGAAAATTGTGTGTGCACATCATAGTCAAACTTTGAAAACCAAAGATAAAGGGAAAGTATTGAGAATGTTCAGAGGAAAAGGACACATTACATGTAGGTGAATAAAGATCCACCTGGACACATCATTAGAAACCATGGAGGCTAATGATACCTTTGAAGTATTGAAAGAAAAATAAATGTTAACCTAGATGAATACATATGACAATTATAACATTAAGGACAAGTGGGATATAACTAAACATAGAGAGTTATAAGATTTATAAATTTTACATAAGGTGTATAATATTAACTTAAATAGAGTTAAGGGAAGTTCAGGATGTATATTTAATTCCTAGACCAATCACAAAGGAAGTGATGTAAAGAAGTATACAAAGAAACCAATAGATGAATTATAATGGCATTCTAAAAACTTCTCAATTAACATAGAAGAAGGCAGGAATGGACGAAAAGAGGTACAATAAACAGAGAGGGCAAACAGAAAATAAATAGTACTAGTCATACAATGGAATACTACTCAGTGACTAAAAGGAATGACCTGTTAATTATGTACCAACATGAATGAATCTCAGGAACATTATGCTGAGTGATAAAAGCTAGATACAAGAGATTAAATACTGTGATTTCATTTTCAATGGAATTTTAGAACAGGCAAAGGCAGATCAATAGTAAAAATAATCAGAAGAGTGTTTGCCTCTAGGGTGTTGGGGATTGGATTTGTTGGGAAGTTACATAAAGGAACTTTCTATAGTAATGGTAATGTTCTGTATCATGATAGGGTTTAGGTTCCACAGGTGTATGTATTTTCCAATATATACAATACATATAATTCATTGAATTTTACAGTTAAGAGATGTGCATTTCACTGTATGTAAACTTTACCTTAAAAAAAGCCATAAACAAATATTTAATTGATGGTATGCATGCTGAATGGTTTAAGGGTTAAATGTTCTGATTTCTGCAACTTAAAGAAAATATAATTATAGGACATAGGTGGTAGGTATATGCATGTAAACTGTACAATTCCTCTGATTTTTCTGTATGTTTGAACATTTTGGTAATAAAGTGTTCAAAAAAAGTAACAGCCTGAATTGAACCTGTGATCGCTCCTTCTCCCTTCAAGTCTACTCTCACTCTCCTATTTGTTTCATCGACTGTCACCATCTTTTACCTGGTTGTACAGATCACAAACCTGGAACTCATTCTTTACTCCTCTCTTTTTTTCCTCAGTCTTCATATCCAAATTATCATCAAATATTGTAGATTAGATTTGCTACACATTTTTTTTCCTATCAGTGTACTTTTTCCATCATAGCTGCCAATCTAGTCCAACCATCATCATCTATCACCTTGGCTATTGCATGAGCCTGCTACCGTGACTTCCAGCAGCCACTGGTTCCCATTTCCAATCCATTGTCCACTCCTTGTCAGAATATTCTTTTAAAAATGCAAATACATTATATCATCCTGCTTAAAATTCTTCTAGGCTCTCCCATTACCATTAGGATAAAGATCCAAGGCCTTCATGTAGCTTAGGAGGCACCTTTCTATCTCAGCTTCATTTCATCCTGTTCTCCATAATCTTAACTCCAGCTCTACTGGACTAATTTGAATCCCTCTATGTCTGACATACATGCTGTTTCCTCTGCCTGGAATATTCTTGCCTCTAAATTTCTTTCTTCTGTCAGATGCCTCCCCATCCTTCAGGTCTCATTTGTAATGGAACTTCCTGTGGAGGCCTCTTGCTCCCAGAATGGATTAGATCTTCTTCCCAGAGTAGGAAGTATTCTTTCATATACGTATTATATCACCATTACATCATTACATTTCCAGAATTTAGCACAATAGACTGGCATGTAATATATGCTGAAGAACTTTTGTGGTATGGATGGTTGAATGGGAGAGGGTGTGTTGTTATACAGTGTTATACTTAGATGATTAGTTAGGAAAGAGAGCAAGTTTTCATACACTTGAGGGTGTATGGATAGCCTGTTTTGGATTACAGATATCAGACACCAGGATCAAACTGGTAAACAATGAGGCATATATAGGTAGATGTCTAGTAATGTGGACTTCAGGTGCAGTGTGATCAGAGCTTTTGATCTATTCCTCTTCAATGTCTTGGCTCTTCTCATATGTTCTGTCTGTCGTCACGCTGATGTTCCTCATAGTTTTAAGATAGATGGCAGCAGCAACTGCAGCATCTTTTCATATTCAGTAGGTGAGCACTGGCCTCTCATTTGTCTCTCTTAAGGCCAGGAAAGAACTTTCCCAGAAGTCTTCAGCAACCATCTCCTTGTGTCTTAGTGGCTGAGATGCGATCATATACTCATTCCTGAACCAGTCACTGACTGGCTTATACTAATCAGTCCACCTTGGGGGTCAGATTCCTTCAATCAGAAATGCTGCATGAGGAAGGGGTAGATACCTGGAGAAAATAAAGGTTTTGTTAGACAGGATTGAGGGATTCTGGTAAGACATTAACAATATCCATCTCTGTATATCATGCTTTGAGAAATTGCCTAGTTTTTTCTTATAGATACTTCCCACTTTATGACTGAGATTATTTTGATTCCGCACTGACAGTCAAAAGCTCAGAGATAAGTTTGTGGACCATTCATAGCAAATGCACAGAATTCAGTGGTATTTTTAGATTAGCTTAATTCCTGCCTCCTATTTCTGCTCTTACTCTTATTTCTCTTTTGCTTCATCTTTCTTGTCCACTTCTAACTTATTTTCTATTTTATGTATTTTTGTTAAACCACATGAATTAAAAAAAAAAGTAGGTTTAAGCAAATAAAATAGTTATTTTGCTTGTGGTATGCCTTCTTCCCTCCTCATTATGTTGCTTTGTCCTTAAATATCTGGAAGTATAGATTTTTAAAAACTGAGGTGTAATTGACTTTTAACATTGTATTAGCTTCAGGTGTACAAGATAATTATTTGATACTTGTATAGAAGGAGAGGTTTTCACAGCTCCTTCCTGCCAGCCATAGACAGGAGTTAATTGTTGCCACTGGCATGTCACGATTTTTCTCATTTTATTTCCATTCCCTTTTGGAACGTTCTTTGTTCACTAATATTCTGAGAAGATAAATAAGTATTTTGTTACTTCTGATGACAGAAGCCAGGATGAACTAAGAAAATCCAGTTATCTCATAGCCTTTTGGAAAAGAAAAAGCACCCTATATAGCGTGTATTTTTAAATAGATAAAATTAACCTGATCTCATTATAAAAGAGCTGCCTTATCCTTGTTCTTGCTGGGAATTGTGTAGTACATGATTTTGTTGTTTAAAATATTATGCCCTGTAACAAGTAAAGTTAGATTCCTTCCTTATTCCCATATACCCAAATAAATTATAAGATTTAACTGTGAAACAAAACACCAAAGAAAATATGAATGAATATATAATCTTAGGGAGGGAACGAAGTTCCTAGGCATAATGCAAAAGGCAGAAACCACACAGCAAACACCGATTACAAATATAGGTCAACATCTATTAAGGGCTTCTTATATGCTGGACCGGGTACTGAGGATTTGGGTTATTTAATCTTCCCATCAATCCTGTGAAGTAGGTATGAATGTCATCACCCTCTATGAACAGAAAAATGAGCACAGGGAAGGTAATTGCCTTACTTAAGGTCACCCAGCCTGGAAGTGACTAGGTTAAGATCTGAAGCCCAACAGTCTGACTCCAAAGCCTGACAACTGATGGGATATGATACAAACTAGTATTTACTGTATATAGCAGCCATTTCTTCAGTATAGAGATATTAAGAAAGCCAGGTGAGTTCTTGTATATACAAGTGCTTGGTAAACTGGAAAGGACTTACTAGTGTTGGTGAGCAGGGTTCACCTCCCTGCTTGCCAGGGTGGGAACAAGGAAGAGCAGCTGAAATCCAGTACACAGCTTCCCAGCAGCCTTGACTCACCTTTCCTCCTCTGTCCTCTCTCAGTCCCTCTCATTTACACTGTGCTGCTCAGTTTTGCCCATAGGAACCCCCTCAGCTAGTCCAGTAATACATGGTGCCTCCCCGGTTGTGCCAGAGAGCCCGCTTCTTATTCTGTGGAGTCAAAATGAATAGATTCTGTGCTTGAGAGATGAAGGAGAATTGAATTCAAACACAAACAGGAGCTCTCTATCACTTGGCAATTGGCCATTTCTTCTTTCTCTCCCACTTTTTCCAGCAGGTAGACAAACATGATTAACCTTCACAACTTGAATAGAAGTGGGATAGTCAGGAAAGATGCTTAGATAATTGCTAATTTAAGCCAACTTTTAGTTTAAAATTTACAGAAAGTATTTGTAAATGCAATATTGTGATTGCCAAAGAGTTTGTGGAGCATCGCATTTATTGATGTACTACTGGAAGCCATCCACTCTTCCGTCATCTTCCGTTCACTGTCATTCTCCAAAGTGTTTTGACTTATTGCTCCTTAAAATGTGAAGGAGAAAGAAACCCTGCCCATTTCTAAAACCACTGGTAAATGCAAACTACCCACTGTGGTTGACAAGACTTGGCGTGGTGAGAAACGGATCCCTGACAAGAACAGAGGTCAGGAATTTCCAAATCTGCTACATTCCAGGAGATGAATGGATAGTCACTGGTCATAAGTGGCTCCCAACGGGAAGAAAACTATTGGGGTTACTGACCACAAAAAGAAAAACCTAAAAATTTCCAGTTATTTGTTACTTTAGATTGCTTTCTATCTCTGGGAAATCCACTCTTCCCAGCACGGAAGGCAGCATCTAAGGAAAAAAGGAGAAAAAAAAGAAGACGCTGCTGGGGAAGACATCACTGATTCATCCTTCAAATGACCACCTGGGGAGCATGCAGCCATTTTCTGGGTAGGGAACTCAGTCAGAGGGTCCTGTGCTTCTCTGCCTGCAGACTGGAGCTCTTCTGAGAGCTCGACTGGCAAACCCATGAGCTGACTTGGGCTCTGAGGAAAGGTTACGGAACTCTGAAGTCAGCGAATCTCATGGGTGTTTCTGACTGAGCTCTAAACCCTGAGGCAAAACAGGTAAGTATTGGCGTCATAAGCTATTTATCTTCTTACTCTTTACACATTTCTCTGTTGGTGATTTCATAACATGATGAGATTGTTTAATTAATGACTATGCTATACACCTTTTGAAAAAGATAGTCTTAATAGAAATACACAGGCTATTATTATTATTGGTGTTGGGATTAAGGCTCATTAATTAATGAAATTTAGTAAATTAAGAAAAAATGTGCAAGACTAGATAGATTCACTTTTTTACTGTAACCTGGAAAACTGAGAAAAGGCATGCTAGTTTTCATAACCTCAGAATCACATGCCATCTCTGAATGATCACATATTTTAAATAGCTTATTATAAGTAAAATGTCATTGTAAATCATTAAAGGACACAAGCCATTCCTAAAGGTAGACACTTTCCCTGATTAAGTCCAATTTCCAGGCTTTTGAAGGGGAAGCTATTGGGTTTATTTCGTTCAAAAATAATATTTGTTCTGTTTCCTAATTAAAATATAATACAACTTCATTGAAGAAAATTAGAAAGAAACATTAGGAAACAGGGAAACAAATAATCACCTATAATCCTACAGATAACTACTGTTAGTATTTTGCTGTTCACATTTGTCTTCCAGTCAATTTTTTCCTTTTCTATTGTTTTTAAAATTACAAAAGAAATATATGGTCATCATAAAAAATTGAGACAATGTAGGCAAAATGTGGAAGTCTTACCCTATTATGGGCTGAATCATGTCCCCCCAGATTCATATGTTGGAGTTGTAACCCTCCCACCCCATTCCTCACAATATGATTATTTGGAGATGGGGCATTTAAAAAGGTGATTCAGTTAAAATGAGGCTGTTAGTGTGGGCCCTAATCTTATCTGACTGGTGTCCTTAAGAGGACATTTGGACACATAGATGCCGCATAGGATGCATACATAGAAAAAAGCTATGTGAAGACACTGCAAATAGGTGGCTATCTACAAGCCAAAGAAAGAAGCCTCAGAATAAACCCATGGACACCTTGATCTTTTAGCCTCCAAAACTGAGAAAATGAGTTTCTGTTGGTGAAGCTACCAGTTTTTCTGATTCATAAAGGGTGATGGTAATCATACCTACTTCACAGGACTGAAGGGAAGATTAAATGAGATAACACAAATCCTCAGCGCAGTGTATTTTGTTGTGACTCCCTTAGCAAGCTAATACTAACCCTTTATCCTTTATCCCGTTGTTCTCCCCCAGCTAACCACCACCACTACTATCACTCCAGACTTATTTCCGATGCTTTTGCACATACAGAGTCAATATATAGGAAGTTCTTTGTTTATACATATGGGCCCATACTATAAATGTTGCTCTGTGACCTGCTCTTTCATTTCAACATTATATTATAGACAGCTTTCCACCTAGGTACATATAGAGAACTGCCTATCAGATTCTTACTGAAGATGGAATAGTTTTCCATTATATAAGTGTATCATCATTTATACATTAATGATGAACATTTAGATTGTTTTCATTTTTTAAAAAATTACCAGCAATGCTTCAATAAACATCTTACTTTTGTGCAGGGGCTCATGTGCTAACACATCTGTAAGCTAATCTCAGAATTAGAATTATTGGGTCAAAGGGTGCCTGCATTTAAAATTTGAAAGCTGTTTTGTCAATTTGTTTCATAAAAGCTTAACCAATTTCCAGGCCTATTGACTATAGGAGACTCTCTGTTTCCCAATTTAGGCTTTTTCCCCCTTTCTGCTGTTTACAGGTATAAATGCGAACATACATAAATAGGTAAATAGACTTTTAAAAATAACATTGCAATTGTACTGTAAGTATTGTTTTGAAATCTTCCTTTACTATTTTAATCCTGAGCATGTTTAGTTCTCATTTTCAGTCTTTCTGTATGGAATCACTTTCCCCGGGGCGCTCTTGCCGACATCACCCATCATTACTGCCAACTCCGGGCTTTGGAGCTTTTGTGGATTTGGACCAACCTAAACGTAGCTCTAAAGGGTTTGTTTCCTGGATGAAGGCAGAAATGAGAATACACTTTCCCTGGCAATCCATGAACAGATGCTTTAAAATAGTCTGATAAGGTGTTCCTCTGAAAGTTAACTCCCACTTTTCTTTCGGAACCTATGTAAATTATTAAAATGTCATGCAAACCCTGTAGGCTGGTCGTATTGCACTGGAGTGTGTACTAGTCTGCTCACTGCCTTACCAGCACACCACAGCCTGCATGACTTCAACAACAGAAATTTATTCTCCCGTAGTTCTGGAGGGTGGACGTCTGAGATCATGGTCATGTCTGGTGACTGCTCTCCCCTCAGCCTGCGGATGGCCGGCTGCCTTCTCAGTGCATCTTTATAGGACCTCATCTTTGTGTGGGTGTGTATGTGGGAGTGGGGGAGTTTGGGACAGTGAATGGAGATTTTTAGGGTTTTTAGAGGCCCCTTCTCCAAATACAGCCACACTGACTTTAAGGCTTCAACATATGAATTGTGGGGGGACACAAACAAAGAATGTGTTCTTTTCTTTTATTACTTAAAAATGCAGTTCAGCCAGGATTAGTCCTAAAGATTTTTTTCTGGGTGGATCTTAGGGAATTTGACCCTATCAGGGGTGGGCTCAATGAAGTGAGAAAAGATGACTGACTGATTCAGTTGGGATAATGTCTCCTTTTTTACAGTCTCATTTGGTTAAAATTACGGTTCTTTAAAATTTTAAGAAAAGATCAAAAAGTAAAGTGGAGAGCTTTGTTGTTCCTCACTTATTATTAGTACTTGTGGGAATACAATTTAATCCAACAGGTATTTGTTGATATCATGTGTAAGATACTGTACAATACAATGGGAGCAGTAGAAAGAGGTCAGTATATAGTGGCTGCTTTCAAATGCTTATGCTTTCATTTAGCAGTTACCAAACCTGGCATCAAATCAACTGGGAAATAGTTTAAAATATTCATATTTGATACAACCATATTTAAAGTCTGTTTGACACTATCTACTAAAGCTAAATGTATGACTATTCTTTGGCCCAGCAATTTTGTTCCTAGATATGTACCCAACAGAAATGCAAAGATGTGTATGCCAAAGACACATAGATGAATGCTCACGCAGTGCTGTTTGTAATAGCCCCGAATTGGAAAGAGTCTAAATGTGCAACAACAGAACGTTGAGAATGAACAAACCAAAAATACAGTGACTACATAAATTTCACAAACATGATGTTGAGGAAAGAAAGACAGACAGAAAAACATATATTGTATAGTTCCATTTATATGAAGTTCAAAAAAAGGCAAAACCAATCTATGCTGTTTGAAGTCAAGATACTGTCAGCTAATGCTGGGGGGAAGAGGCAGTCTGGAAAAAGAACATGAAAGAGATTCTGGTATCTAGTATGTTCTATTCTTGATACTATCAGTCACCTAGATATGTTCACTATGTGAGAAATTCTTCACGCTGCACATACATCATTTTTACATTTTTCTGTATACATGCTGTCCATCATTAAAAAAATATATAGATTTCTAAGCCCTATCTCAGACCTACCAAGTTAGAATATCTACCTAATAACTGTCTATATAAGGGGCACAAGAATCTATGTCTGAAAAGCTCCCCAGAGATTCTGGTGCATTTGGATTCAATTTTTGGGAACTGCTGCTTTTGCGAAGACAGCACAAAGATTTTAAGTTCTCCTTCCCAGGACCTTGTCTCTCCTTTGTACTGGGGAGAGATCTTTATAGAGACCGTTAATGCACCAGGGGTTCATTATGGAGATACTCAGAGAAGCCGTTGCCGGCCTCAGTGTTTGTGGCTGTCTGTAGGCACCTTTGCAGGCTCCAGGAAATAACTTTTGTGTCTGCAAGATTGGTCTTCCTGTGATCAAGCAAATGGATCAAGGCTTGGAGCTGGTGAAATTTGGGTATTATTATTATTATTGTCCTAAAGGTGAGTGAAAGCTGAGCTCTTCGGATTGTCTTTTTAATCTAGACCTCAGAGAACTCGTAAAAGGAATACTGATTTCCTATAAAGAACATTTCGGGTTATGGACTCCTTAAGTCAGACACTATATCCTGTATTTTTTTTAAAGAGTGTTCATAAATCCTGGAACAGTGCTAGTACACAGTAGGCATTCAAAGAAAAATGTAGAGTAAATATTTTTGCCGATTCCATTCTCTTGTGACATAAAAGCTTGCAGTGCTTATTAGTGGACTGTGGTTCCTTCTTGCACGTCATCACATTCTTCTCTGCAGTGACTCATAACAGGAAGACTGATGAACTATCTCTTCAGCAGTAACCAGAATGTGTTATTTTCTTTAATTACTTAAAAATGCAGTAGATTCACTAACACTGAAAACAGATATGGCCAAGGCTGAATGGCGACAGGGAATTGAAGCGTTTTTGACTGTGGTGAAACATGCTTCCTGCTTTTTTTCATCAGAGGAATGATAATATAAGTATAGCAATATTTATACAGTAGTTTGGTGTTCTGAAAAATGTGTCTACCTGCTTGAAGATGTTTTCCAAGTGAGTTATGATTACTTACCACTAGGAATAAATGATCTACAACAGACATTCATATTTTTTATGCAGAACAAATATAAAATATCCGGAAAATGACTAATTAGATAAAGTTGCCTCTCCTTCAAGCACAGTACCCCTATGAGCTTTGGGGGCTTTACTTTGTTTACTTCTTGGATGAAAGACAAGAATTTTTATTACTTTATGAGAATTTGAAACTTAATTGATATTGGAGTGGGCAAGGGGATAAATGACATCACTAGATTTTTGTTTCTCTTGAGAAGCCAGTGAGTAATCTGGGTGTGTCAGTTTCTCTGGAGTTTTGGTCTAAGAGCATTTTCATCTTTGAGATTTTTTTTATTCTAAATATGGTAAATTCGTGCTTTTAGATAATTCCTCTGGAATAAATGATAAAATCAGGTATAGGAAATAAAAACTGGCATGTCAGTATCTTTGATTTTAATCCAGCAGCTAAATTGGGGTTTAAGATTGAAGATTTAGTATTGCTTTGCCCACACACTCACCTTCCCACCTTCTTTCTTCTCCCTACTACAGTTATTTTAGGTTAGAGGGGAGAAAAGTGGGAGAGAAAAGTTCCTACTCCCTCTCTTGTTTCTTAACCGCAGTTCCCTGATAGGCATTATTTGCTGAGTGTGTACTTTGAACTGGGCATTGTACAAACAATATCTTATTTAATCCATAAAACTCTCTATAGAAGCTGGCCTCATTTTACTGATGAAAACACTGAGGCCGAGAGATTACAAGTGTGGAAGCTGATTTAAGCCCTGTTTTATTTAATTTCCAAATGTTCACTCATTACAGGCATGAGATGTGCTCAGTAAATATTTAGTCACTTCTGACTCCTTCATCCCTATACCACAGAGGACATGGCCAAGTTACACACAAAGCACAGGGCCTCCTCAGCCCCCTGTGGCACCAGGTTTAATTGAAGAGAAGGGAGGAACCTCTAGTTTTAGGAGAAAAGAAAGAAGGAGGTGAAGAAAACAGAGGAGAAGAAAAGCAAAATAGAGATGAGGCCAAGGAAAGAGAAAGGAGATATTTGAAAGTATTTGTGGAGAATGGGAAAGGGAGAATTCACTGGAAATTCCTCAAATACTGAATACTCTGCTCTAGGATTTTTATCATTTTGAAATTAAAGGAATTCAAATAATGATGATTAACCCATGGAAAGGAGTGAATGGAGAGACTCCAATTACTTGTGTCCACCAACCTTTTCTAACCTTTTATTATTCCCCTCTCCTTTTCTTTCACTTACCTATACCTTCTGACTGTATTCAAGTCAGTAATTGTGTAGCTACTGTACACGGGTATTGTGGGATGGAATGCAAAGAGGAAGTTAACAGGTCATCTAGTAGAGGAAATAATATAGTCACACAAACAATTTTGATACAAAAAATAATGCTACAATTAAATAGAGATAGAATATGCTGTGATTGTTGTTAGGGATCTCTCCCTACCAAAGAGGATAAGGATCTAAATAAGCTAATTGACAATGAGGTTCTGGTGACAAGTTAAAGTGTGACAGATAGGGGGAGAGATACTGGTGATGGCAGTGAGGTGAGTAGAGGTATTTTAAATCTAAATTTTCATAAAACATAACACTTTTGTATTGTTTGTTCTGATGGCCAATCTTAAATCTTGTGAACAGACTTAATTTTATATCCTTATTGGTTATTGCTAGTTTAGGGACACTAATAATTTTTATATTGCTTGTCTTGAATCTTGCTATTTCATTAAATTCTTTCATCAGTGTAAATACTTTTTCAGTTAATTCTCTTAGATTTTTAGAAGTTTGATATTTGCAATTAATAAATTTTTTCCTCCACAACATTTACCTTTTCTTGTCTTATTACATTGACTATTAACTCTACTACAGTGTTCAAAGATAGTGATAAGTACATCCTCTTGTTTCTTTAAAAGAAATCCTTATAGTGATTAACCATTAAATGTGATGTTTATTTTATTTTTCTGTCTATCAAATTAAGAAAATGTCATTCTCTTTCTAGCTTACTAAGAACTCAAAAAAACATCATGTTTGGATATTGAATTTAATAAAAACATTTTGGAAATTATTGCAATGTTTAAAATAGTTCCTTTAATCTATTAAATTACTGAATTACGTTAAGATTCATTAATAATATATTAGGATAAATGTTACTTGATTATGTCATATTATTCTGTATTTTTCTTTTAATGCTTTGCTGGATTCAATTTGCTAATATCTTATTAAGGATTTTTATGTCTCTCTGCATAAGCTAGATTTGTTTATAATCTCCCCTCCTGTTCTTGTTCGGTTTTGGCAGCAGAGCAATGCTAATCTTATTGAATAGCATGCTCTTTCTTTTTCCTATGATCTGTAGCAATTTAAATAACAGAGGAATGATCTGTTCTTTGTAAGCTTGATTGAAGAGTCTGGGACTGGTGCATTTTAGAAGTAGTAGGTAATTGATAGCTTTCTCAGTTTAGTTCATAGTGGCCTATTCAGATTTTCTAAGGCAATTTTGATAAATCACATTTTTGTTGTGGTAGTTTGTAATTTGTGTTTGCTTAACCCCCTCACATCCTTTAGGAAGCAGCCTTTCCATTCATAGTGGTCCAGAGTGGCTTCTAATCTAGAGGTCCTGCTCACCATTTGATCACAGGGATAGACACAAGATCTTAATAGAGCCAATCAGAATCTTCCCCTGGATTGGTATACATACATCAAAAGGAGAAATTTTCCTTTTTCTTCTTTGGGTTATAAACTAAGAAGATGAGAGTTTTTGTGGCTGTTTGTGGCCATTTTCTCTGACACATGAAAAGAACCTACATGAGCTGAGAGAGAAGCTGAGCTGAGGGAGGTAGTGGGAGAGAGATGCCGAGCACCTGGACTCAGCCATGTCGGGAGCCAGCACCACCCTATGGGCTTCTCAGGTATATGGGTCACTATAGCATCTTCTTTTGCTGTAGCTAGTTTGAATCGAGTGCCTGTCATTTATGGCCAAAGCAATCTTGACTAACAAATGTCCTAAAATTTCAATTTATGGATAGAGATAATACAGAGAATTCTCTTAAAATTGCAAAAATCCCTCTGCCCCTGCAGTTAAATCTCCTTTTCCTTTCTAATATGGTGTCTTTTTTGTGCTTTCTTTTTAAATTCATAGTTGCCTATAGTTATTGGTTTTTAAAAACATAGTTTTATTGACCAAAACTCCAGTGATTTTGCAGATTTTTATTTTCCTTAAGTTTTTCTTTTTCCTTCCATTTATATTCTTTATATTACATTAATTTTATGTATATTTTATTTATTTCATATATTACGTTTTTACTGTTTTTTCTTCAATTCTATGCTTAATTTATTTCAAAATTTATTACTTTCTAAAACATTGAAGGCTATGTTTTAGTTTTTCTCTGCATATTGCTTTGTCCGTTCTGCAGAGCTTCTTAGAGATAGTGTATTTAGGTTATGTTCTAAATTGTTAGTAATTATTCTTTCCATATTCTCTTTTGCCCAGTTATTTAGAAGAATATTTAAAAATTTATAACTATATGGGTATAAAAAGTTTTTTCAATAAATTTAATTTTTAGAACAGTTCTAGATTTACAAAAGGATTGCAATGAAAATACAGAAATCCCATATACTTGCCACCTAGTTTTCCCTATCATTAACATCTTATATTAGTGTGCTACATTTGTTAAAATTAATGAGCCGGTATTGATAAATCATTATTAACTAAAGTCCATTAACTAACTTTATTTAAATTTACTTAGTTTTTATCTAATGTCCTCTTACTTTTCCAGAATCCCAATCCAGGATACCACATCACTCTTAGTCTTCTTAGATCTAGCATTCTAGCTTGCTTTTCTTGTTTATCTGTCTGGATTTCCACCATTTGTCATCCATTTCCTTAATTGTTCAATTATAGTATACATACATAACAGTATTAGAATTGTTAACCCATGCCCCATGGAATATAATTTTAACAATCAGAGTCCAATGCTATATATAGGTTTATTTTCCTTATACTTTTACAGACTCTAGACATTTCCAAAGTAGTTTATGTCAGTACCCTTCCCCCATCTGCTTCAGTCAAGTTGTTTCACAGATTTATAACATAGCAAATGTTTTTGTCACCTTCTGCATTATGTTCTGGGACTCTCTTGACCTCCTAAATGATTTTTGTAATTTGCACACATTAAGATTAATTCTTTGTGCTGTGTAAGTCAGTAAATTTTGATATATTCGTAATGTTATATATCCACAATTATTATATCATACAGAATAATTTCACTACCCCAAAAAGTCCCCTGTGCTTCATCTGTTCAAATATCCTTCCCCTCCCTTGGAACTCTTGTGAACCACTGAAATTTTTTTTTTCATCTGTATCTTTTCATATTTGATAGCTCATTTCTTTTTATTGCTGAATTCCATTCCATTGTATGTATGTGCCACTGTTTGTTTATCCATTCATCTCTTGAAGGACATCTTGCCTACTTCCAATGTTTAGCTATTATGAATAAAGTTGCTCTAAATCATCACATTCACATTTTATGTGCACATAAGTTTTCAGATCAGTTGTGTAAGTAACTAGGAGCATGATTGTTGGATTGCATGATAAGACTATATTTACTTTTGTAAGACCCTGCCAAATTGTCTTCCAAAGTGCCATTTTATATTTCCATCAGCAGTTATAGGTGTTTCCATTTGGTATCGTCAGTTTTTTTTTTAATTTTAGCCATTCTAGTAGGTGTGTAGTATACCTTATTATTTTTTTCAATTTGCAATTCCCTAATGAGGAATAATGTTGAACATATTTTCATATGCATTTTTACCATATCATTTTTTGTGAGGTGCCTGTGCAGATTCTTTGCCCACTTTTAATTGGGTTGTTTGTTTCCCTACTGTTGAGTTTTAAGAGTTCTTTGCATACTTTGGATGATTATCCTTTATCAGTTATGTCTTTTGCAAATATTTTCTTCCAGTGTGGCTTCTCTTCCCATTCCTTTGAAAGAGTCTTTCACACAGCAGAAGTTTTTAATTTAATGAAGATCAGCTCATCAATTGTTACTTTTATGGATTGTGCATTTGGTGTTTTATCTAAACCAAGTTCATCTTTTTTTCCTCCTATTTTATCTTCTAGGATTTATGTAATTTTACAATTTTACATTTAGGTGTGTGATATGTTTTGAGTTATTTTATGAAGGATGTAAAGTCTGTGTCTAGATTCATTTTTTGGCATGTGGATATCAAGTTGTTCCGGCACCACTTGTTGAAAAGATTATCTTTTCTCCATTGTTTTAACTTGTTCCTTTGCCAAAATTAGTTGCCTATATTTATGTGGGTCTATTTCTGGGCTTTCTATTTTCGTCCATTGATATATTTGTCTGTTCTTTTGTTAGTGTCACACTATCTCAATTACTATAGCTTTATAGGAAGTTTTGACATCAGGTAATGTTGGTCCTCTGACTTTTCTGTTAATTCAAAGTTGTGTTGGCTGTTCTGGGATTTTTGCCTCTCCATATATACTTTAGGATCACTTTGTTTATAGCTACAAAATAACTTATGGGAACTTATTGAGATTGCATTGAATCTATAGATCAAGTTGGGAAGAACTGATATCTTGATGATAGCTATACATAAACATGGACTATCTTTCCATTTATTTAGTTCTTTGATTTAATTGATTAGAGTTTTGTGGTTTTTCTCATAGATTTTGTGTTTTTTCTCATAGATCTTGTGGCTTTTCTCATATATATTTTGTATATATTTTGTTAAATTTATACTTAAGTATTTCATTTTTGGTGTGCTACTGTAAATGTTTTTAATTTCAAATTCTACTTGTTTGTTCATTGATGAATACAGAAAGCAGTTGCATTTTGCATATTAACCTTATATCTGGCAATCTTACATTAATCGCTTACTAATTTCAGTTTTTTGTTGTTTTTTATTCTTTCTGATCTGCATAAACAATCATGACATCTGTGAATAAAGACAGTTTTTTTCCCTTTCCTTCCCAGTATTTATGCCTTTCATTTCCTTTTCTTATCTTATTCCAATACCTAGAACTTCCAGTACTGTGTTGAATAGGACTAGTTAGAAAGGACATTCTCGCCTTGTTTTTGTCTTTAGGGAAAAGCATCTAGTTTCTCACCATCAGATATTATGTTAGATGTAGATTTTTTGTAAATGTTGTTTATCACATGAGGAAGTTTCTCTATCGCCAGTTTGCTGAGTTTTTAAAAATAGGTGTTGGATTTTGTCAAATGCTTTTTCTGCATCAATTGATATACTCATGTGAATTTTTCATTCATTTAGCTTGTTGGTGTAGTGGGTTATATCTAATTTTGTGGTATTTTAAGAACTTTAGAAATACAAATTCTTAGGTCCTAGCTCTGCTATATCATAATCTCTGGTGGTGGGATCTAGGGATCTGTTTCACAAGTCTTTCAAGTAATTCTGATATATGTTAAAGTGTGAGAACTATTGTTTTAAAACATTCTAATGCCTAAGTCTTGCCCTTTAGAGATTCTGATTTAATTGGTCTTGAGTGAGGCTAGAGAAATTTTTTATTTAAAGTAACCCAAATGATTCTAATGTATAGGTAGGGTTGAGAAACAGTGGGGTGTAGAGGGAGCAGAGAATGAGGGGAGTTAGGAGTTATTAGCAGGTCCAGATAGATTACACTTTGAGAACTATGGTCAGGAGTCTAGATTTTATTCTAAGTGCAATGAGAAGCCTTTAAAAAGATTAAATTCCCATCATGATCGTGTGTTTCAAAAAGATGTCTCATAACCATTGTACAAATGAGTGAGGAGAATTTCTGTGCATTATATGGAATTATCTCTACAGTATATTTTAAATGGAAAAAATTAAGACATAGAGCACTGTTTATAGTTGCCTGCCTTTCTGTAAAAGAGGCATATATATGTATACCTTATGTTTTCCAAGCAGTGGAAACAAAAATCAAAAACGAATAAAATTGTTGTCTCTGTCAGGAAACAAGATTTGGGGGCCCAGGCAGGGATAAGCACTTTTGTCAAGTTACTTCATTATATAGTTTTGACTTTGGAACCACCTAAATGTTTTATATATATAAAGTGAATTAAACAAGAATAAAAAGAAATGCATAAAAATTGAAAGCAAATGTCCATAACTTATCAAGTTATCTATATCAAGTTTTGTGGCCAAAATCATACATAGAAAGTCATTCCTGGAAGTGACTTTAATGTGCATCATTTTGAGTTTACATCCCTAGTGTGTTATATCCTAAGTAGTCTTATTGTTTAAATAATACTGGTATTGCTAGTTTAAAACTATTACAGGTCTATCACAGGATAAAGAAACTAATTGTGTTAGTGTTAGAAATGGCCATTTTCAGTTTAGAAGAAAAAAGACACATATAAAAGTTAGGTAAACACCCTCTTAACTTTGAAATGGAAGTGCTAGTATAATTTATGATTTTTTTCTTTCACAAACAAGTACATAATTCCTAACTCTGTCCTAATCTTCCTAACTCTTAAAAGACCTAAAAGCAATAACAATGTAGTAGTGATGAGCACCCCTAGTAACTCCAAATTGTGGATTTTCAACTAAAAGGAACGCAGGCTTCTTGAAAAAATGGCTGATTACAGGTTTGGGGTAAGAAATGTATTAAGCCTTGAACATCTTATTGTACCAGAAAAAAAAAACTGGCTTATCAAACACTATTGGGAAAAATCTAGACATCAGGGAAAGAACAATAATTGTAATTCATTGACTCACATAAGATATGTAAAATTCCATAATAATGCAAAATATAACAAACTTCATTGGTCATTATTAAAGTTACCAGAGCATCAATTTATCTATAAATTGATAGATTAAAAATAAATAATCAAGTATTTTTCCTGCCTTTCAAACTTTATTTTAGGGTAACCAAATGATTGGTGAAAGTTCTTTGTGAAAGAAGTCCAACTAGTAAATACAAAAGGAAAGAGAAATAGAAAATCACTAGTTTGAAACCCTAGTGGACGTAAAATTGTTTGCCAATGAATGTTAAAGCTGTAAAGTGAAAAGTTAACAGAAGATTTTATAATGGAGGGATCAAGCTGATGTCACCAAATCCTCTGATTGCTTTGGCGTCCATAAAAGGAACAGCAGTCATTACAAGTCTCATGATAGAATAGGACAGGTAATATGCGGCTTTACCTAAAGATTCTTATCTATGATGTTAATGATTAATCTAATCAAACCCCTTTATCCATTTATCCTCCACCCCCAACACACACACATTGTTAACTGAGACCAAGAAGAAGCAACCAGCCAAATCCGAAATGTCAGTCAAATCTACAGACAAATCTTTAAGATAAATGACTCAGTTTCTTAAAAAAAAAATCTACGACATGAAAATAATATATCTATACAATGGAATATTATTTGTCAGTGAAAAGATAGTACTGCTACAACATGGACAAGTGTTGAAAACATTATACTAGGTAAAAGAAGCCAGTTATAAATGACTAAATGTGGTATTCCATTTATATGAAATGTCCAGAGTAGGCAAATCTATAGACAGAAAATAATCACTGGCTGCTTACAGCTGGGGTGGACGGCAGGACTGGGGGACGCACTGTATTGTGCAGCTGTCACCGCTATGCTTTCTAGAACCTTTTCAATATCCCAAACAGAAACTTTATACCCATTAAACAATACTCCCCATTCTCCCCTTTCCGCAGCCCCTGGTAACAGGTTATACTTTTGTCTCTATGAGTTTGCCTGTTTTTAGGTACTTCATATTAATTGAATCATTCAACATTTGACCTTTTGTGCTGCCTTATTTCATTGAACATGTTTCAGTATTCATCTGTTATAGCATATTATCAGAATTTTCTTTTGAAGGCTGAATAATATTCCATTGTATGTGTGTATATACCACATTTTGTTTATCCATTTGTCTGTCGATGGATATTAGATTGTTTCTACCTTTTGTTGATTTGATCGATGTGCAGGTTCCTGTTCAAGTTCCTGCTTTCCCTTCTTTGGATATATATGCCTAAGTGGAACTTCTGGATCATGTGGTAATACTATTAAATTTTGAGGAGCAGCTATACTATGTTCCACAGTGGCTGCACATTTTACATTCCACCAGCAATGTATATAACTATAGCTATCCTAATGTATGTGAAATGGTATTTCAGAGTGGTTTTGATTTGCATTTCTCTAAAGACTAGTAATATTGAACAACTTTTCATTTATTTATTGGCCCTTTGGAAAAATATTTATGTCCTTTGCCCAGTTTTGAAATGTTTGTGTTTTTTGCTGTTGAGATGTAGAAGTTTTTTCTTATACATTTTGGATATTAATCCCTTATCAAATATATGAGTTGTAGATGTTTATCCTAGCTCCAGGGGTTTGGGGGGTTTGGAGGTAGGAACATCTGATGGGGCAGGTGTCGTTTTAGGGGTTTGCCATATCTTCTCTCCTGAGTACAGACGTGGAAGCCACTGGTTTACTAGGACCCGTCTTGCTGGGGTTCTGAGGAACTAGCATCTTTTCTGGGAGTCTCTGTCTTCAGAAATTCTATCCTGAGTCTTTAACTCTGGAGCAAAGGCCATAATCACTTACTCTGTGAGAAGAGAATTGGACAGCTCTTCCTACTTATAT
Organism: Phataginus tricuspis; assembly: GCA_029783875.1. Lineage (NCBI taxonomy): Eukaryota > Metazoa > Chordata > Mammalia > Pholidota > Manidae > Phataginus > Phataginus tricuspis. Next base: position 3,724,644 of record JAQQAC010014596.1, on the reverse strand, counting down.
TGGGTAGGATGCCTTCAGCTACAAATACAGAATATGCAAATGAAACTGGCTTAAAGAATAAGGAGGTATATTGTTCCATTAAGGGTAAGCCCAACAGAGGATGGGCCTTAGAACCAGTTAATTGAGAGGTTCAACAATGTCACCAAAGGCCCGGATTCTGTTGGTTTCTCAGTTCTTCCATATATAGTATTGATTTAATCCCAAGGCTGACTCTCCTCTGTTGTGGGCTGGCTGTTTTTGACAATCAGGGCTACATACTTTTGCATTTCTATCCAGCAATATTCACTTACCTCATTCAAGTCCTGGGTCACATGCCCATTCCTGAACAAATCACCAGTAGGAGACATGAGATTGCTCTTAGACCAAAGTCTTCCCCCTTAAAGGCTAGAGGATTGGTCTTCCCAGAGGGATATACTCTATTTAGGGGAGGAGTGAAACAAAATTGTGGTTCCATTAGGAATAAGGATGAAATGAGTGCTAGTAGGCAATCAATACTATTCATATCAGTATTAATAAATTACTAAGCTGACAGCTCAAAATCACTCTTTCTCTAATCTTGAGTCATTCCAGGGTTCTTGTGGGAAACTCATTTTGGGAGGTGTCTTTTCTTTTGTCTTTTGGACTTAGTAGATTTCACTACCAGTCTGCTTTATATGTTCCAATAATTTCTCACTCTTCAAGGGATCTGGTAACACCCACTTTTCCTTTCCATGTTTGTCTTGAAGTTATTTTTCTGTTTATATTTTTTTATCATTTTAGTGGGACATTGGGAGTGAGAAGAAACATAAATGTTCAGTCAGCCATATTGAACTGGAGGTCAACATGCTGTTGAATTATCAAGATTTTTCTATTTTCTATTCCTGACATTATTACTTGGCTTAAAGAAATCTCATAAGAGGGCTTTTGCAAATGTTGGTCTATAGACCAGGGCTGGTCTGTTAACTATTTGTTACTCATCCACAATAGGCAAATATAGACAATTGAAGTGAACATTTAGAAACTTGTATTTAAAAAGTCCCCGATCCGTGCATTCTTCTTTTTGAACAGAGTAGAGACAACTTTAGGAATTACTAAATTCACTTGGTGAGTTAAGTATGGCATGAGTTGCATCCTAGTCATGTGTAGTCAGGCTACCTAATGGTCCAGAAGTGATTGGGAAGACAAAGCATCAAACAGATGCACAAAATCTGGCTCTTGAACACAGAAAGTTTGAGAAATCTGATCTGTATAATCTGAATATCCTCAGCCTGGCAAATAATTATATTTACTCTATTCGTATATAGCAACATGGTAATATTTTTCTCTATTATGCAGAGCGAAGATATCTAATCATTTTTTCATGAATCATTTTGGCTGTTTTTTTCCTAAATGTCTTCTAGCCCAGTTGGGTCACCTCAATGAAATGATATATCTCTGTGTAAAAATTATGGGGCCTCAGAGCTAGTGGAGTTGGGTGCCTTCAACAGCAGTAAGTGTTAGACTGCCTCTGAGATACTATTCTCCTTCAAGAAAGCTGTGAAGGCACCTTCCCCTAGATTTCTGAGTCCTGGCTACTTGGCTTGGCCGGAAGATCTGACTCGCCATTACGTTACCATCACCTTGGTTTCTGCTTTCAGCTTCCGATCTGAAGCTTCAGCTCTTTAGTTCATCCATTTCTGCAATCAGTTCTTCTGTTCTTACTTTCCTGTCTCTCTTCCGAGGTTACCCAGAACTGACCAAGGTTTTGAGTTTGTTTTAATCTCTTCCCTTGGAATCTTTAATTCCTTTTTCTCCCTGGGCACACTGCTTCATTGTCTTTTTCTGAACCACAAATATAGCTCCTTGTTCTCTCACCTGGTTCCTGGTAGCTATAAAATGATATTGCTAATAGTTATAGCAACCTTACAAAGCTTTATGCTAGTTGCTTGACATATTTTCTCACTCAAGGATGGGTTTCTTATTATCTTCACAGGGTTATAGAGGGTCACAGGATAGCTAGACTCAAACCCAGATAACCTTAGAGTTTGGCTGTGAAGTCCTTTCCAAGTTTGACAAATGCATCATGTTTTTGTGAAAAAGTAAGGTTATGTTCTCCTTTATTTTCAATATCTATATGGAAACATCTAATAATGGTTTTGTGGGGTTTTTTTGGTATTGGTATCTTAGGCCTCAGAAGCAAAATGGCTGCAAACTTTCAGCTGAATTTTTAAAGTAGCAAAAAGGCATATTGTTTTTTCCAGCAAACCAGTTCTACATCTATAGTGCACCTGCCTTATACCAGGTTCTGTGCACAGCACTGGAATTACAAAGATGAATAAGATACGGTTCACGTCCTTTAAGAGTTTAGAGTCTGGGAGGGGCCAGTAGAAAGACATCACCCATATTTTACAATGTGATGAGTATAATAATCAAGACGCAAAAGCTGCCATAGGAGTTTGGAGGTACCACAAAGCTAAAACTGGATATCAAGGTGGCTTTCTAGCAAAAGTGACTTTTGCAAGTACTAGTTAAGATATATCTGTAAAGCACTTAGCAGAATCCTTTTACATACTAAACACTTAGAAAACTGTGTGGTAATGCTGGTCAGGGAAATGATTCTGATCATGAAGGTCACGATGATCCATCGAGTCAGAGGCAAAAGCTTGAACAAAGAGTTCTTTTAACACCTTGGATTTCATACTCAATCCCATGTGATGCCTTTTACTGAAAAGATAGCCTAGAAATGATTAATAGCCTCATTAGCAAAATGTGTCCATGACAATGGTGTAGCTAAAAGCCAAACCCTGCCTCCCTTTCTAATACATAGCCCAAGATAGAATTAAGTCCAGCCCCAAATACCAGAAAAACTGATGGAAAATGCTAACTTGTTCTAGAATTGTTTACACCTTTATAGCCTCCAACACACATAACTTTGTTGCAGGAGCTAAATAAGCCTTTTTCTGAGAATTGAGAAGTGGTAACAAGCAAGGTGAAATGTTCCCTTAAGGTAAATGACTATTTGATTTTACCCCAGTTACTCCTGAGTCTTTCTGTAAAGAATCTGTATCATTTATCTATTGCCTCAATAATGCCACCTAACAAACAATCACAAAACTTTAGTGGATTAATACAGCAGTAAAAGAGTGAATTTTACTTTTCACAGCTGGTGGGGTTCAGCTGACCTGGACTGAGTTCACCTGGTCTTGCCTGGGGTTGCTTATACATTTGTGGTCAACGGCAAGTCAGCTACGTTGCTCTTCTCATCTTGGCTGGGCATGCTCGCATCTGTAGGGTTTGGCTGGCTGGCTGTTGGCTGATCTAGGATGGGCTCAGTTGGGGTTACTGGGATTACTGGTAGCTATAAAATAATATTTCGATTATTTTGTAAGGGTACAAAGTAGAAGGGTAACTTAGGGTAGTCAGGATACAAGGGAAGGAGCAAAGCTGAATATAAGAGCACTTATAAAGTCTTTGCTCAAGTCACATTTGCTAGTATCTCATTGCCAAATAAGTCACTTTACTGATTCTGGAGTCAGGGAAGGAGAGCATTACAAAGTTACAAGGCAGAGGCTGTGGGTAATGGAGGGGTGAACAATTAGGATCTTTTTAATAATACCACGGTTTTCCCCTTGGCAAAACTGATTCGAATGTTTCCCACATGCAAAATATTTTCAAGTCCATCTCAGGACCCCCGAAATTCTCATCCAAGCACCGAAGAAGGCTGGAAACTCAGGTTCTCATGAAATTCAGGTTCTCAAGTCCAGATGTGAATCCTCTTGATGCAGAGACTTAAAAACTAATAAAGCAAGTTATCTGCTCCCAAACACCCCACCTACAGTGATGAAATAGGGACAAGATAAATGCAACAAACACTCCCATTACCAAAGTGGAGGACTGGGAGGCACATACACCAGTCCACAGTAGTTCCGAAAATCTGCTGGGGAAGTACTGCCAAGCTCCCCTAGTGAGGGAGTGGAAAATGCTTTTTAGGTAGACTCTAGCTCTACCTAGGAATGGTTTGCCTTTCTGCCCTCCACAGCTCTGCCCTCTGGTAGGCCCCCATATTGTCCTTTCCTCTCCTTGATGTCTTCTGAAGAGAGGATTAGAGAGTATGTCCTCTGAGCAACTTTGCTTCCTTTCCAGAGAAGGTTGGAAGCCTAGAGTCCTTTTTATATTTGAACATTTTCTGTCCCTTTTAGGTTTGACTCGCTACTCTTACCATTACAGCTATTTCAATGATTTGTGAGTTTAATATGAGTTTTGACTTAACTCCATGTGCTAAAAAATACCCCCAATTTTTGGGGGTGGCATGCCTCTCTTTTTGGACCAAATCAGTGTTAATTTGGGAATGTCAGGCTATTGTGAGTCCCAGAAGCCTTTTGTTTCACTGACTGGATCTACTTGAATCCTTCAGTGGTTTCAACAAAGGTCTCACAGCCCCACACTTGATTTGGTCTATATCCTTGAGGCCATATTATATTTTGAAAACTCTGCTACCTTGAGGGTCTGGACATAAGTAACAGGGTTATTTTCTAACTTAGAAAATTCTGGCCCTTCTGAGTTCTATGAAAATTCTGCCAGCAAACTGGCCAGTTCTTTTCTGAGTTGTTCTTCTGTGGGTAGCTTATTTATGTGCAGCAGCTAGTAAGAGCCAGTTGATACTTTCAGCATTCTTCTTAGAAATCTTTGCTCAAGTCCAAATGTTCATTTGGCACATTTTCTGTCTTCTGAGTTACCATAAGCTGCTTTTACCAGATATTTTTCCATTACAAAGCATGGGACATTGCTCATATCTCTCCTAATAATTTCCTGACCATTTTTCTGGCCCCCATCTACTGTCTAGTCTCAGAGCTAAATGCCACAAGTCTTAGGTTTTGTTAACAGAAGTGCCACACTTCTAGATATCAATTTATTTATCAATGATCTCTATTGACAGAATTATGCTTCAGAATAATAACAGCAAAATCCAGTAACATTCAAAATAAACCTTTATTTAGCACAGGAGTCTGTGTGATTTAGCTGATGACGGGTGAGCTCAGTGACCTCGTCTGGGCTTGCTTACATGTATGGGGGTCCCTGGCTTATCTAGGATGGCCTCGACTGGGAGAGCTGGTTGGGGAAAAAATATGTGCTGTATGTATATCTGACAAGACTTGTATCCAGAACATGTAAAGAACTAGAAATCCATGACAAAAACAAATGTCCAATAAAAATGGGCAAAAGAGTTGGTCAGGTCTTCCCAAAGGAGTTACAGGAATGGTCAGATGAAAGGATGCCCGGACGTCAATAGTTATCAGTGTAAAATGAGCATGAAAACCCATCAGAGCAGCTTTAAGCAAAAAGACAGACTACACAATTATTGTCTCCTCCACCATATCTAATCTGCTTTTAATACCATCCACTGTGCTCTTCAATGATTGGGTCTCCGACTGGAATTCAATCCAGAATTCTTGAATATTTTTCTGTACTTCCATGAGCATGTTAATGAATTTTATTTCGAAATCCCCTTCAGGAAGAATCATAAGGTCGATGTCATTTAAATATTTCTTAGGAGTTGTAGTAATAATTTTACTTTGAACCAGGTTCCTTTGGCGTTTCATATTTGTGTATGGTGCCCTCTAGTGCCCAGAAGCTCTACTCTCTGGAGCTGCTCAGCCCCTGAAGCAATGTCGGGGGTCGCAGTGGAGTGGTATTGGTGCCTGGGGGGAGGAAAGAGCTTTTTCCTGCTTCCCAGCTGCTAAGCCTGACTCCACTTCCTGAACCAGTGGGCCTATCACACAGGTATAAGCCTCTGTGCTTTGCGTTTGTAGTTGCTGTAGACAGATCTTCCCTCTGGTTGGCCTAACACCAGGGTAGGGTTTGCCAGTTTGCGAGCCAGGTGGTGCTGGCCGGGAGAAAGGTGCAGTAGGCTGTGTATCACGGAGGTGGTCCTTGGAACTTTGTAGCCAGCCAGGGAGCTGGACCACCTGAAGATTGTGAATGCTCCCAACCTGCTGGGAAGAGTGCACCCAGACAATTTTGTTTACCTGTCCTTTCTCCTGAGCAGTAAGCTCTGTGCAATCCTTGCCCCTTTAGCAGCCCTCTTGCTAAGGACTTCCTTGTTAGGAAGTCTGTCAGACTGCCCGCCTTTCTTTTGTCCCAGAGCAGCCAGATATGGAGCCCTGCTTTCCACTACTGGGTGGAATCTCAGTCTCTCCAGGAATTCTGCCTTTTTTAGCTTTCCTACCCCCTAATCACGAGAGTATCATGCAAGCACCATGAAATATAGGTTTGTGCTCCCAAAGCAGATCTCCAGAGTTGGGTATTCAGCAGTCCCAGGCCTCCACTCCCTCCCCACCCCATTTCTCTTCCTCCTGCCTGTGATCTGGGGTGGGGCAACGGCTTGGGTGCTGCTGAGCCACAGCTTTGGTACGTTATCCTGTTCCATGAGGTCTGCTCTTTTTTCCAGGTGTATGCAGTCTGGCGCAGTCCTCTTTCCTGTTGCTCCTTCAGGAGTAATTTCGTATCATATGCAGTTTTAGGAGGAAGCCTCTGTCTCACCTCTCACGCTGCCATCTTTCCCCAGTCAGTATTTTATCATTGACTGTTTGCCGTGCACTGTGGTAGGTCTATGGTCACAACTGTCTTTTTCACTTTAAATGGCAGAAAAAACTTTCAAACCTGGTCCCGTGTGACCTCAGAGCTTCTACAGTTCATAATTCACCAAAATGTGCCATTTGTGAAACAAGGACATTATTAAATTGGAATTTACTATGTTTTGAATAGAAATTGGTTTAAAAATGGGTACAGAACCCATCTTCCTATGTTTTCTCTAAGGTAGAAGTTATTCCAGCTCTGAGATCAATTGTACCTTGTTGGGTCAGACACATAATCTCTCTGGAAAAAATTTTATTCATCTGTAAGCATGAGGGTGTTGAGCAAGAGGGCCTATTTTAGAATTTTATTGCTCTTTTTTGGGGCCTTTATACTGAACTGAGTGTATTTTGTAACTGCAAATAGACATATTCCAAAGACCATAATAATCATTAAGAGATTTGGACTTTTAAAACCCAATGTGTGTTCAGAAGACATTACGAAGTTCTTAGATACAGGGATCAAAAATGCTTGCTGTGTACACCACACTATTTCCTAAGGATTTATTTCATTTAATCTTCACAAAATAACTCTGAGTTAAGTTCTGTTATTATCATTCCCATTTTTTAGTTATGGAAACTGACACCTGAAGACATTAATCTTTCCAAGGTAACAAACTGATAGGTACCAGAGCTAGTACTCAACCCAGGCCTGCTGGATTCCAGAGTCCACATTATTAACCAGTTTTCCAAAGAGTAATTTAAAGTTTGAAATCTTTTTCTGCAAGGATAATTGTATTTGAATAGAGACTCTTGAAGATGCAAATGACTTAATTAGAATGATGGCTTTTCAGACTGATAGAGATTCTTCTTGTTCCTCAAATTAAGCCAATATTGATTATTTTTTCCTTGTTTCTATTCTTCTCTACTTTGCACTTTTTGTACTGTGTATGTATTGTTTAAAACTTTAACATAATTTATTTTTTGGAAAACTTCTAGGTTCATAGTTATATTGAGTGGAATGTACAGAGATTTCCCATATGCCCCCTGCCCCCACTCCCGTATAGCCTCTCCCATTATCAACAGCCCTCCCCAGAGTGGCACATTTCTTAAAACAGATGAACCTACATTGGCACAGTATTATCACCCAAATCCATAGTTTACATCAGGGTTCATTCTTGATGTACTTTCTTTGGGTTTGGACAAATGTATAATAAAACACATCTGCCATTATAGTATCATACAGAGCCCTAAAAATCCTGTTCTCCACCTATTCATTCTTCCCTCCCCTGACCCTTGGCGACCACTGACCTTACTGTCTCCATAGTTCTGTCTTGCTAGAATGTAATAGAGTTGGAATCACATAGCATATAGGCTTTTCAGATTGGCTTATTTCACTTAGTGACATGCACGTAAGTTTCCTTCACTTGTGTATTATTTTAAAATGGGAAAATATATGATAAACATATGGTACTTCCTTAAGTGGCTGTTCTCTTTGTAAGATAAGCACTGCTCTGATTTTGCCTGTTTTAAGACTAGAGAGATGTCAAACTAGAACTGTTGGAACCATCAGGCCAAGCCCTCTGTGAAAGGAGTTTGCAGTATATTGTCAGGAAAAAGCAAGCCCAGGGGAAAATCAAGTTTGCTGGTAAATGAGAAGGGGTGTGTAATCAAAGCTGAATTTAGAATACCTATTTTTAGAGGAGTTCATGGCTGTCAAGAAGACTGAATAAATGGTGATATTTTACTGAGAATAATAACAAAACCAGCATGATAGGAGACTGGAGAGACTAATGAAACTTTTACACCCTCCAGAAAATCAGATGGTGTACCCTGAGTGGAATATGCTATAGTGGTTTCAATTGTGATACACTGTGGCAGTTGTAACATAGTGTCTTGGGCTCTCTCACAACTTCACAAATGGGAAGAGGTTGCTCATGCCTTTGTCATGTGCTTCTTCCCAGGAGCAGTTGGGTTAGCCAGGCAGGAGGAAGAAGGGTAGATATTCCTCTATACCTCCACCAGGAAACGAAGTCCTTAGCTCTCCAGTAGCTGGAATCCTTTTTAGTTTTTGGAACTAACTTCCAGTTCAGTGGCCCACATCTCTGAGCACTTGGCCTACCAACTCCCTGGCTCTCTTGTTATCTTTTCTCTCCTCAGATCCTGTCTTCTTCCCTCCTCTCCCCTGGTCCCACACACAGGGACTGTGTGCCAAGCTTCCAGTCTCTGCCTTTATCTTATGATCACTCCACAGAAGCCCAGAAGGAATTAGAAGTTATCGGGTAGTACGTAGAAGTGCCCTCTGCTGGTTGTTGGCAACGCAACCTCAAAATTAGAGTCTGGAAAGAGACTTTGTTTAATGAAAAGTTGGAGGGGGACCTTAGTAGATAGGATAAACATAAAAGAAAATGTATATTATAAAAGCATCTAAATTACACCGAATTTTGTTTGATTTACTGTAGCTTGCAGTAGAGCAGTGGTTCACAATGGGGGAGATTTTGCCTCCTGGGGGACATCTGGCAGTATCTGGAGACATTTTTGCTTGTCACCTTGGGGCGGGGTGTGCTCCTGGCATGGGGGTGGGGTGGGGTTGAAGCAGTGGATGCCATTCAACAGGCACACACCGTGCACAAGGGAGCCCTCACACCCCCACCCCAAACAAAGAATTTTTTGGCTCCAGTAGAGCAAACCTAACTTAAATAGATCTGAGAAAGCTGAAGTTAGACTAACAAAATTTTAAGGTTTGAAGCAAGGTAGAAGTTAATCAAATGGTCCTCAACCTTGGTTGTCCATGGAATCACCTGGGAAGCTTTGAAATACTAACACTTGGTCCCCTCCCTGAAGACTGATTTAATGTAATTTCTGATATGGGTGTGGCCTGGGCATCAGGATTTTTAAATCTCTGTAGGTGATTTTATTATCAGCCAAGCTGACACCGTCCAGGCCCTCATTTTTCGGATGCGGAATTGGGCCTCACTGGTGCCGAGTGGCAGAGATGGGACTTAAGTAATCTTTTGAGGAAAGATAGATAACACGGCACTACCTTGCTTACACAGCACACTTCAAAAGCAAGAACCGAAAATATCGTACCACTTTTGGAAAAACTCAGGATATTTTTAGGTTCTTGTTTTTTTTAAGTAAAGTTTCAATAATTTTTTTCTTAAAAGTGGCACATTTCTTTTTTTCTTTTTCAAAATTCAAGCTTAGGGAAATGAAAAATAAAACCACAAGGTATCACTACACACTTGCTAGTATGACTAAAAGTTAAACACACAAAAGTAAGTAACAATTCTAAGTGATGATGAGATAGCAGAGCAGATGGAATCTTGCACATTGCTAATGGGAATGCGAAATGGTGCAGCCACTTTGGCAAACAGTTTGGCAGCTTCTTACAAAATTAAACCCATGCCTACCATGTCAACCAGCAGTCTCACTCTTAGGTATTTATTCAGGAGAAGTGAAACTTACATTCATACAAAAACCTATTCACAAATGTTTATAGTCTTGATATGTAATCTCATGGAATGACCTAAATGTCCTTGAACTGGTGAATGGACTAACAAACTGTGGACCACCCATACAGTGGAATCCATGTAATGGAATACTACTCAGCACAAAAAGCTAACAAACTGCTAATACACACACCATGTGTGAATCTCAAATAGACTGTGCAAGTGAAAGAAGCTAGATTTGGAAGGACACATACTGTATTATTCCATTAATATGAAATTCTAGAAAAGGTAAAATTATAGGCAGACAAAATGGATTAGTGGTTTGAGGGACAGGATGTAGGAGGAGGGGCTGAAATCAAAGGAGTAGCCTGAGGGAAGTTTGTGGGGTGATGAAACTCTTCTATGTCTTGATTTTAGTGGTAGTTACATGACTATGCATTTATCTAACTCAGACTAAATTGTATACCAAAAAGTGAATTTTACTGAGTATAAATTTAAAAGTGACTAAATCAATATGTAAAAATTCAAGAAATACAGAAATTATGAGAAGAAAAAAAAAACAACAAATCACCCAAAGTCCCATATCCCAAAATGAGGTTGGCATTTGGTTATCTTATTTCCAGGTATATTTTTCTGCATAAAGATTTCTCTTTACTTTTTTTTTTCTTTTGCTATTATTAATATACAGTTACATGAGCAACATTATGGTTACTAGATTTGCTCTATTATCAAGTCCCCACCACATACCCCATTGCAGTCACTGCCCATCAGCGTAGTAAGATGTTATAGAATCACTACTTGTCTTCTCTGTGTTATACTGCCTTCCCCGTATCCCCCCACCCCACCCCACCCCCACCCCCACTACATTATGTGTGCTAATTGTAATAGCCCCTTTTCCCCCTTATCCCTCCCTTCCCACCCATCTTCCCCAGTCCCTTTCCCTTGGGTAACTGTTAGTCCATTCTTGGGTTCTGTGAGTCTGCTGCTGTTTTGTTCCTTCAGTTTTTTCTTTGTTCTTATACTCCACAGATGAGTGAGATCATTGATTCTTGTCTTCCTCTGCCTGGCTTATTTCACTGAGCATAATACGCTCTAGCTCCATCCATGTTGTTGCAAATAGTAGGATTTGTTTTCTTCTTATGGCTGAATAATATTCCATTGTGTATATATACCACATCTTCTTTATCCATTCATCTACTGATGGACACGTAGGTTGCTTCCATTTCTTGGCTCTTGTAAATAGTGCTGCGATAAACATAGGGGTGCATATGTCTTTTTCAAACGGGGCTGCTGCATTCATGGGTAAATTCCTAGGAGTGGGATTCCTGGGTCAAATGGTATTTCTATTTTGATCTTTTTGAGGACCCTCCATACTGCTTTCCACAATGGTTGTACTAATTTACATTCCCACCAGCAGTGTAGGAGGGTTCCCCTTTCTCCACATCCTCGCCAACATATGTTGTTGTTTGTCTTTTGGATGGCAGCCATCCTAACTGGTGTGAAGTGATCTCTCGTTATGGTTTTAATTTGCATTTCTCTGATGATTAGGGATGTGGAGCATCTTTTCATGTGTCTGTTGGCCATTTGAATTTCTTCTTTGGAGAAGTATCTATTCAGCTCCTTTGCCCATTTTTTAATTGGCTTATTTTCTTTGGTTTTTGAGGTGCGTGAGCTCTTTATGTAATTTGGATGTCAACCCCTTATCGGATATGTCATTTATGAATATATTCTCCTGGATGTCTTTTTGTTCTACTGATGGTATCCTTTGCTGTACAGGAGCTTTTTAGTTTGACATAGTCCCATTTGTTCATTTTTGCTTTTGTTTCCCTTGCCTGGGGAGATATGTTCATGAAGAAGTTGCTCATGTTTATGTCCAAGAGATTTTTGCCTATATTTTTTTCTAAGAGTTTTATGGTTTCATGACTTACATTTAGGTCTTTGATCCATTTTTAGTTTACTTTTGTGCGTGGGGTTAGGCAGTAATCCAGTTTCATTCTTTACATGTAGCTGTCCAGTTTTTCCAACACCAGCTGTTGAAGAGGCTGTCATTTCCCCATTGTATATCCATAGTTCCTTTATCATATATTAATTGACCATATATGCTTGGGTTTATATCTGGGCTGTCTATTCTGTTCCACTGGTCTATGGGTCTGTTCTTGTGCCAGTACCAAATTGTCTTGATTACTGTAGCTTTGTAGTAGAACTTGAAGTCAGGGAGCATAATTCCCCCAGCTTTATTCTTCCTTCTCAGGATTGCTTTGGCTATTTGGGGTCTTTTGTGGTTCCATATGAAGTTTAGAGCTATTTGCTCTAGTTCATTGAAGAATGCTGTTGGTAATTTGATAGGGATTGCATTGAATCTGTAGATTGCTTTGGGCAGGATGGCCATTTTGACAATATTAATTCTTCTAGCCAAGAGCATAGGATGAATTTCCATTTATTAGTGTCTTGTTTAATTTCTCTTAAGATTGTCTTGTAGTTTTAAGGGTATAGATCTTTCACTTCCTTGGTTAGGTTTATTCCTAGGTACTTTATTCTTTTGGATGAGATTGTGAATGAAATTGTTTTCCTGATTGCTCTCTCTGCTAGTTCATTGTTATTGTATAGGAATGCAACAGATTTCTGTGTATTAATTTTGTATCTGGAAACTTTGCTGAATTCAGATATTAGATCTAATAGTTTTGGAATGGATGTACAATATCATGTCATCTGCAAACAGTGACAGTTTGAGTTCTTCCTTGCCAATCTGGATGCCTTTTATTTCTTTGTGTTGTCTGATTGCCATTGCCTGGACCTCCAGAACGATGTTGAATAAAAGTGGGGAGAGAGGGCATCCTTGTCTTGTTCCTGATTGTAAAGGAAAAGCTTTCAGCTTCTTGCTGTTAAGTATAATGTTGCCTGTGGGTTTGTCATATATGGTCTTTATTATGTTGAGGTACTTGCCCTCTATACCTTTTTTGTTGAGAGTTTTTATGATGAATGGATGTTGAATTTTGTCAAATGCTTTTTCAGCATCTATGGAGATGATCATGTGGTTTTTGTCCTTCTTTTTGTTGATTTCGTGGATGATGTTGATGGATTTTTGAATGTTGTACCATCTTTGCATCTCTGGGATGAATCCCACTTGATCATGATGGATGATCTTTTTGATGTATTTTTGAATTCAGTTTGCTAATATTTTGTTGAGTATTTTTGCATCTATGTTCATCAGGAATATTGGTCTGTAATTTTCTTTTTTTGTGGGGTCTTTGCCTGATTTTGGTACCAGAGTGATGCTGGCCTTGTAGAATGAGTTTGGGAGTATTCCCTTCTCTTCTACTTTTTGGAAAACTTTAACGGGGATGGGTATTAGATCTTCAGTAAATGTTTGGTAAAATTCAGCAGTGAAACCATCTGGTGCAGGATTTTTGTTCTTAGGTAGTTTTTTGATTACCAATTCAATTTCTTTGCTGGTAATTGGTCTATGCAGATTTTCTATTTCTTCCTGAGTCAGCTTTGGAAGGTTGTATTTTTCTAGAAAGTTGTCCATTTCTTCTAGGTTATCCAGTTTGTTACTGTATAATTTTTCATAGTATTCTCTCATAATTCTTTGTATTTCTGTGGGTCCGTAGTGATTTTTCCTTTCTCATTTCTGTTTATGTTTATATGTGTAGACTCTCTTTTTTTCTTGATAAGTCTGACTTTGGGTTTATCTAGTTTGTTTATTTTCTTGAACAAACAGCTCCTGCTTTCATTGATTCTGTCTATTGTTTTATTCTTCTCAATTTTATTTATTTCTGCTTTAATATTTATTATGTCCCTCCTTCTACTGACTTTGGGCCTCATTTGTTCTTTCTTTTCTAGTTTCATTAATTGTGAGTTTAGACTGTTCTTTTGGGATTGTTATTCTTTCCTGATGTAGGCCTGTATTGCAGTATATTTCCCTCTTACCATGGTCTTCGCTGTATCCCACATACTTTGTGGTGTTGAATTATTGTTGTCATTTGTCTCCATATATTGCTTGATCTCTGTTTTTATTTGGTCATTGATCCATTGATTACTTAGGAGCATGTTATTAAGCTTCCATGTGTTTGTGGGCTTTTTTTTTGTGTGTGTGTAATTTATTTCTAGTTTCATACCATTGTGATCTGAGAAGCCGGTTGATACAATTTCAATCTTTTTGAATTTACTGAGGTTCTTTTTTTGGCCTAATATATGATCTATTCTTGAAAATGTTCCATGTGCACTTGAGAAGAACGTGTATCCTGATGCTGTTGGATGGAGTGTTCTATAGATGTCCCGTAGCTCCATCTGTTCTAATATGTTGTTTCATGCCTCTGTCTCTTTACTTATTTTCTGTCTGGTTGATCAGTCCTTTGGAGTGAGTGGTGTGTTGAAGTCTCCTAAAATGAATGCGTTGCATTCTATTTCCCCCTTTAATTCTATTAGTGTTTGTTTCACATATGTAGGTGATCCTGTGTTGGGTGCATAGATATATATAATAGTTATATCCTCTTGTTGGACTGACCCCTTTATCATTATGTAATGTCCTTCTTTGTCTCTTGTAACTTTCTTTGTTTTGAAGTCTATTTTGTCTGATACAAGTACTGCAACTCCTGCTTTTTTCTCACTATTAGTCGCATGAAATATCTTTTCCCATCCCTTTACTTTCAGTCTGTGTATGTCTTTGGGTTTGAAGTGAGTCTCTTTTAGGCAGCATATAGACGGGTCTTGTTTATTTAAACCATTCAGTGACTCTATGTCTTTTGATTGATGCATTCAGACCATTTACATTTAGGATGATTATCGATAGGTATGTACTTAGTGCCATTGCAGGCTTTAGATTCGTTGTTACCAAAGGTTCAAGGGTAATTCCCTTTCTATCTAACAGTCTAATTTAACTTACTTCATATACTGTTACAAACACAACCTTAAGGTTCTTTTTTTTTTCTTCCTTTTTCTTCCTCCTCCCTCTTTGTATGTTATGAATCATATTCTGTACTCTTTGTCTTCCCTTGGGTGACATCTATTTAGCCTTAGGAATACTTCCATCTATAGGAGTCCCTCCAAAATGCACTCTAGAGGTGGTTTGTGGGAGGTAAATTCTCTCAACTTTTGCTTATCTGAAAATTTTTTAATCCCTCCTTCAAATTTAAATGATAACCTTGCTGGGTAGAGTATTCTTGGTTCAAGGCCCTTCTGCTTTATTGCATTAAATATATCATGCCACTCCCTTCTGGCCTGTAAGGTTTCTGTTGAGAAGTCTGATGATAGCCTGATGGGTTTTCCTTTATATGTGATCTTTTTTTTTCTCTCTAGCTGCTTTTAAAAGTCTGTCTTTATCCTTGATCTTTGCCATTTTAATTATTATATGTCTTGATGTTGTTTTCCTTGGGTCCCTTGTGTTGGGAGATCTGTGCACCTCCATGGCTTGAGAGACTATCTCCTTCCCCAGATTGGGGAAGTTTTCAGCAGTTACCTCTTCAATGACACTTTCTATCCCTTTTTCTCTCTCTTCTTCTTCTGGTACCCTGATAATGTGAATATTATTCCATTTCTATTGGTCACACAATTCTCTCAATATTCTTTCATTCTTAGAGATCCTTTTTTCTTTCTGTTCCTTAGCTTCTTTTATTCCTCTTCTCTAATTTATATTCCATTTACCATCTCTTCTACTACATCTAATCTGCTTTTAAATACCTCCTTTGTATGTTTCATTTCAGATATGGAATTTCTTATTGATTGAATCTCCAACTTAAATTCATTCCTGAGTTCTTGAATATTTTTCTGTACCTCCGTAAGTATGTTTATGATTTTTATTTTGAACTCTCTTTCAGGAATATTGGTGAGTTCGGTTTCATTTGGCCCTTTTTCTGGGGTTTGTGAGATTTGGGTCTGAACCATGTTCTTTGGTCATTTCATATTTCTTTGTGGTGCCCACTGGTGCACAGAAACTCCAGTCTCTGGAGCTGCTCAGCCCCTAGAGTGAGGTTCGGGGTCCTAGGGGAGCGGATCTGGTGCCTGGGCGGAGGAAAGTTCTGTTTCCTGATTCGCGTCTGTGGTGCCTGTCTCCAGTGTCTGAACCAGTGGGCCAAGCACACACGTGTAAACCTCTGTGCTTTGCATCTTTAGCTGTTGTAGGCGGAGCCTCCCTCTGGCTGGCCTGACGCCAGTGCAGTGACTGCGGGTTTGCGAGCAGGTGCCTGCAGGCCAGTAGGAAGGCTCAGCACACTGTGTGTCACAGTGGGTAATCTTGGAGCTGAGTAGGCAGCCAGGGGGATGGAGCACCTGAAGCTCCCCAAAGTTCCCAACCAGCTGGGCAGATGATGCCCAGACAACCTTGTCCAGCCCTCCCTTCTCCCGCACAGCAAGCCCCATGCGAGCCCCACCCCTTCAGCAGCCCTCTCGCTGCTAGGAAGCCTCTCAGACTGCCTGCCTTTCCTGTGACACAGAGCGGCCATGTGTGGATCCCCTCCTCCACAAATGGCCGGAATGTCAATTTCTCAAGCACTCACTCTGTCCGAGCTCCACAATGTTCAGAGCACCACACAGTATAGGATTCTGTTCACAAAGCAGATGTCCAGGGCTAGGTGTTCAGCAGTCCCAGGCTTTCACGCCCTCTCCTGCTCCATTTCTCTTCCTCCTGCCAGTGAGCTGGGGTGTGGGAAGGGCTTGGATCCCGCCGGATTAAGGCTTTGGTACGTAACCCTGTTTCGTGACGTCTGCTCCGTTCATGAGGTGTGTGTGCTGTCTGGTTCAGCCTTCTTTCTTGTTGCTCTTTTAAAGTTAGTTGTATCAATTAACTATGTTTTTGTACTATTTGTGGTTTGGGGAGGAGCTCTCCATCCCACCTTTCACCCCGCAATCTTGAATTCTCCACACTACATACAGATTTTTAAAGAAAATCTATAAATAGAAATAAATATTATATTCTGGTGTTTAGCTAGAATTGTGTTATACATAGTATTATTATTTAATTTTACTTGAATTATATATTAAATCACTGTATAAGTAATACTTTAAATTTAATTTTATTTGAATTTATGAAAAACAATAGAAACTGAAGGGTTTGATGAACTTCAGATAAGTTTTTTCCCAAGAGATACTTTCTAGATTGTCCCTTTAGAGTTAAAGAACGAAATTATAAAAATCATTAAGGGTCTGTAACTTTTAAAAGAAACTCTTCTTATCATTAGACAGTACAGACTGGCTCTTTGTTAGGAAAAGGGGAGTAACATGGACTTTCACATTTGCTTCCACCTCCCTTTGCATTTAGTTTTTGATTTTTGTTGCTCCTATATTTTAACTTTATCAGTGATGATAACATTTACATTCTGGATTGTGATTATAATTCTCCCAATTGTTTAATCTTAATTTAATATTTAAAGGACTTCAGTGGTTACCATTAGCCCTTTACCATGACTTTTCCATTTCTGAGGTAAGTTTGATTCAACTTTGGTTGGCTGGATTACATAGTTCAGTATTTTTTTCAGGAAAAGTTTTATGGGTTCTTTGTAACCTGAGTTCTCTAAAATTTCAAGAAATAACACCTGCCTGTTTCAACAACTTCGAATATTCCTGGGTTACCCTTTTCCTCAACACTTTGTAAGTGTTGTTCTGTTAATGTTACTAAAGAATTTTTGAAAATACCTTGAGTATTCTCCCTTGTAGGTGTCTTGCTTTTTCTGTCCATATGCCTGAAATAATCTTTATTTATACTTGAGGCTCATGAATTTAATCAGAATATGAATCAAATTCTGATTTTTTTTTAAGTTAAACTTAAATAACACTGTCAGTACTTTCAATCAGTTCTGCCATCATTTCAGGGAAAATCTCTTATATTATGGTTCTGAATATTTATTTCTATTCCATCAGCTTTTGCAAGGGATTCTTATTAATAATCACAAGGGAGAAGAAGATTATTAGTCATCATTTTTCTCTGTATCTATCATCTTTCTTCTTAATTTCCTTGATATCTTTCTTTTTTTCTTCAGCATTAGCTCTGATTATCTCTTATACTTCCTTCATGCCATTAATTCAAATTGTCATTGTTTCCATCCTCATTGGGAATAGATTATCTATATATCTATACACTTCTACCCCTTTTAAGAGCAATGTGGCTTTCTACCACTTCTGCAAACCAAGAGTATGGGTATGGCTGTGAGGGAGGAAAGAGTTAGTTTGTGCTGGGGGCAGTCTTTGATTGGGTTCTTCTCTGCCTTAGGAGATTTTGTAGAAACTCAGAAGAATGAAATCAAAGAGCTCACTCCAGTCAGCCAATGATATATCCCACTTCCAAGGGCTCTTATCCATTCCTCCAATTCAGTACAATGCTCTGAAAAATGATACATCCCAGCAGCCCTTCTGTCTTTTGCAATCCTGACTTTAGCTTTTCCCAGGGCTGCTTACTCATCTCTCACTTCATTTACTACTTGAGAATAATAAATGAAAGCTCATATGACCTTGTCTTACGCTTTTCCTCGGTGCTCTGCTTCTGTCTTTTCCTTGGTTGCCAACCAAGTTTTGAAGTCTGTGGCATAAGATCAACCTTCAATATGATTGAGAGCACCTGCAGTGCTGTCTCATGTTTCATTGCACATTTGATAAATTTTTGGAGTTTCTTCTATTTTTTATTCATTTCAGTGATGTTGCTGGTGAAGATTCTGCCGTACTGCTTTGTTGTACCATCTTTACCTGGAAACCTGTCTGTGCCAGGCACCACTTAATATCTGAGGTCTGTTTTTTCATCCCTGCAAATAGGAGGACAGCTGAGCATTTAATGGTAAAAGATTAAATGAGACTTCCTGAAGGGAATTCTGGAGCTCTCTCTCTCTCTCAATTATTTTTGGGACTAGTAATCCAGGAGAGGCTCCCACTAGGGAATCCTGTAATTCACTTGTTTTGAGGTCTGTCCTTCATTCAGCAGTATATTCCAGATGTTGGCAAACTTTTTCTGTAAAGGACCACCTAGTAAGTATGTTAGACTTTGCAGGCCACCCAGTCTCTGTTGCACCTACTTCACCTTTGTTGTAATATGAAGGCATTCATAGACAAAATGTAAATGAATAGAGCATGACTGTGTTTGAATAAAGCTCTATTTACGGACACTGAAATTTGAATTTCATATTATTCTCTCATGTCATAAAATACTGTTTTTTTGTTTTTTTTTCCAACAATTTTTTAAAAAGTAAAAAAGCCATTCTTTCCTTATGGAGCATGCAGGAAGAGGCAGTGGGTCAGACTTGCCCACAGGATATACCTTGCTGATCCTGGTATATACCATTAGCATTCCAGGCGCTTGCTAGAGAGAATAATATGGACCTTTACAGATCCTGTTAAAAATCCCATTTGAGAGAAATGAATTTAGGAAATATAGCTCAAAGGACATGCTATCTATACACTTTTCTATTAATTTTAAATGCTATCTTTGAGTCAAGTTCAACTACTAGAAGACTATTATCTTAGACCAACTCAATTCAACTTTGAATAGAATCTCCTTCACTGAATTATATTTGACTATTATGTTTTCTACTTTTATCCATGGTCACTACAAGATAAAACAATTTTAGTTCAGCTTTTGCACTTGCAAAACAACTGTTTTGAAAATGTTCTCTAACAAATCACTCAGTGTTGCTGTATAGGATTCCTTATGAGGACTTTCAACAATAGTGATCACTCCATGGGCCCCAAAATAGGACGCATTGCAGATATTTGGGTGAGAAAACTAATCTCTTGAGAAATGAAAGCCTACTGTCTAAATCTGAGTCCATACCTACTCTGAAGGCCCTTCTCCTCTGCCCCTTACTCAGGTGTTCCTTGGAGGAGAGCTATCTTTTACGCTTTCTTGAAGTAGATGATAATATTCTCTTAGAGGAAGATGGCTAAGGACATGTTCTTTGGGAAAATGATTACCTGAAGGGTCTCTCTCTCTGGAAGCTCATCTTGAAAGGACTCACTTCTGTGTTGGGTTAACTGCATAAAGAAGTGTGGGAGAAAAGCTAAAAGAATGCTTGTCAGAAACTAGCAGGCCATTACTCTACAGTTATTTCAAACCTAAGTCAGAGCACACCTGTGGCTTGTGCTAGTCTCCAAGGGGCTGCAGGCACACAGGTCCAACCCTTCGTGTCCCAGAGATATGTGTCTAAGCCAATGCAAGATCTGATAGTTTACAGAGAGGTGCTCTGTAAATTTTCCTAGGAAATGGTACCCATTGACTCAGTGAAGATTTCATCAGTCTGCATTTACTGGTGGTCAAGAAATAGTTTTAAATGGTATTTGAACTAGTATCTCCATAGTTCAGAAGGTGGTTGGTTGTGTGTGTGTGTGTGTGTGTGTGTGTGTGTGTGTGTGTGTGTAGATCTGAAAAAAGTATAGTTCTCTATCTTCATCTACCTTGAATTTACACTTTGTCTCACTGTCTGGATGAAAGGTTCCACTGTTGTTTCTCCTCTTCCTCTAAAAGACACCCCATCATGTCTCCTGAGACCTTCACCATGAGACTCCTGTTGGTCACTCTGATTAGGTACCAGACTTTCCACACTTCCAATTTCCAACAGGTTCACTGTTAGCAGATCAGAAGTGGAAATATGACTGGGCTTTCCACTTCTGGGACTTGGCAGGTGCCACTAAGAGCTGAGCATTTTTACTGATGTTCCATTAGTTTTAACCCAAGAATCAAATATACTGGAACAAGTTTAAATCATAGGTTATGAGTGCCTTTCCCTGTATTTGTTGTCAGGATCAATGTTCATTCTCTCCTTTGAGTCCAATGGTTTTTCTTGTGTTGTTGGTATTATTTTGCTTCATCCAGCCTGTTTGTGGCTGAATAATCTGCTTTGGCTTGTCTATTGGTCGTCTGGCCCCTTCATGCTACTACACTGAGAGGGACCTGAGCCTTCTACTTGGGGAGAAGTGCATCTATACCCACCCCTAGAAAGCTCAGTGGTAACCAGAGAAAGAGAGGCCTTTGATCTGCAACTCTAGGGCTTCTGGAGAATTCCAGTTTTTCGATTCTTCCTCTTGGGTATTGTTCCTCCTTTCCATGAGTTGTGGGCCCAGGGGAATTGGGCCAAGAAGATGATTTTGCCAAATTTTTCACCAAGTTGCTTGACTTGCTTCTAGCCTAGGCAAATGGAATCCTTCCAGCACAAACACACCACACAATCCAGGTCTGAAGGTAAAAGAGTGTAGAGCCGATACGCAGCCAATACCAAGAAAGGGCAGGTGTGTGCTCAGGGTCATCTTCACCCTTCTCTCTAGTGTCTGTGGTCAGTAAAGATGTCGGTAATCCTGGAGTTGCCAGTCTTTACCCCTCTGCTCTTTTTTCCCTTCTTCCTCTCCTGTTCTCTACCTTCTCCTTTTTCTTCTTCCTCTTTCTTTCCTCTATTCCTTAGAAGCATAACTAACTCCATGCACCATGTTCCCTCCCAGTCGTGTCCCTCTCTGTTGGCTGACACAGCGAATGGCACCCCCCTTCTGTCAAAACCAGACCCTGCATATTAGTCATGCCTCTTCCCCTCTCTTGTTTTGCAGCCTTGTCCTCAAATCCCATCAATCTGACCGCATCTGTAGCTCTCACACTGTCCACTCCTCTCATCTCTACCTGCTCCCCGCTCTAGTCCATTCTCTCTTACTCCTGCAGCAGCTTCCAGTCCTGCCCTTACTCATCCGCCAGCTCTCTTCTCCTGCAAGACAGTCAGGGGACCCTTGTCTATGCTTCCACAAGATCCTGTTCTCACTCCTTTTATAAATAGATTGCTTCCCTCACTAAATAAGCTCTTTATTTCTCCTTCACTCTCGTATCCCACATACCTGACCCAGATCTGACACATAGGAGATGCTCAGTAACTATTTAATGAGGAAATGAGTGAGATACATAAAAGAAATTAGGAAAGTTGAACTTTTAACTGAGGAGAGATATTAAGCTTGATAGTATAGTTGGTAATTTTTTCTTTGTACAGTTTGAGACATTATTCACATTTCCGTGTGTCTTTATTTTTTTCAAGTTTATAGCACACATATATAGAATTGATACTTTTTTATAATTACAAAGTGTTTTTTTGGTTATTTTTCATTCTGTAATCCACATTGTACTGAAAGAGACACTTGGAAAGAAAGCATATTTTTTAATTTCCTTGATTCTCGTGTGATTTTTCATGTGTCCCACAGTGCCAGGGCCGAGTCTACTTGGTCAGATCTAGGAAGTGGAGGAGAGCTGGCTGTTCGAGAAATTAGTCAACTTGACGGATTTTCTAAGTGAGAATGGTTCATAGTAGGCATGCCATGTAAATGTTGGAAAAAGATCAGTGCTAGGGGAGCCAGGGTGGAGACAGCAAACCAGGAAGCAGGCAAGAGATGGACCACCTCATGCCCACAAGGCTTGTCAGACATACAGATTCATGCACACAAGGCTTAGCAGACATACAGATTCAAACCAGAACAGGGAGATTGTATGACAGGGCCAGCTGAAGGAGTTTACATCTGAACCAAGATTGGGCTGTGCATTTTCATGCTGGTTTATTCAAATGATAAGGAGTCTTTTAAAAGCCTCAGCCCAGAGAAGCCTGCCTTAAGAGAGGCTATTCTGAGGATGGCCAGGGTTTTCAAATAGGTCTGTAGAATTTGTTCTATTTTAATAGATGCTGAGTTCAGCTCTGCATTTGTATTGATTTATTTCTCATGATATACTTTGAAAAAAGGATTTGAGGTGGTTTAGAAGAAAAACACAGACACACTAGGATCAACAACCAATTATAGATGTTAAAAGGCAGAAATTGAAGCAGAGAGGGAGAGAATTAAGATTATATTAAAAAGTAATATAATGAGAAAGTGACATCATTAAGAGCAAAGTCTGGCCCCGTACTTTCTAGCAGCTTCAACAAAACAGGAACTATGTGGGTTTTATACTTTTAAATCTTTCTGAAATAGTTCTAAGGTTTTGGATAGTTAAAAAAGAGTGTCTGTTTGTTAGGAGAGGAAATTCTATCTTGGCTATGAGCTCTGAGAGGAATTTTCCATGTAGATCTTTATCTAAGAGGCACTGAACAATACAATAAATTATTCAGATATGTAAGTATCCTTATTAATATTCTATATTTTTGTTAATGTTCTGAAAGCAGAGGATTATGATTTCTTGATCATTGTTACATTTCTACTTTATTTCTATACATTTTTATTTTATGTATTTATTGCTATCTTTGGAACATCAATTCAAAAATTTTGTTTTTTGCATTATTTATTATGGCTTCTATATATAATGTCCTTATTTATTGCTCTAAGAACTTGCCTTTTAGTGTTTTTTGCTATAAAATTGACATTATCAGATACCATAAGTGAACCCTTAAATTGTCATAATGGCTTTACCTAAATTACCCATATTTTGAGTGATTATCACCACAAATCTTTGCTCAGTTGGTTTGATTCTTTTCTCTACTTCCCATCAATGTTTTTAAATTTGATATCATCTCTGCATGTGCATTGCTCTCATTCATTACTGCTGCACATTATGGGTCTATGAACTTTCTTTGGCTCTTCAAGTGTGTATGTTCCAGACGGGCCGTGCCACTTAAATAGGGTACCAGCATTGTGTCAGCTCCAGACTCAAGTTAAAGTGAAACTTCTATTCTCCTTGGTTTATATATAATCTGACAAGTTAATGCTAACAGTGAACTTTTATAACAACACCCATTTACCACCTCTTTTAAAGGCCTAACTCATGGGTTTTTCAATCTCCTGGCTACTAATATTTAAATTCCTAGTCATAATCACTACCGGAGACCTCATGCATTTTCTTTTAAGATCATTCAGAACCTGACGTTTCTGCATCTTCTCTGTCAACAAAACTGTGTGCCAGAAGCATTTTGTTTATAAATAATTGGTGTCATTTTGAAATTCATTTCTTTGGGAGTCTTCAATGTACTTTTTCAACTTTATTACTGCTTGATATTGGGTAAGGGAAAGGTTTTGACATTAATGGCAATGCTGTCAAGATGTCGTATGATTTATTCCTGAATTACCAGACACAAAGTCTCACTGAAATGTTAGTAATTATATTTTATGTACTGCAACCAAGATGTGGAATTAACTTTAACTTAAGTGGATATTTCTGGATTCATCTTTGTAGCTACAGGAACATGAGAAATAAGATGAAAGCAACAGTGATGACAAGAAATATTCAGTAATTCAATGTAGCTGATGATAACATACTAGACCTTTGGGGGAGAGCCGTGGAGGAATGTATTATTAGGCTAAAAAGAATGGGTGATGAAAATGTGATTGGATATGAAGACCCTCTTAATAATGAAGGTTGCTAAGTCTTAGAATCACTTTTTTTTTTTGCAGCTCACCAAATTTCTTTATTGAAAACATAATATTTCCACATCACAGTTCCCAAATGGACTTAAAGTCTCAAAATTCTGTGTCTCCTTTGGCTTGCTTCTCTCTTGATTCCACCCAGGCTTTATTAATGGTTCGCCTCATATATCATCTCCATCTTCATAAATTTTCTTTAGAACAGTCATCAATCCCTCACTAGGGTCTGTTTCAGTGTCATAGGAGGGTTTCTCTTTCTCTTTGCGTTCCTTCTCAACCTGAGTCAAGTACTCCCACTGTGTGTTTTCCACTTTCTTTCTACATAAGATAAGAACTGTATCTGTCTTGATTTTTTTTGAACTGCCTTCCCCAGAGATGGGTTTCAGGAGGTTGTTCACAATCATATAATAACTCTTCCCATTTAGATTCTTTACCAAAAGATCAAATGACCTCTCCATGAAATGCACCTGCACATTCTCAGCAGGGACTTGATGGACTCCAGTCAGTGATAATAGATTTTCACAAACCTCTCTGACTGATCCCATCCGTAATTACTGATTTTCACTGTATGTCCCATTGTCATGGGGGTGACCACAGCAGCTGGCTTTTCATTGTCAGAAGGTTCTGCTTTCCTCTGTGATTTCTGTTGCATCTTGTTCTTGATTTCTGTCTCAATCTTGGATTTTTCAGCTGTAAGGGCATCATGTATTCTTTTTCTAGTGGCCTTTTCCAGCAGTACCTTCACCTCGTCTAGATCTTTCTGTAGCTCTTCCGCAGCTGAAGCCATGGTCTAGAATCACTTTATAAACACTTTAAAAATAGATATATAACTGGCCAGGATGAGCCTTAGAGCATTGCTACTCAAAGTGTGGTCCACAGACCAGCAACTTTAATTATCACCCGTGAGCTTTTCAGAATTGCTTGGACTCCAACACATACCCAAATCTACCAATCAGAATCTGCATTTTTAACAAGATGCCCAGGTTATTTGTATAACATTAAAGTTTGAGAAGCAAATTGCCTTGGAGCACTGTTCTCAAACCTGATTGCCTATCAGAATAAACTGAGAAGCTTTAAACAATACTGATGCCTACCTCCAGAGATTCTGGTTAAGTAGGTCTGAGAAGTAATCCTGACATCAGGAATTTTGAAGTTCCCCAGATAATTCTAATGAGCAGCAGTTTCCACTCCCTGAGAACTGCTTTAGTGGCATATGGAAGTCCACTGAAGCCCTGGACTCAGACATCTTGATTGTTGTTATTTTTTTAATTGTGGTAAAAAAAAAAATGTATATATATATATATATTTAACAAAGTTTGCCATTTTAAGTATACTATTCAGTAGCATTAAGCACTTTCACAATATTGTATAACTATCACCAATATCCATTTCCAGAACTTCGTCATCATCCCAAACAGAAACTCCACGCTCAGTACTATTGTTCCCCATTACCCCCTCCCCCGCTCCTCTGTTAGGTCGCTTTCTGTTTCTATGTATTTACCCATTCTGGAATTTTTCACATAAGTGGAATTGCACAATATATGGCCTTTTGTGTTTGGCTGATTTCACTTAGTATAATGTTTTCAAAGTTAATCTGTATTGAAGCATGTATCAGAATTTTACTCCTTTTTATGGCTGGACAATATTACATTATACGGATTATCCATTTATCAGTTGATGAGCGTGGAGATTTTTTTCCACCTTTTGGCTGTTGTACACTGGTGTACAAGTAGCTCCTTGACTATCTGCTTTCAGTTCTTTTGGGTATGTACCTGGGGTGTGGAATCGCTGAATCATATGTTGATTCTATGTTTGGCTTTTTGAGGACCCACCACCCTGTTTTCCTCATTTGCGGCCCTATTTTACATTCCCACCAGCAATACTGGAGAGTTTCAATTTCTCTACATCCTCTCGAACGCTTGTTGTTTTCTGTTTTAGTTCTTTGTTTTTTTATAATTACCATCCTGATTCTTTTTTACACTTACTGTTCATCACATGGGAATAGTCACCACAGAGACCTAATGAGTTCCGGGGGCGGCACCCTGTAGGCGCTCTGAGCAGCAGGCGACGCGGCTGCGGTGGGTCCTCATCGGGACGGCACAGGCACAGCTGCGGCTCTTCCAGCCCCGCTTTTGGCGAGCTTTTCCACTAGGAACAGGAGGGAAGCAAGAAGAGCAGCACCGCCTCACTATGATTGGGGTTCCAGTTAGAAACCCCTAGATGTCAGGGTCCCAAATGAGTGCAGTGATCCCTTCACCCCGGATCAAAGCCCTCCTGCCCCGCCCTTTCCTGATAACAACAGAGTTCTGAGCCTCCACAGGGCTGCAGGGGCCACTGAATTTCCTCGAGGTTGGAAGCTGCCTCGCCTGGTGGGGGCCCAGCTGCCTGTGTTGCAATTGCAGGGTGGCTGCTCGGGCTTTTGTTCCCGAGAAGACTCACTTGAATTACCCCAGGTAAGAGGGAGGATATTTTGAGGATACATGGGAGGCTGCGTCCTTCACCATACAAGAGAGCGACAGAGCTCTGAGAGGATAGGAGCCAGCTGTTGGTTCCACCTCCCAAGAGGCTCTTGAGGGAGCGGAGCTTTCCTCCGCTGTTCCAGCACTAACAGATCCCAGCTACTCTGTGTGTCTGCTCCTTTCTGTCATGCACTTATATTCTTACTGTTTTTGATGACTGTATTTCCTCTACCCCAACTTCTGCTTCTTACCGATTCAGTCTCACCAAGGCCTGCTTTCAGCTCCTGCAGCTGCCATTGCCAAGTGCGTCATTTTCTCAGTCAAAATTCTCTAGAGATACCGGAAATCTGACCAGTTCAGCTGAACTTTTCTATACCAGAGAGTGCTGGTCACTGTAAGGCAGTGGTCCTTCTGCTGAACCATCAGCTGTGGTATACATAGCCTCCTTGGCGGGGGTGGTGTATAGGGCAGCTGTGCTTAGAAGGGCTGGAGAGAAGGGCAGACACAACTGCTGTGTCTAGAATAGAATGGGACCTAGAGTCCCTGTACTCATCGCTGTGTACTCAGGTTGATAGTGGACATACTTTTCCATGGGAAATACTGGTTCACCATGAAGCCCGACTTTCCCACCTAGTTGTAAAGGCAAGTGTGTTCTTAAATATGTATTTAAGAGACAATGAATGAAAGGGTCCAAATCCTCCCATGATGAGTAGAGATGCCAAATAAAACAGGATGCCCAGTTAAATGTGAATTTATTCCTATGAATAAACTTCAGATGAGCAACATCAATGTTTGTGACATACACTAAAAATTAATTCATTTTTAGTGATGTTGTTTTCTAAATTGAACAACCCTAATGGTTAGAGATTCTTCAAAGAGAAAGCTGTTCCTCACACAACTTACGAGAAGGTCTGAGAAGTAGGGAACGGTCTGTGTCTTGAGTTTTTCCAGCTCCCTTATGCAGGTTGGGGAATTTATTTGGATCACAGTATGTATATTGCAGTGTCTGTGTAGTTCATTTGGTGTTTGACCTTACACTCCAAATAACCACAAACACTACTGCTGCAGCTGGAGTGGCCGCTGGGCTTCACTGGTCACTCCACCACATGGTGCACTCCAGGTGGGTGATCTAATGAGAGCCTGGCAAAGAGACTCTTGACAGTGCTGTGGGAAGGGTGCAGGAGACCACGACAGAGAGCAGTCACTTCATCTAGGCTTTGTGGCCACCTGTCAAGGGACCTTGACAGCCCCATGGTGACCCTCCAGGTGGGGAGCTGGAGAATACAACTCACCTTTACTCTCTGTCCTCGCTTCGATCTCCCACTGGGGCTCTCAGGTGGCCGAATCCAAGCAGAAGCCACACAGGCCAGCCTCCTGTGCACAGGGAGGGTGGGGAGGAGAAAAGAGTGTATGGCGGGGCAAATGGAAGAATCCAGCTCACACGCTTCTTCTGTGCCAGACCCTGTTAATCATTTTACATAGTCACCTCACTTGATCCTCACAGCAGTTTTATAAGAAAGTACTATTAATGTCCCCTTTTCCCGATGTGATTAAGGATTAGTGATACTGACTAACTTGCTCAGGGTCACATTACTAAACATAGTAAACAGTGCTAGAATCCCAAACTATCCACATTTCTGTACGAGACTTCCTGGTGATATCTTTCCATTGTCATTCTTTTTTTTTTTTTTAACTTTCGTGATGTTTTAAAAGTTTTATTGGTTTCATGTTATGTTGCCAACCATTGAAAAGTCCCTCAAGACCTGGTTTAGCAGCTTATATACAAAAACATGGTCACTCAGGGTTTCTGTTTGATTTCTGCTTTGGGGCGGCAGCATTAGCAGGCAGTCCAGGTCTGAGTTGAGTCAGTCAGTTGTTTCCTCATAGGAAAGCCTATATAGAAGGAGGCACTGGATTCAGGATTCAGGATTCTGCTGGTGCAAGAGAAGGCTCTCAGGCATCTCCAAGAGTAATTTTACCTAATCTTAGACTTGGAAGGGAACTTAGAGGTCACCTACAAACCTCTATGTAATGTGTGGTTCTTCTTTGCAGTTCAGTCCATCTCTTTGTCCCCAGGGTTGCCCTCTAACTAAACACACCAAGAGAGTCTGGCCAACAGATTTAAGGAAGGCTCCCCAACTCCCTAGATTGATTCTTTTTATGATCTAAGAATTCCATGTTGCTTCCAAACTTTGAGGAAAGCTTTGATCTGCCCACGGATAACAGGGAGGTGGATAATGAAAGGTGTATTGATCTCCATAAGCCCCATGAACATTTGTAGTGCTTCCTGAAGAAGGTGCCAAGTTGTAGGAGCAAACTTAGACCCCCTAAGTTAATTAGTTAAATTTCTGATATATAGAGGTCAGGACAAGGGAATATGGGTTAAGCTTTAATTGTGAGACAAATCATGAAAAATTCAGTTAGTGTGTTAATATAATTTGGAAAATGGAAGTAATGGAATAGAAACAATCCTTATTACCGGAGAATGAAACAGAAAGAGATAAAAGCTGGGTAACTTAAAGAAAAAAGTCAAGCCCATTATCCACAAAAGCTGAAGTCTTTTCTTTGGGTTTTTGAATCATTATTCCCCTGGAAAAATCATTTTTAATTGAGTTTGTAGTTTCCTGAGAATTGCATTATTTACATTGTTAAGTTTAATTTTATAATTTTATATAACTTGTATCTATTTTTTCTCCCAACTTTTATGTTTAGGGGTTTTTATTAGTCAAATAAGATATTTAGAGTTCAAAACTCAGTTCCAGAGGGAGGTTAGGTAAAGTAGGGGGACTTTTGCTTTTTGGACATGGCTTTCGTTTTCAGCCTATTTCAGGAACACAGGTGTTTTGGGCCTAAATCCTGTGTTCACCATGCCTATACTGCAACCCCTGACTTCCCCCACAGCTACCACTGTCTAGGGCTCCCCCTTCTTGCTCCAGTAACACCTTTGGCATCCAGTCCCTACACATGTCTCCCTCCCTCCTGGACCAGAGGGTCCTGTGGGCAGAAAGGACTTCTCATTTATCTCAGTAGCCCCGTGTGCCTGGCACTTTGTAAGTGCTCAACAAATATTTGTCGGAAGAATTCATGGATTTTTCTCACCTCCATGATGAAACCTTCCTCCCTGCGGGAACACCAAAGTACCCTCTGGATGACTGGAGGCTGCAGTGGTTGCCTAAGTGAATTTGGGGCCACTGCAAGTTTTCTGCTGTGCATACCTGTGCCTGAAATTTCTCATTTTGTGTCTCTTTTCTTTGACTTAAGACAAACAGAAGCCTTACTCCTACTTAACATGCATATGCACTTTGAAGAGGTAACTTTTTACACTTTATGAAGGTGTGAACCTTATTCTAAATGTTACACTTTAGTGTAAATCCACTTATGACCTCCAGTTCTGGGAAAGGGTTGTTATAGGAGAGAGTTTAGGTAAATGAAGATACTGATGACCTGAAGGAGGGTGGAGAAAAGGGGCAGCTGGTGATTCAGAGGGAAATCTCTAATTAATTTTGTATCACCTTCACCAGACTGGCCTTCAATGCTTTTCCAAGAGTTCTTTGGGCTGGGAGATGAGAAAAGAGCTCTAAAAATGTCTTCCTTGCCAGATTTGGGCTTTCTAACAAAGGCTTTCTAAAGGTAATGCCTGGATTTTTGATTCTAGCTGAAAAGAAAAATAATTTAAGGAATGATTGTAATGGTGGAAATGCAGATCAGGAAAGACAGTGCTATTAGAGTCAGTGGGTAATTTGGGGCACAGAATGGCCTTTCTGGCAGCCCTTAAGTCATACAAAGTTGACAAGTTAGTTTAGTTTGCTGGTAAAACTGGCTCTGGATAATGCTGTGAGTTACCGTTGGGAAACAAGTAGTGTGACCAACTGTCGTGCTTTGTCTGAGACTGTCCTCATTTTAGCACTGAGAGTTCCACATCGGGAAGCCCCCCATCCTGGATGAACCAGAGCATTTAATGCAAATGTAAGGGTAGATTATGGTTTCTTAACTTTAACATTAATACTGTTGCTAACTTAGTCTCCAGTACCTGTGGGAAAAAGATAAACCTTTAAATAAGTAAACAAGTAACCCAGGTTGGGAGGATGTCAGCTCTGCTATCTTATTATGATAAGGCAATCTTATTATCAGCAGAGAACTCCAAATGTGGCTGTAGAATAATAACAGTTACATAATTAAACTTCCTTGGCTTAAATCACTGGGAAGACACTGCCAAATTTTAGCTTGGTGTGTGAAAAAAAAAATGCCTTACTTCTCTGCAAAGATGTTGAATTACAAACACACACAAATGATTTTTATTTTTCTGGCTTAGCATTGCTTTGTTTTAAAGAGAGTTTCTATCAGTTTTCACCATATTAAAAGAACACAGTTGGTTTGCTGTTGGGGGGAATATCATTTAAATGGATACCTATAGCTATTGTTTCTTGAAAGCACTATACTGTGTTATTTATTTTTAAAATGTATTTAGTGAAGCATCCTTTCATTGATAGCTTTCTTGCGCTTCATGTAAATTTTTGAGTTAGCATCTATAAAGATATAGAGAGAGGAGAGAGAATTGCCAAATGGCTGCTAGCCTTCTAATGCCTAAAGTGCTGCATTTACTATTATGAGAACATAGAGACAGAATATTCATGAATCCCAAATCAATAATGATAATACCCACCAGTCATACATTAAAAAAAATATTACTAAATAACCCTTGGGTTAAGGAGAAAATCAAATGAAAATTATAAAACATGTAAAGATGAATGGACACAGAAGCATTACTTTTCAAAATCTATGATTTATTGTCAATATGCTATTCAGAAGGAAACCCACAGCCTTAAATACATGTATTACAAAATAAGAAATAGTGAAAATAAATTAAGCAAACTTTCAAATCAGAATTTAACACGCTAATCCAACAATGCAGCAAACAAAAATAATGAAGTGAACATAAAGAAAATAAATGAAAAGGGAAAATTGTAAAAAAAATATAATGACAGAAAATAATGCAACAGAAAAGGATGGTAGAGGTAACTGAACTTGAGGAAGTCCTCCTTGTATATAGAGATCTCAGCTGCCCAGACCCTGGCTTGGATACTCACCTCCCAGGTGAGTATGGAATATGGGTTATGGACATTCAAAGGGAGACTGAAGGAAGAGAGTGGGAAATCCATGATTGTCTGCGGGGAGGACTGCATAGATGAGAATAATAACTAAATTTACTAAGATCTACATCTCAAGCATTATGCTAGGCTGGTTATATACATTTTTTGGTTTAACAATATATCTTCCTTATTACAGATGAGACTAATGAAGCACTGGGTGGCATAGAAATGTCCTCAAGTTCACCAGATAGTAAGTCATGGAGTTTGGGCTTGAACTCTGGAAGGGCTGTTAACTGGAACTCATTTACCACATTAAAGATGCCATTGGTTTTAGAAACATTTTGTTTTGAAAACTCGTATCTATCTGAGAAGTTCATAGGTTATCAGTCATTCACATTTTAGAGTGAAATGGTCACAGAATGTTTTCCTATCACCACTTAGCTGAGGTTACCTGTATTAATAGAGTGGGGCATTTGAAATAGTTGTAGAGAGAGTAGTAGTGCAGGAGGAGTGGTCTTGCTTGGAGATTTATCAGAATATGGGGCAACCTAGGTCTGGATGAGATGGTAAGCAAAAGTACAGAAAGGGAAGTGGGAAGATGCTAAAGATAAAGTCTGACTATTTCAAAATTCTGGCTAGGTTTAGCCCCCAAACTCAAGAAGAGAAGGACAGGTTCTTCCTCTTTCTCCCTCCTATATACATCAGTCCCCTATTCCTGGGACCAGTAGGTATAGGTCTATACCCATGGATTACCCTAAACTACCCTTGACCGTCTTTGCTGGAATAGAGTGATAAGAAACTTGCTCTTTCACTGGACGGTATGTCCATTTTGGGCTTGAGCTGATTGATAGAAAGCCCTTACTTTCATTAGCAGAAGTCTTGTCTCCCTTCAACTTCCCCTTATTGGTCCTACTTCTGCCCTCTGGAATCGCCCAGCCTGTGTGGTATTTGTTTAAATGGAATTTGATCTGTCATGTATTGTTGTTTTTGGCTGATTTGCTAAGTTGATTAGATCCTTCTATAAACCCAATACTTTTGGATCGAGGTAAATGCTGGTAACAAGTTCTAGCAATTACTTTCTCAGAAAGAATTTGCCATTGGTCTTTTTAAGAAGCAGAAGACTGCTCCCAACATACAGACTCATTCTGCGAGGACAGGTTTATATACAAATTCATAGATTAACCCACTAAAGCACCACACACAAAAGGAAACAATAAGTATACGTTTTCTTATTGATAGGTTCTGCTTGAAAGCTGCTTTAGTTCTTTTCTGCTACAATAGAGTAAATCAGTATTGAGATGAGATCAACATGGTACCAACATGTAGAAATATGTTCCCCTTCACTTTTAATTTTAAAAAGTAATGATTAAAATGATAACAAAGTATCTTTTTTCTTCTATTCATTCAGCTACAAAACAAAGCAACAGCCATAATAATATTCAATATTTGTTAGGATGGGGTAAAATGCATATATTACCATTGGTATTACAAAAATCTACTAGAAATTGATTTAGGAATATCTATCAATAGATTTTTAAGTATTCATATCTTTTGGCCCAGTAGAATCTTTTGGGCGTGCTTGTGCTAAGGAAATAATCAAAATATTTAAAAATGTCATGAAAGTTTGCAATCTGTTATAGGAAAACTATTTGTAATAATGAAAAATTGGTCAAAGCCCAAAAATCCAACAATAGAGAATAGTTAGATTATGATAATACACTCAATAGGAGATTAGGCAGCCATTACCAATAATAATTATGAGAAAACCCTTTTTGTAATGGAAAAATCTTCAGTAAGTCATTAGTGTGCAAGCAGAAAAATGTTGAGACTCATTGTCCAGTTTATAATCACATGAAAAATTCTTCAGTATATAAAAAATCATGTATACAAAGAAATACACTGAAATTATTCTTATGACAGAAAGATGGGAGGAGATTTTATAATTAATCAAGATAGTAACCCAGTGCCTCATCTTTTAACCTTTAAGTGCTATATAAATTAATTTTCCGTTGGACTGCGAAGAGCTTTATCACTAATCGTGACCAGCAGAAACAGAACTATTACTATAATCTTGTTGGGAGTATAACAAGAATATAAATGTGAAAAGCCTCTCTCTAAAAGTAAGCATCTTAGGGATATCCAACCTTTAATTCTTCCTCTAACAAAACTGAAAAGAGACCACAGAGAAGAAAAGGAGCTTTTCTAGAAGGACATTTTTAAAGTATCAAAGAGATACTAACAGATAAACCCCCCTCCTTTCTCTAGGATACCTAATACCTAGCTCACTAAATTCTGAGCTCTGGAAAGAAAAAGTACTAATGTGGCTATTTGCAAATGAAAGAGGGAAAGAGAGAGGAGATGCTGCCATAGTGAAACACTCTAGCCTGCTGACCCCAGAGGAGATTTCAGAGGTGGATTAGATCACTGTTTCTTTGGCCAGTAGAGTGCAAGGCAGATTGCTTGGTTAAGTACAGACCTTCCATGTCTTGCTATTTATACTGGACTCTTACAGAATCTTTAGGATTTTTGTACTGCTTGGTTGATTCCTTTACTGTTTTTCCTCTCCAACTTGGTTATGGAAGATTATCTACTATTCCCAGTTTGTCTGGGGTCCCCATTGATAGGAGCAGGAAAAGCTGATTATTGGAACGCGTTTGATTATTTAAGTCTCCAAAGCTCCTAGTCATTGCAGACTGTGGGCCAGGAGTTAATATAAGGATATGATTCTGTCAGTTTTCACACATGCCTACGCCACTGAACACACAAAATGACAGGATATATTAGTCAGCAATTTTTATGCTAAAAACCGAGTAACAAACAACTCTAAAACTCAGTGGCTTATAAAAACAAGCATTTATTTTCCTTGTTTTTTGTGGGTCCGTAGGTGAACTAGGTCTGCTCTTTTCTGTTGCAGGTCAGTTAGGCTTTTTGTAAAGCTTCCGGTTAGGATGAGGTGTGCTCCATGTGTCCTCACAATCTCATCATCTACCTGAGGTATGTTCTTTTCCTGGTGGATCACCAAACACAAGAGACCAAGTCAACCTACTTATTTAAAGCCTGTACCCCATTTTCTATTATTCAGTTGGCCAACACAAGTCACACACATGACTATACCCCACATCAACAAGATAGGGAAATAATGTACAGCAGAAAAGAAACCATCAACAAAACAAAAAGGGGCACCCTACAGTATGGGAGGATATATTCATAAATGATGTATCCAAAAGAGGTTAACATCCAAAATATATAAAGAACTCATGACTCAATACCAAAAAGACAAATAACTCAATTAAAAATGGGCAGAGGACCGGAATAGACATTTATCCAAAGAACACATACAGATGGTGAACAGGCACATGAAAAGATGCTCCACATTGCTAATCATCAGGGAAATGAAAATCAAAACCACAGTGAGGTATCACCTCACACCAGTCAGAATGCCCATATCCAAAAGACAAGAAATACCAAGGATATGGAGAAGAGGGAACCCTCCTACACTGTTGGTGGGAATGTAAATTGGTGCAGCCACTATGGAAAGCAGTATGGAGGTTCCTCAAAAAGCTAAAAATAGAAATACCATACAACCCAGTAGTTCCACTTCTAGGAGTATGCCTGAAGAAAACAAAATCTCTGATTTGAAAAGATATATGCATCTCTATGTTTATTGCCACATTATTTATAATAGCCAAGTATGGAAGCAACCAAAGTGTCTATCAATAGATGAATGGATAAAGCAGAAG
The DNA here is from genome assembly GCA_029783875.1 of Phataginus tricuspis. Lineage (NCBI taxonomy): Eukaryota > Metazoa > Chordata > Mammalia > Pholidota > Manidae > Phataginus > Phataginus tricuspis. The sequence continues at coordinate 3,689,084 of JAQQAC010014596.1, read as the reverse complement.
TGGTACATATATACAATGGAATATTATTCAGCCATTGAAAAAGAAAGAAATGTTACCATTTGTGAGGACATGGATGGACCTGGAAGGTATTATGATCAGTGAAATAAGCCAGGTAGGGAAAGATGAACACCATATGATTTCACTTACATGCGGACCATAAAAACAAAATAAAATGAACAAAACAGCAATAGATTCATAGACACTGAGACATAACTTGTGGTTACCATGGGGAGAGACTCGGGTCAGTGGGAGAAATGGGTGAAGGTGATAAAGAGGCACAAAATCTCAATATAAATTAGTCACAGGGATGAAAGTACAACATAGAGAATATAGTTAATAGTTCTGTGACATTTTTCTATGTTGACAGTTTACACTAGTTGGGGTGAGGATTTAATAATGTGCATAACTTGAATAACTGTGCTGTATACTTGAAACCAATACTGTATATGAACTATACTTCAATAAAAAATACATTTTTTAAAAAATTCACATGGCAGAGGGAGGGGGTGAAGAATTGAGAACAATTATCTAATTTACTGTAGGGAATAATGTATAAAAAGATTAATTCAAAGAATTCAGATGGAATACCTACTGACTTGCAGAATAAGTAGCTGTATTTTTGTGTGAAAAAAAAATCCCATTTTTCCAATTAGACTAATGAAAACTTTATAAAATAGCTTAGTTACCATATATTTCTTTTAAAGAACATACAACATATCACTATATTTTAATGACAATTCCTGGCATGACTATGTTGGGGTGTCTAGCCAAGAATGAATTGTTCAATTGTAGGTGAGTTTCTGATTTTGGGTTACACACACACACACACGTTTGTTTTTAGGAGTTTTTAACCAGTGAGTAAAATGTGCCCTGAAAGGAAATCACTTGGTAAGAACCACTATTTGGTAAGAAAAGGTGACTCAAGAAAAGAAGTTCCTTGTGGTTTTAAACTTTACTATGTTACAGATCTCTACAAAAACAAGTCTTTTAAAAAACAAACTGATATAAGGCAAATTTTTTAAACTATCGATTTCAGTTTTAATTTTTCAAAATGAGAACAGTTCTCAGGAAAATTTTATATTTGCTTTAATGTAAAAAGTAAAGGCAAGAGTAAATAAAATCTGTGTTTAAGCTAGCTAGGTTTTTTTACACTGGAACAACTTTAGACTAGGGAAGAAGAGCTGATAGCTCAGAGAGAAAGCAAGTAATGGATCTGAAGAAAATTGGCTAAGAAATTGTTTTTTGTTTGTTTTTTAAGTTAGTAGGGGCATTTTAACATCCATATTAAAGATATCTCTGACAGAGAGGTTACATTTTCTAAATAAAGTCAGACAAGTACTTAGTGCCTATGATATAATTAATTGTGAAGCTCTTGAAGGTATCTAAACTCTGACCTCTGAAAACCATATAATGCCCTAAGAATGCTCAAAGAAAATGTACTTCAAGTAATTTATCCTTACTAAAATGATTTAACTATGGTACAACAAAGTTCATTTTCTCAGTTAAATGTAAAATCTACATTTGAAATTGATGAATTGTTTAGCTAGAAAGTTATAGTCCACTGATCAGTAGAAGATGAAAAAACACTTATTTGTTTCTGCCTCATGGAAATGGTGGAAGTTTTAAAAATATAAAGTTCATTTAAAAAAAATTAAATTAATATGCACCATTATAAATTAACTTGAAACTTCCCAGTGTTTTGATATCTCAAGTCAATTGTGTGTTTCCTATCAGGCCTTTTTATGCATAGTTGTTTTCCTACATTTTATTATGAAAATTGCTAAATATACTGCAAAATTGAAATATTTGCATAGTGGATTCATATATACTTACCGCCTAGATTATACAATTAGCAATTAATTTGCCTTATCACTTATTTATCCGACCATCTACTGATCCCTCCATCCATAATCCATTTATATTTTGATTATTTCAAAGTAAGTTATATACATCAGTTTACTTCATTGAACACTTCAGCATGCATATCATTAGTTAGAGTTTAATATTTATTTTTTAAGGTAAGATTTACATATAGTCTTTACATACAGTCATGTCATTCAATGAATTATGACAAATGCCTATACCTGGGTAACCCAAACCCCTATCAATAATTCCATCTTCCCCGAAAGCTCATTCTTAACAGTTCCTCCCATACAATCCCCACATCCCATCTCTCAAAAGGCACTCACTCTTACGGTTTTCAGCATAGCTTAGTTTAGTAGCAGTGTATGAGTTTCAATTGTTGTTCATCCACATTGACATTTGATGTTGTCAGGCTTTATTTTAGCCACTGTGATGCATTTAAAGCAGTATCTCATTGACTAACAATTCTGAGCACTTATTCATGCATAAGTTTATATCATTCCTGTATCTTCCTTTGTGAAATCTCAGTTTAAATCTTCTGCCCATTTTCAGTTGGGTTGTTTGCCTTTTTAATATTGAGCTGTAGGACTTTACATATTTACGATGACAGTCTTTTGTCAGATATATGATTTGTAAATCTTTTCTCCCAGTCTGCGTCTTGCCTATTCATGTTCTTAGCAGGCTTCTGATGCACAATATCAGCTCACCAAGTTACATAGATCTTTCAAATGTTGACACATTTCCTTATACAAAATTTTAAAATCACAGTTGTTAATATCACTACTAATCTTGTCAGAAAAGCTGTCTAGCTTATAGTGGCAGATAAAAGAGTTCCAAAATTCTAATTTTTGCTTGAAAGCTTGAATTTTATATTTATACTGTCGGCTTTTCCTCTTGAAATGACAAGCTCATTTACTTTCTTTTCAAGAAAATGTCTGCTATTACCCAATTCTGAACAACCATAGTTTGTTTATCAGTCATTCTTTTTATTTATTTATTATTTTGGTATCATTAATGCACAATCACTTGAACAACATTATGGTTACTAGACCCCCTATTATCAAGTCCCCCCCACGTACCCCATTACAGTCACTGTCCATCAGCGCAGTAAGATGCTATAGAATCATTACTTGTCTTCTCTGTAAATACTGCCTTTCCCATGTCCCCCCCACGCTACATTATGTCTGCTAATCATAATGTCCCTTTCCCCCCCTTATCCCTCCCTTCCCACCCATCCTCCCCAGTCCCTTTCCCTTTGGTAACTGTTAGTCCATTCTTGGGTTCTGTGAGTCTGCTGCTGTTTTATCAGTCATTCTTTCAAGTAAAAATTGTGCTCTGTAAAAAAATTGGCCAACAGCTCATAACTCAAATAATCATTTATTGTTTTTTCTCGAGAAAACTATCATACTTCAGTATGGAGCAGAAGTGCTTTATGTGTACTTTCAATTTCATCATACAGAATAGTAAAAAGATGTATACTAAATGACCCATTAAAAAATGAGAAGATCTGAACAGAAACACCTCACCAAAGAAGGCATACAGATGGCAAATAAGGATATGAAAATATGTTCAACATCATATGGCATTAGGGAAATGCAAATTAAAACAATGCGATATCACTACAAACCCATTAGAACAGCTAACCTCCAGAAATGCTAACACTGCCAAATGTTGGCAAGGATATGAAGCAACAGGAACTGTAATTCGTTGCATGTAGTGATGCAAAATGCAACAACCACTTTGGAAGACAGTTTGGCATTTTGTTACAGATTTAACATAGTCTTACCATATAACCTAGCAATTGCACTCCTAGTTATTTATGCAAGTAAGTTGAAAACTTACATCTTTGCAAAAACCTGCACATGAGTTTTTATAGCAGCTTTATTTATAATTGTCCAAATTTGGATGCAACCTAGATGTCCTTCAGTGAGTTAAGGGATAAACAAACTGTGTTACACCCATATGATGTATATTCAGTGATAAAAATAAATGATCAAGCATGAAAAGACATGGAAGAACATTAAATGCATATTGATAAGTGAGAGAAGTCAATCTGAAAAGTCTACATTCGATATGATTCCAAATAAATGACATTCTGGAAGAGGCAAAACTTTGGAGATAATGAAGATCAGTAGTTTCCAGGGGTTGAGGGAGAGAGGGAAAAGGGTGAATAGGTGGATGGAGCATAGGGGATTTTTAGGCAATGGAACTATTTTATATGATACTATAATGGTGACTATATGGCATTATACAAAACCCATAGAACTTTACAACACAGTGAGTCCTAATGTAAACTATGGATTTCAGTTAATAATGTTTCAATATTGGCTTATCTATTGAAACAACTGTACCACACTAGTGCAAGATGCTGATAATAGAAGAAACTGAGTAGGGAAAAGAGACTGTAGTATCTGCTCAATTTTCCAGTAAAAGAAACAAAGTCTATTAATTTAAGAAAAAATACATACCCAAGGTTCATGATTTAATAAAATTAATTATATTTACTGATTCATCAAGATATTCTTAATTAAAACCGCTTAAAAAAAAACCCTGTTATTTCTGGTAGTGTAGGAGACAATGCCTGCTACTATGGGTCAGTGCCACTGCATTGCCTCGTGGTAAGATGCCAGCAGCTGGTGCTCTGTGTGAGACCCGTTATTACTTTTGCCCCATTAATGTAAATATCAACCGGTGAAAACAGTGAATATTATCTTCATATTTTTTTGAAAATAATTTTGAACTTGCAAGGCTCCACAAAGGGTCTCAGAGGTCCCAAGAGGATCATGGCTCACCTTCTGAGGACTATAGAACTATAATGTTCCTAGGTGTTATTTTCTTCATATTTATCCTGCTTGGAATTTGTTGGGATTCTTGAATCTGTAAGGTTGCATTTTCATTAAATATGGGAAATTTTCCCATATTTTATTGAACCTATTTTTTTGTACTCCACTTTCTTTTCTTTTGGTGAGACTTAATTTGGTAAATGTTAAAATGTTTGACATGGTCCCACAGGTCCCAAATACTACATTTTATTCTTTTTCCCAGTCTTTTTTTCTCTTCTGCAACTTGGATAATCTCTACTTACCTATCTTCAAGTTCATTGACTCTCATCTATCATCTTCAATATGCTTTTAAGCCTATTCAGGGGAAATTAATTTTTTTCCCACATAGTGTATTTTTACTTCTAGAACACTTGAATAGAATACTAAAATAGGAAATAGTATTCTAGTAAAGAATATTTTACTTGCAGAATACAAAGTTTGGTTCTTTTTTATAGTTTTTATTGCTTTATTGAAATACCCTATCCATTTACTCATTATGAGCATATTTTCCATCACACCTTGAACATTATTATGATGGCTGCTTTAAATCATACCGTGTTTATTCCTACTGATAAGTCATCTTGGGACAGTATCAAATAATTACTTTTTTTTCTTGGGGATGGGTTACATTTTTGTATTTCCTTGTATGTCTAGGATTTTGGAACTTACCCTAGATATTATAAGTAATATACTGAAAAGACTTAAATTGTTATATGCATTTGAAGAGCTCTTATTTTTCTTTTTTACTTTTAGCTTGACTAAACTCAAACTCAAGACTGTCTTTCCTGTAGTGGGCAACAGCATAACTCTTGAGTACTTTAGCTTAGCTTAGTTGGTGTGCATGTGTGATTTAGAGGTGACACAGAGATTTGGACAAAGTGTATATGGTCTTTACCGGGATTTATCCCCTCTCTTTCTCCATGTTATGTTTGCCCCAAACCATCCCATCTAACTCTAAACCAGTAAGACTGCAAATCTTAAATTGGAGTGTTGGCTGTCCATTTGGCGGTGGCTGAGGCTTGCCTTCAGGCAAAGAGCTGTAAAACCAGGAAACTCTCCCAGTGGTATTGTCTGTATCCCCCTTCATTTGCACCTGTCTTTGCTTATTCTGTAGTGTTCCATTATTGCCATTTCTGTGCTTAATTGATTTTTTTCTATTTTATCACTTTGCTTTCTCACTTCTTTTTCTGTATAATTTCTAATTTTTTCCTTAGTGGTTATCCTAGGGATTACAGTTAAAATATTAACTTTACAACAATGAAGTTCAAATAAATACCAGCTTAGTTTCAATAACATACACAAACCATGCTCCTTTACTGCTTCATTCCTTTCCACTTTATGTTGTTATTGTCACAATACATCTTTATATATTGAGTGTCCATTAATACAGAATTGCAATTGTTATTTTATGCATTCATCATATAAACCATGTAGAAAAATGAGGAGGTACAAACTAAATATGCAATACTCCTGGCCTTTACATTTTCCTATGTAGCTACCTTCACCATTGTTCTTTACTTCTTTATATGGCTTTCAAGTCTCTTTGTATGGCTGTCTCATGTCCTTTCATCACATCCTGGAGAAGTCCCTTTACTATTTCTTGCAGGGCAGGTGTACTAGTCACAAATTCCCTCCGTTGTTTTTTTTTTTTAATTGCGATATGTCTTAATTTCTCCTCCTTTTTCTAAAAATAGATTTTATTTTTTTATAGCAGTTTTAGGTTAACAGAAAAATTGAGCAGAAAGTACAAAGATTTCCCTTATATCCCTTACCCCACATACACATGTACAGCCACCCCATGATCAACATTCCGCATCAGAGAAGTGTATTTGTTTTAATCATTGAATGAATATTGATGCATCACTATCACCCAAAGCCTGTAGCTTACCTTGGGGATCATTCTAATGTCATATGTTCGGTATAGTTGGACAGAAATAAAATAACATGTATCCACCGTTATACTATCATGCAGATTAATTTCACTGCCATAAAAATCCTCTGTGCTCCACAAGTTCATCCCGCCCTGGTCCATCCCCTGGCAACCATTGATCCTTTTACTGTCTCCATCGTTTGGCCTTTTCCATAATGTCGTGTGTTTGGACTCTCTATGTAGCCTTTTCCGATTGCCTTTTTTCACTTAGTAATATACACTTAAGGTTCTTCCATGTTTTTTCAAGGCTTGAAAGCTTATTTCTTTTTATCGCTGAGTAATATCCGATTGTAAGGATGTACCACAGTTTGTTTCTTCACTCATCTACTAAAGACAATGCTTCCAAGTTTTGGCACTTGTGGAAAAAGATGCTATTAAACATCTGTGTACAGGTTTGTGTGTAGACATGTTTTAACTCATTTAGATAATACTGAGGATCATGACTGCTAGATTGTGTGTTAAAGAATGTTTAATTTTGTAAAAACAAACAAACAAACAAACACAAATTGTCTTCTAAAATAGCTGTACCATTTTGTATTCCCACTGGCAGTAAAGGAGAGTTCCTACTGCTCCACATCCTTGCCAACCCTGACTATTGGTAGTGTTTTGGATTTTGGCCATTGCAATAGATGTGTAGCGGCATCTTGTTGTTTTGATTTGCAGTTCCCTACTGAATCAATGTGTCTTTGGATTTAAAGTGGTTTTCTTATATACAGCATATTGCTGGATATTGTTTTTTGGTCCACTTTTACAATTTCTATCTTTTAATTGGTGCATTTAGAACATTGATGTTTTATAAAGTGATTATTGATATGGTTAATGAGTATCTACAATATTTGTTACTATTTTTTATTCATGCTCTTGTTCTTTGTTCCTATTTTTGTCTTCCACTTTTTCTGTCAATTTGGTTTTAATAGAACATTTTATAAGATTTCATTTTCTCCTACTTCTTAGCATATAAGTTTCACTTTTTTTTTACAGATTCCCTAGAGTTTGCAATATATATATGACTAATCCAAGTACACTTTCAAATAACATGTATAGTACAAGGAATTTAAAATAAAATAATCCTAATCCCCCCTCCCATCTAATGTATGATTACTATTAATCATTTTATTTATACATAAATATGCATAAAGACATTCAAATACATTGTTGCTATTATTATGAACAAATTATGTTAGATCAATTAAGAATAAAAAATAAAAGTTTCTATTTTATCTTTGTTCCTTCTCCAATGCTCGTCTTTTTTTTAAATTGATCTAAGTTTCTGACCTATATCATTTTTCTTCCCTCTGAAGAAATTTTTTTAACAGTTCTTGCAAGACAGATCTACTGGTGACAAATTCCCTCAGTTTTTGTTTGAGAAAACTTTCATTTCTCCTTCACTTTTGATGGATAATTTCATAGGGTACCAAGTTTTTTGGTGGTGTCTTTTTTCCTCTCAACATTTCAAATACTTTTTTCTACTCTCTTCTTCCTTCAGGGTTTCTTTGGAGAAGTCAGATGTAATTCTTATCTTTGCTCCTAATTACATAGGGTTTCCTTCTTCTAGCTTCTTTCAAGATTTTTTCTTTATCTTTGATTTTCCTCAGTTTGAATATTATATGGCTGTCTAATTTTCTGGGCAGCAGTCTGCCCTATGACCTCACTTCTCTCAGACCTCAAAGAAGAGCTGTTGATTTTTTTGTTTGTTCAGCTTTTTACTTGTTGTTAGGACAGAGTAATGACTTCCAAGCTTTTTACAGGCTAGACTAGAAGCTGGAAGTTTATCTTTCATTTTCAAAGAATAGTTTTGCTAAATATAGAATTCTTTGTTGACCGTTTTTCTCTCTCAGTACTTTAAATATGTCATGCAGCTGCCTCATGGCTCCATGGTTTGTGAATGGAAATCAGATATTAATCTTATTATGGATATCTTATATGATTTGCTTCTCTCTATCCGCTTTCAACATTCTTACTTTATATTTGGCCTTGTATATATATATAATTTATCTATATCTCACTTTATATTTGACAACTTGATTCTAATGTGTTTCTGTATGGATCTCTTTTAGTTAATCCTGGTTGGATTCATTGAGCTTCTTGGGTGTGTAGATTCATGTCTTCCACAAACTGGGATGAAGAAGCCATTATATTTTTAAACATTCTTTCTGTGCTTTCTCTCCTCTCACTCCAGGGCTCCTATTATATGTATATTAGTATGCTTGATGGTGTCCCATAGGTCCCTTAGGCTCTGTTCATTTTTATTTGTTCTTTTCTCTTTCATCTCCTAAGACTGGATAATTTCAAATGACCTTTTCAAATTCCCTAATTATTTCTTCTTCCAATTCAAGTTATCTCTTGAACCCCTCCAGTGAATTTTTCATTCCAACTGTTATAATTTTAACTCCAGAATTGCTATTTTTATTTCTGCCATGGCTTGAAAGTTTGTTTCCCCCACAACTCACATGTTAAGTCTAATCCCTAATGTGATGGTATTTAGAGATGGGGTCTTTAGATAGGTAATTAGGTCATGGGGGTGGAAGCCCATGGGATTAGTGCCCTTATTAGAAGAGGCCAGACAGTTAGCTCACTTTCTTTCCACCATGTTGAGGATATGATGAGACATTGGCAGTCTGCTTTCTGGAAAAGGTTTCTCACCAGAACCTGACCATGCTGGTTCACTGGTCTCAGATTTCCAACCTCCAGAACTGTGATAAACAAGTTTCTGTTGTTTATAAGACACTCAATCTATTGTACTTGATTATAGCAGCCCAAACTGACTAAGAGAGTTCCTTTTTATAGTTTCTATATCTTTATTGATAGTCTCTATTTGGTGAGAAATCATTCCCTGGTTTCCTTTTGCTCTTTGAGCATATCAAGATGTTGATTTAAAGTCTGTTTAGTTACTAATGCCCGGGCTTCTTTATGTACAGTTTCTCTTAATTTCTTTGTTTCCTTGAATGGGCCATACTTATGTGTTTCTTGCATGCCTCATAATTTTTTGTTGAAACTGGATGTTTTGGTTATTGTAATAATGACTGTAGAAATATGTTTCTCTCCCTTTCCTGGGGTTAGTTGTTGTTCCTATTGTGGATTGTTGTTTGCTTGTTCAGTGATTTTTCTAAACTATTTTTCTACCATGTGTATTCTTTGTCATGTGTGGCCACTGAAGTCTGTGTATGCTTAGTTAGTTGTAGACCATATTTTGACAGTTATCTAAGTGCTTGGAAAACAAAAGAGGAAAAAGAACTCTTCTTCCAGTCTTTTAAGGTTGGTTTCATGTTGGGGTGCTCCTTCAGTGCCTTGCCAGGCTATTTACAGCAGTGCCTTAGCCTTTACTTTTTGCTTGCACAGAATCTGTAGACCAGCTAGAAGTGAAAGCTTGGGTTTTCTTGGGCCTTTTCTGAACACATGCCTTGCCCTGCATATGTTCATGGCCTTCTTGATTCCCCAGTAGACCAAGGAGCTTTTAAAATCCTCATTCTTCCATTTATCTCCTTTCCTAGTCCCTTTCTTTTCATGGATCTTTGTCTATTCCTCGTCCCAAATGTTGTCCATTGCTCCAGGCAACTGTGTCTAATACCTTTGCCTTTAAATGCTTTCAGCAAAAGCTGCCTAGGAAGTAGCCCCAGCCCTGGGAGTTCTCTGAGGAAGATGAAACAAAAGGAAACCTTTGTGGAGGTCCTTGAGGGAGCTGCCAGGGAGGTCAAGACCCATAACCACAGTACCGTGAGAATAAAGTTTGTATTGCTCCTTCTGGCATTAGCAACCTGTACCAGGACTACAGGCTGCCATCCCCTTGGCTACTTTTTTCATTATTTTTTTACTTTGTGGAAAGATTTTTTTTTTTACTAAGGTATAATTGACATACATTCTTATGAAGGTTTCATGTGAGCAATATTGTGGTTACTACATTCACCCATATTATCAAGTCCCCCCCTCCACACCCTACTGAAGTCACTGTCCTTCAGTGTAGCAAGATGCCACAGAGTCACTGCTTGTCTTCTTTGGCCTACACTGTCTTCCTCATGACCCCCCCCCCACCACACACACACCATGTGTGCCAATCATAATGCCCCTCAATCCCTTTTCCTCCCTTCCCACTCACCATCTCTCAGCCCTCCCCTTTGGTAACCTCTAGTCCCTTCTCGGAGTCTGTCAGTCTGCTGCTGTTTTGTTCCTTCAGTTTTGCTTTGCTATTATATGCCACAAATGAGTGAAATAATTTGGTACTTGTCTTTCTCCACCGGGCTTATTTCACTGAGCATAATACCCTCTAGCTCAATTCATGTTGTTGCAAATGGTAGGATTTGTTTCTTTTTATGGCTGAATAATATTCCATTGTGTATATGTATCACATCTTCTTTATCCATTCATCTACTGATGAATGACACTTAGGTTGCTTCCATTTCTTGGCTATTGTAAATAGTGCTGTAATAAACATAGGGGCGCATGTGTCTTTTGGAATCTGGGATCTTCTTTTCTTTGGATAAATTCCTAGGAGTGGAATTCCTGGCTCAAATGGTATTTCTATTTTTAGTTTTTTGAGGAACATCCATATTGCTTTCCACAATGGATGAACTAATTTACATTCCCACCAGCAGTGTAGGAGGGTTCCCCTTTCTCCGCATCCTCGCCAGCATTTGTTGTTGCTTGTCTTTTGGATGTTGGCCATCCTAACTAGTGTGAGGTGGTATCTCATTGTGGTTTTAATTTGCATTTCCCTGATAATTAGCTATGTGGAGCATCTTTTCATGTGCCTGTTGGCCATCTGAATTTCTTCTTTGGAGAAGTGACTGTTCATATCCTCTGCCCATTTTTTAATCCGGTTATTTTCTTTTTGGGTGTTGAGGCATGTGAGTTCTTTATATATTTTGGATGTTAACCCCTTGTCGGATATGACATTTACAAATATATTCCCCCATAAGGTAGGATTCCTTTTTGTTCTATTGATGGTGTTCTCTGCTGTACTGAAGCTTTTTATTTTGATGTAGTCTCCTTTGTTCAGTTTTGCTTTTGTTTCCCTTGCCCGAGGAGATGTGTTCAGGAAGAAGTCGCTCATGCTTATATTCAAGAGACTTTTGCCTATGTTTTCTTCTAAGAGTTTATGGTTTCATGACTTACATTCAGGTCTTTGATCCATTGTGGAAAGATTTTTAAACTCCAAATTATTGTATAGACATTGGGCTGTTCAGTTTATCTATTCCTTCTTGGTTATTTTTGGTAATGTCTTCTAAGGATTTTTTTCTATTTTATCTAAGTTATCAAAATTACTGGCACTATGCTATCCATAAGATTCTCTTAATATCCCTTTAACTATATGTCATGCAGCAGATACCCCTTTTTCCCTTCAAAATATTGGTAGTTTTTGTCTTCTGTCTCTTTTCCTTTGATCAGTCTATCTAGGGGTTATCCATTTTGTTGACAGTTTAAAATAATCAGCTTTTATGTTTATTGATTTTCTCTATTGTTCTTATATTTTTAATTTCTTTTTTTGCTAGTCTTCTCTTTATTAATTCCCACCTTCCATTTGCTTTAGTCTTAGTTTGCTCTTTTTTTTTTTTTCTGTTTTCATAAAGTAGAAGCATCTATTATTGATAGAAGGCTTTTCCTTTTTTCTAATATAAACAATTTATGGTACAATTTTGCCTCTAATCACTGCATTATTTGTGCCCCACAAACTTTGATATATTATGCTTCTGTTTTCAGTCACTAATGTGTTTTCTAATTTCCGTTGTGATTTTTTTGTTTCGATCCATAGGTGCACTTAAAACTGTTGGTTCATTTCAAATCTTCAGAGGTTTTCCGGTTAGCTTTCTGTCACTGATTCTTAGGTTCAATAGTTCGAAGCTGAATGCTTTTTCTTTATATGATAGAAGGGTATCGGGAAGTAAGCAGAATTTCATCCTGTCCACAGGGTCTGCTGATCGCAACATGCCCATCTATCAAGAGATAGATAGACAAGGGAGCCTCTCCCACTTTTGTACTTATCCTCAGTCACTCACCACTGTTAACCCGGGGCCTGGGAGATGGCAGCAGCTGGGCGGTGTAAGACACTGCAGAGCCCTCTTAGTACAGAGCAGCAGCTTGTTTCCTCACCAGGTCTCCTTCTGGTTGTAAGTTTTTGATGGGGTTATAGAGTTCTGCAAAAGTTGATTCTGATCATTTAGCCATCTCATTAGTTCTTTTTGCAAAGTGACAGAGTTCTGACATTCTCTAGCCCACCATTTTGAGTCCATATTGTATATTTTAACGAACATGATTTTGGTTACAGAATAAAATTCTATTTGTAGATTGCCATGATTTACTTATCATTCTTCTATTTTTGAGCATTAAGTTTGCTTGAAGTTTTTTGCTACTTTAGGTAAGGCTACAAGAAACATCTTTGTACATAAAGCTTTACCATTCCATTGGGTTCTTCCTTTAGGATACATTTCCAGAAGTGTAGTTACTAAGTCTAGGAATATGACCATTTTCACATTCCTGATACTATTACCAAATTGTTAAAAGGATTGTACCAAATTGTGCTCCAACCTCATATATTATTTTAAACTTTGAATTTTTCTGCATTTGCTCTGTTAGTAGCAAACGTCTTTACGAGAAGATTAGATTTTAACTTCCTCTTAACTGTTTTAGAGAAGTGCTTCTCAAATTGCATGTGCATAAAAAATTACCCTCAGTTCTGGTTAAAATGTAGAACATGATTCAATACATCTGGAATGGAGCTGAAGACATTGTTTTTCTAACAAGTTCTTCTGATGCCGCTGGTCTGACCCCATTGTGAGTACTAAGCGTTGGTGCTTAAGCCGTGGTAGAAAAGGAAGTAGCAAAGCCTTTTCTGAGTTAAAAAAAATTTTTTTTAACAATTTGAAAAGCTTAAAAAATTTCACTTTCAAAAAATGTTCAAAAGAAAGTAATCTCCCAAAATTGTAGAAATTAGATCAAAGATCAGGAAAAAGATCCCACCTTGTTAATAATATTAATAAAGATACAAGAGACAAGGAAGTAAAACTAGAGACACTGACTGTGGTTTTGACTTAAAAACCCAGCTTGGAGAGCCCTTCTCTGTAAGGAGTATGTTGAGGCATGAAGCCTGATATTGAAATTAATACTAAAGGTGGTCTTTTACTTAAATAAGCAATGTTTTCAGTTTTGTCATTCAAATGTATAGGTCTCTTTGGTATCAAAGATTTCTTGGTAGAAATTCCACCTAGAATGCAAGTATGTCTGAAAAATGTCCTTTGCATGTTAAACAGAAGTTCGTCAATACATTTATTTTCATTAGATCAGTTTTAAAGATGATTGCTATTCTAAGCAAATTCAAATTTCTTAGCAGATATTTGGATATTTATTCAAACCATACAGCCCACACATACTCAAGGCACTGGCTAATTTAATCATATTCAATGTTCTAGAAAATAAAAGGTAAAATTATGTAAAAAATTATTTTAAGTTTGTATCTTTGGATGTCAAAATTAATTTATACATTATCATCATTAACATAATAGAGGAATTTTCTTTTTTGTCCTCCCTTACCGGAGTGGGATAAAAGAGTTCTGGACATTTCATGTGGACTTTCTATGTCTCTACTCAATTCAGTAAGGATTTATTAAATGAGTATTCTGGCCTTTGTGAGAGCTACATCTATAGGATAGAGTCCATATCCTTGTTTCCAGATTACTTTATCTAGGACATAATTACCATATAATCTCATTTAGAGAGAAACTTGGCAAACAAATCACTGTGACAGTTCACTTTTCAGTATTCTACTAGTTGTTGGAGGTTAAGGTTTAAGGGCCATTTCAATTTTCAGAATCATACCCTTAAAGTCGTGTTAACTTGCTCGTATTGATATTGATGCCTTAGTTCCATGTAGGACGATTGTCCCTCACACTTGGAAGAGAAAGGAAGGTGAGAAACTTTTTGTTCTGTTTTTAAATACAGTCAATGATACTATGAAAGGTTCTGCTTCTTTGTTGCTACTTTTTGTTATTTTGTGGCTCTTCCTCCAAGTACCCCTAGTACCTTATAGCCCTGGACCTGCACAGGCAGGGGTGCTGGAGATTCCTGTAGCAAAGCAGTCAGAGTGCTGAACGGTGAGCGAAAGGCTGAAAGGCTTTGTCAGAGTAGCTTCTGTGGAAGAACTTTTCTGAGCTGAGTGGCTACCTTTAAACTTGATGACCTCTGTCTGAGCCCTCAGACCTTTCGAGGACTGCTAGGTGAATCAGGCTCCCCTCTAACTATAGGCTGCAGATCCCCATCAGAGCAGAAACATCTAGGATTATTGCTTGCTGTGCAAGGCCCCAGAAATTAAATATGAGGGTTCATGAGTGTCTTTTTTATGTCTGCTGGATTCCTATGTATTATGGGGCAAAAGGTAGGGAGGGTAGTTTATCAATTCTAATACACTGCTGTGAATTTCACCTTACCTTGAGGATGGGTTTATCAACATCATGCAGAATTGTGGTTCAGCTCTATCTGTCCATTGGGATCAAGGGGGAAAGACTTTAAAAACACCACTGTGCTTCTCTCCAGACCAATTGAATTCAGGGTAAGGGCCTCGGCACTGTTATTTTTTAAAGTTCCCCAAGTGATCCCCACCTACAACCACACAGTAGGAATCTTTAATTTGGAGCAATGGCTCTCAAACTCAGCTGCACATTAAAATCACCAAGGGAATTAAAAAAATAATCGGACACCCAGGCCAATTAAGTCAGAACCTGTAGGGGTGATACCCAGTCATCAGTATTTTTTAATACCCCAGATAATCAAAATATGGGGCCAAGTTTGGGAACCATTGGAGAACAGCCCCCTTCTTCATCTAAACCAATTCACACCTAATACAAACGTGCCTCTTACTTTCAGTGAATATATCCATGCTTCTCAAATGTAAGTATTCGTGTGATTACCTTGGGATCTTGTTAAAATGCAGATTCTGAATCAGCAGGGATGGCGCTGAGATCCAGGATTTCCAGCAAGGTCCCAGGTGACGCCTCTGCTCCTGGTGAAGTGGAGCACCTTTTGAGTCGTGATGAGTTTTGTTGCTGTAAATGGCCATCTGGGTGAACCTTCAATTAACAAAATAAAAAAATAGAGCATAGCATTTCATAGAGAGGGCCACAGTTTAAGATAGCTAATTATATTTGGTTTGCCTGTGCTAAAATTCTGGTAGATATTATTTTATTTGGGTAACTTAATAAGACAATTAGAGGAAAATGTGTAGTCCCAGATAATACTGCAATGTTTCAGATAGAACCCCTTACCAGGCAGAGTTTTGAAAAGATTTGGGCATTGTGTTGTTCACTGTATTAGAGCAGTGTTTTCAAATTTTTAGCAGTGACGGAGTTCTTTTTAAAAAATTTTTACCTGCCAAAACCCATTATATAAAGCAGACATAATAATTATACAAATTTCACCACACTGTTTAAATTTTGGTTTGTTTGATGGGAAGATACTGCTCCTGTTCCTGGAAACCCTGAACCGTTTACATACAGCCTCTGAGCCTTCTGAGAATAGACTGGAATCCTATGATTCAGCATACGGAAAATACAAGAAATCTATTCTGAGATGTTCACTTAGACTTAAGTTGAGCATAAGTATGAAATCTTATATGGCTGTGGCCGTAAGGTTGATTTAGTTGTTCATGGCTTGTCAAAAACCAACCAGCCAACCTTCATGTTCATTGTTGGCTTACTATGAGTCAGCCACAGTTACAGGAAATGAAATACCAGTGGGAAGAGCTATTCAAAATTAACAGAGGAAAGAATTTTTCACTCCCCAATTGAAATATAATTATGCAAAAATTAAGAAAAATTGCCCAAAAGGAAAATTCAGAAACTAAGGCAGACACCTACAATTTCATCATCTAGAGACAACCACTATTACCATTTTGTTAAATATACTAGGCTTTCTTCACATATACATACACATATACATTTTCTTTCCTTCTTCTGGTGTCCTTTCCTTTGTTTTTCTTTAGTGAGATTATATCATTTATATATAATATATAACTGGTAACCTGCTGTTTTCCTTCAGTCACACGTCACGGATATCTTACCACATGCGGGCTTCAGATTTGCCTAACCCTGTGCAGTGCCAGACGATAGCTGAGTTGGTGTGGGGGGAGGGCAAAGACACCTCCATAAAAATGCAGTTCAAACAAAGGGTTTGCTGGACAGTGTTGCTTCAGTATAAGCTCCCCGGTGGGACCTGACACTACCTTACAGCTAGACTGTCCCTATTACACCCTTTCCATAGAGCCATCACTACCAAAGGGCGAATTTGACTAAGATGTTAGGATTGGATGAACAATTACACATTTTGTTTTACTGTTTCTCACACCATAGTTATTCTACAGAGGCTTCTTTGTTGTCATTCTTTCCACACATTTTAATAAACAAAAGTGATTTTTTTCCTCCAACCCACTTAAATGGTGAGCTCCCCCCCTCCCGTCCATTCCTTGCCAAAACTCACAGGAAAATGAGGTGAATTAGGCTTGTTCTCTGGCCTCTGTGCCCCATCAGCATTCTGCAAACCAGACTAAACATTCCAGACAATGACAGAGTTACAAGAGGTTGCTTTTTTAAATCTTAAAGTATAAAGGGAATACATACTGAAATACTGGCTGTGTTAAAAACAATATGGTAGATGAAAGACAGCAGTTTCCTCTTGGTCTTGGTAATCACCCAAATGCCACAAGGAGAATGAGAAATAGAAATACAAATGCCATTTTTGATAAATCCAGGAGATGCTAATAATCGTGAAGCACAAAATATGAGGTGGGGCTGTTGTGACAGAAGAGTCCCTGTGGCTGCAGAACACAGACCGAGCCAGCAGAAGATTGGTCTCCAAAGGCACACCTTGATTTGAGAGGCAAAAACCTGTTTGGAATAATAGGAATAGGGTGGGCAAGCAGCAACAGAAGCTTCCCTGCAACCCTGCTACCTCTGTAGTTCTACCTCCTCTATTTCTAGGTCATTCCCTCAAGTACCTTAACTCCAAGAATCCCTCAAGCAATCCATATTGGACAAACCATTCAGTCTTTACTGTTGCCCTCACCTACCTCATGTCTTCACTTCCTTGCTTACCCAATTAAAATTCCATGATCGACTACTGTAAGCCGTTATTCGCACACAGTCTCAACTACCTTGTCCTTTTTTATTCCTCTTACTTACCTGGGAAAACTCCAACCCTGCTTGAATTGCACTTTCTCCATTCTGAACTTTGACTCGTGCTGCTGAATGTGGGTGGCGAGAATCCCACAATCATGCTGCTGAGTCTCGCTTCCAATACTGGACTGGTGGGCTCTAAATGGCTGCCTGGTTGTCAAACTTTATTTCCTTGGTCCTTTCACCCTCTTACTCCTCTCAGTGCGTCATTCATGCCTTCACTTTCATCTTCAAACCCCAAATCTTAACCCCCTCTCACCCAAATTCACTGTCAGTTGATGACCATGCTTTGTACACATAGAAAAGAATAGAATCGATTAGCAAATAGAAGATGCCGCTGTCAGTATTGCTCGCCCATCACCTGCCTTCTTTTGCCTGATGGAGGTACTCGGCCCAAGGGAACCTGCCGTGAGGTGTATAGCTGGCCGGTGACCTCCAGCCGGCACACTCTTGTCTTTCCTGCAGAGTTTACATGGAGAGCCCTCCCTTCCCTCTCCCCGATTTCCCGCACCTTGGGCTTCTCCCAGCCAAAGACTGAGTTTAGTGAGAATATTAGATCTGGGTCATTTTTACCTCACGCGTGATTCCTCTACTGGGAAGTCCCTGCTCAAACACCCTCTATGGACACAGTCAGGATCTTCTGAGTGGCACTTCAGTCTGTATCTCTTCCTACCCAATGCTTTCTTTTTCCCCTCATTTTTAAAGCTTTATGGAGATTTAGTTTACATGCCATGCACTTCACCTATTTTCAGTGTACGATTGAGTCATTTTCATTATATTCACAGAGTTGTGTATTTTAGAGTTCACTTTTAGAACATTTTCATCACCCCCAGAAAGAAACCTATACCCTTCAGCCATCACTTTCCATCCCTGACTCCCCCACCCCGCCAGCCCTCGCTGCAACCTGCCACAGCCTCAGGCAACCACTCATTTACTTTGTTTCTGTGGATTTGCTCTTCCTGGATTATTTGTATAAACACAGTCATATGATATGTGGTCCTTTGTGAATGGCTTCTTTCACTTAGCATGTTTTCAAAGCTCATCCATGTTGCAGTTCACCAACCTCATATCTTCACTTGCTTGCTTACCCTGTGAAAATTCCATGATCGACTATTGCAAGCAGTTATTTGCACACACTCTCTACTACCCTGTCCTTTTAAAATTTCCTCTTATTTACCTGAGAAAATTCCAACTCCAGCAGTACGTACCTATTGCTGAATAATATTCCATTGTCTGGAGATACCACATTTTATTTATTCGTCCATCAGTTGGGAGACATTTAGGTTGCTTCCACTTTTTGCCTATTACGAATAATATCGCTATGAACATTAGTGTACAAGTTTTTGTCAGGACAGTTTTTTTTTTCTTTTCATTTCTTTTGGGCATATACCTAGGAGTGGAGTTGGTGGACCATATGATAATCTTTGGAACCAGCCAATCCCCTTTTACTCCTTTTCTTTCACAGGTCTCAGACTTGCCTCATGGTCTGAAGGCTCTTTGCTCCCGCTCTCTTTTCCCTTTATTCTTCACAACTGTTTCTCTCAATGAATCTCTTGCAAATCTGATTTTATCCTGACACCTGTTTCTCATGGGACCCCAAATCACACATCCTGGTTTAATGTTCTGAGCTTCCCTGTAAGGCCAAACATTTCATTTATGATCCAGGTCCTATCTGCTCTTCTTATTCAAGGACATCCTCCAACAAGTCCCCTCTCCTTCCCTCATCACTAATGAGTACCTTTCTTCTGGACCATTCAGCTGTATTACACACATGCTGTTATTTCTCATCATTAATTGTTTAATTGACTAACCAATTCTTCTTTTGGTCCTACTTCCCTTTCCAGCACTTTCCACATTTGTCTCTTCTCTTTTAATAAAAACTTCCCCGAATAGCTATCTATACTCATCATTCTCAATATCTCTGCCTATTGTCTCTTGACTCTACTAGGTCAGAACTTTGTCACACCAGTGTATAACTGCTTTGTTGAGGTCATTATCAGTGACCTCCAGCGGGTTAAATACAATAGGCAGTTCTCAGTCCTTACTTTACTTGATGTAGCAATATTTGATGCGGTTGTTACTACCTCCTCTTTAAAATACTTTATTTGGCTTCCAGATCACTACACTCTATTGAATTTTCTAGCTTATTGGTCTTCCTTCTTAATCTCATTTGCTAGTTTTTTCTGGTATCTCCGAACTCTGGGCATTGGAGTATACCAGTTCTATATGCTTGGTCCTCTTCTCTTTTCTACCTACATCTACATTCTTCTCTCAGTGAGTTCAACTAAGCCCATGGTTTTAAATATAATCTGTTTGCTGTTGACTGCCAAATTTATATCTCCAGCTCAGACATCTCTCCTAAACTTCAGTCTAATATATTTAACTGCTTATGTGACTTCTCCTCTTGCATATCTAATAAGCTTTTCTTACTTACACCCAAAACTGAACTCTGAAGCCTGATTCTTACCCAGTCTTTTTCATCTCAGTTAAAGGTGGTGCCATCATTACAGTAGCTCTGTTCAACATTTTGGAGTCATCTTTGATTACTTTCTTCTCACATCCTAGATCCAATACATTAGTATATCTATTGACACTATCTTAAGAATATATTTAGAATCCTATAACTTCTCACTACTTCTAAGGATACCACCATGGTCCAGTCCAAACCATTTCTCACCTGGCTGTTGTGGTAAGCTTCTTCCTGGTCTCCTTACTTCTACTGTTGGCTTCTGCAGTCTATTCTCAAGACAACATCCAGAGTGATCTGATTAAAATGGAAGTCAGCATGCCAACTATAAAAAGACCTCTTTGAGACAACCAGAGATATTTAAGTATGAACCTGATAATAGATGATATTAAGGAATTATTTTTACTTTTTTGTGGCATGGTGATGGCATGATAGTTATCTATTTTTTTAAGTGTGTATTAGAAATAGTTGCAGTTACAGATGTTAAAGTATTTACAGACAAAATTACACATCTGGGGCTTTCAGAAAATGTGTGTGGTGGGGAGTAGAAAAAACAAGGTTGGCAAAATATTGATAGTTCTGAAGGTGAGTGATGGGCTTAGGAAAGTTTATAATCCTCTACTCAACATTAAAAGAGAGTACGGAAATAAATTCAAAGTCCTTGACGGAGAGAAAGCACAACCAAGAAATTGTAACCAAGCTTGTTTAAGTAGAGAAGAAACAGAAAAACATCTTGAATATGCACTAATTATAGACCAGTTCTCCTAAACCTTCTTTGAAGAAACTGCTGAAGGATGAATTCAGAGATAAACAGAGAAACTATAACAAAATTACTAATAAATATTGAATCTCTTTTATTGTAAAAACTAAGAATAAAGTAAATGTGGAGGTTATAGCTACAGAAAAGAATGTAAATTTTTAAAAGGAACAATATTGGTTATGAGCCAATACTACCTGTGTTTTAAGCTAAGTGACATCTACTTTAAGAAAACATTCTCTATGCAGAGAGAGCTAGCTTCAAATAGCAACTTTAATACTTAATTGTTATGTTATTTTGGGCCAGTTAACTTCATTGAATTTAATTTCTTGTCTGTAAAATAGAGATGATAGAATTACCTAATAGCATGTATAGCAAAAGAATGAAAAGTTCATTCATTCAATAGATACTAACTGGCATCTACCACATAGCAGGTGCTGTCCTAGGTGCTGGGTAGACACTATGAATATAACAGATATGGAGCTCACCTTCTACTTGAGGGAAGATACACAAGTAAATAAAATGAAATATACTGGATGTGAAATGGTAATAAGTGCTATGGAGGAAAACAAATCAGAGGACTGCTGTAGGGGGTGCTGGGGTTTGGGAGGCTTTGTAATTTCAATTGCATCAGACTTGAAAGAGGTAATGAAGCAAGTCATGTGGATATGGGAAGGTAAGGAAGGGGTCCAGGGAAGGTCCCTACCTTGACTCCTGGCTGCAGCTGTAGTTAGAGTTGTATCTCTTAAATGATCCACACTGGCTTCCCTGAGGCAGCAACTCTGACTTCTGCAATTTCAGACCAAGGTCTTCCATTGGGTTGGACTCCATAATCATGCCACAGAAAGTCCTTCTTTGAGCTCTCTGTTTCTTACAAAAGCCCTAAATATATAAGTATTTTATTGGGTATGCTCTTAATTACAGTCCTTTCTCTCCATTCCCTTCCTGACTTAGACGCAGGTGCTGGATGGCTGGATTGGAGGGCAGTCTTGAAGAACACCATCCTGTGCTGAACTCAGTTATCATTCATTATACCTCTTGATACTCAGTCATCATTTTCTCCAGACTAAATTTCTGTACCTCAAACTCTTCCCTTAAGGTGATTTACTTCCATATCCACACCTCCGTCCAGAGAGTTAAGTAGTAACTTTTTTCCTGATAGCTTATGGCTATTATTAGCACAGAGGATTTTGTCACTAACCCTCATCTTGTCCTGTTATTTTTCTTATTCATTAATTCACTTATACAACAATATTTATTTAGTACCTACTATATGTCAGACTTTGAGTGGTACTGGATATACTCTGGAGAATTAAACAGGTATGTTTCCTGCCTTCACACTCTGCAAGGGTGTCTTTGAGTTCCTATGCAATAGATTCTTCCTACACCTACTCTACCAGAGAAGAAATAGATACATTGCTTGGGCTACATCATCTTTGCAACCTCTGTAACTTACCCAACATGGTATTCAGACTTGATGATTTTGTCTAATCAATGATCTCTATTATCTGTAAGTTTCTTCAGATTTTAGAATCTGTTTGATTTGTATTAAGTGTACTTGCTATTTGACTTTAATTCATTGCATTGTAACTTCATGTAACCTTAATAAAACTAGGGGCTTCTCTATGATGTAGGTATTTTACAGTAGCTTCATCCAAATAAGCACAAGTTTAATAGCCAAGTGTAATTGAAAAGAAAATTTGAGTTTTTTTTTTAAGGGTGTGAAAGTGAATCCAATTTATAACACAACGCAAAATGTTTTAAAAATGTCTTTCACTATCCCTCATAGTTCCCTCCATACGATAGCAATGTGGAATTAAGATCTATTCTTTTTGCTCATCCTTCAAGTCAGGTACTACATCTAGGCCTCACATAATCTTTTATCTTTCCCTCCTTCCTCTCTTCTCTGCATCACCTGTTTATTATGAAAGTAAACCTAAGCTCTTTGGCTCATTTCTTTCCTTTTCACTTCACCTCTTACATGGCTTCTCTACAACAGTGGTTCTTAGACTTTAACATGCATCAGAATCATCTGGAAGTCTTGTTAAAACCCAAGTGTCTGGGCCTCACTGCCAGAATTCGACACAGGAGATCTGAGCAGGGATTGAAGAATTTACATTTCTGATGGGTTCTCATGTAGTGCTGACCCTGCTGGTAGAGGGACCACATTCTGAGAAGCATTGCTGTACACGTAGGAGCCCTGGGAGGTGATCGCGCAGGTAAGAAGAAGAAGAATATCTGTAGAAGTCTTTGTTATACATCAGGTATGTAAGTAATGTTACTTGATACTTCAAGAATTTAATGAATCATATTCCACCACCATATTTAACATTCTGTAGGTAGGGATGTTTTTGGTAGATTATGCTATAAGGTGAGATGAATAAAGGAAGTAATATCTATTGCTTGATTGACTATTCAGGAGACAGTAGAGTGTGATTGGCTCTGACATCATGCTCTCTGGGGGTTCAGTCCTGACTCTGCAGGATTTCTGGAACACCCTGGGGAAATTATTCCTTTGTGTCTCAGTTTTTTTACTTTTGAAATGGAGATAAGGAAAGTAAACCACCTTATAGACTTTCTGTGAGACTCAAATGATTTAATACATAAAAAGCCCTTGAAGAATGATTGGTGTGCTTATGTACTCCAAGGTTACCTGTTATTATTATCAGGAATTTGTTGAGTGTTTTCCATATGTTATCTCATTATAACTTAAAATCAGTCCTAAAAGGTAAGTACCCTTATTATTCTCATCATGGAAACCAGGAAACAGAAGTTTGGAAAGGTTGAATAACAACTGAGCAAGGTTCCCCAGCTAGTCAGAATCTCTGGTCTTTGTATTTCACCAGCATTTTCCTAAAGGAATTATTTTCTCCTGTAAGAAAAAATGGTGCAAAAAGCTAATATCAAAAGTATATTTGAATGTGATTGGCTGATGAATTTTATAATCTAATATTCTTTTGTCTGCTTTAAAATGTATGAAAGATAAGCAGTGGAGGCAATAATAAATAGAATTGTGATTGTATAACATACTAGTGAGTGCTAACATTTGCAGAGTTATCTATCTATCACATAATAGCTGTTTAATAACATTTGCTGATGTATTGGAATGAATATGATTTGTAATTAAAATTACTTAAAATTAAAGATTCATAATATCAGGAGTTAGTGAGATTATAGAGAAATGGACATTGATACGCTATATTGAGATTTATGAAAGTTGATTTGGCAATAGTCACTACATTTTAAATGTATATTTCCTTTGGCCCAAAGAGTCTAGTATCCATCCTAAGAAATACTTTTGTGCTGATGAAATGTATGTATAATGATATTCAAGTTTAGCACTGTTTATAATTGTGAAAATTATAAACCTAAATGATCATAAATGAGGGGAATTATTTCATAAGTTACTAGTCACCTATTTTATTAGGCACTGTATAAGAGTTGAAAAGACTGAGAGAAAGCAACAAATATTGAAATGAAAGAACTCCAGGATGTGTTAAATGAAAAAATGGTAACAGCAAAAAGTGTAGAATTATCCATTTTGTATACAGAGCTCAAAACTACATCTGTAGGAAATATGTAGGAAAATGCTTGGACAAAAGCTGAAAAGTCACACACCAGACAGTTCATGTTTATCTCTGGGAAGTAAAGAGGGCTAGGAAAAAGAGGATCAAGAGGAACTTCCACTTTATACACTTTATATTCTATATTATTTGGATTTTCTGAAAGTATTATTAATGTTTAGTTGTGAGACCAAAAGAGAAAAAAGTATCTTGCTCAACAGATATACTTAAAAGCCCTTTAATATGGATAAGTGATTTAAAAATGTACAGGAGAAAGCCTGAAAACATGCCTATTCCAGTCACTATCAGTTACTTTAAAATTTTTCCGAAGTCTTCATTCTTGCTAACAAGTTTATTGCTTGTAATGTTGATTCCCAGAACATTTCCTGTGAGTAAAGTAGTTGAACTGGTATCTGAGTGGAAAGCACATGAGAGTAAAGTTCTTAGCATTAGACTTAAATCTCATTATAACTAAAATCAGTCCTAAAAGGCAAGTACCCTTATTATTCTCATCATGGAGACCAGGAAACAGAAGTCTGGAAAGGTTGAGCCAAAGAGTTTGCCTTAGGATTATTACATCATTTCACACTTGATCAATAACAGATGAAGGTGATAGTTAAATAACAACAAATAAACAAAAGCACCATTACATATAAGGAGAAAGCAAAGAAACAGTATTCTTTTTCTTCAAATAAATGGTTGTATCAGTGTTCAGTGGGATAAAGGATTAGGTTTGGGTAAGAGAAAAAAAAGTTATTCCAAAGGCTCTTTCTCAGTAGTTTGAGGAATGTAGGGTGGTATATTAGTTTCCCAGACTGCCATAACAAAACACACAAGCTGGGTGGCTTAAAACAACAGAAATGTATTCTTTCACAGTTTTAGAGCCTAGAATTCTGAAATCAAGGTGTCATGCTTCCTCCAAAGCTTCTGGGGGAGACTCTTTCCTTTTCGTTTTGAGCTTCCAGTGGCCCTGGGTAGTCCTTGGTTGTGGGTGCTTCACTCCAGTCTCTGCCTCTGTCTCTCATGACTGTTTTCTCCCTGTGTGTCTTTCTTTTCTTCTTCTCATACGGACGCCGGTCATACGGATTAGGGCTGACGACCTCATCTTAACCTGGTAACATCTGCAAACATCCTGTTTCCAAATAAGGTCACGTTCACAGGTGCTTGTGGTTAGGACTTTGACATATCTTTCTGGGGGACACAATTCAACCTATAATAGATGGGAGGAAGTCCATCAGTTATTAACAACAATTATTAAAAATGTTTGACTTTTACTGAAGACTTTGATTCAGTGGGCTTTTAAGTACTTCATAGCCATTCAATTAAAATAATCCCTAGGTGTCTTTTTTTAAGAAAACAAATTTAAGGTAAACAGATGCAGGCATAGACCAGTGTAATAGGTCTCAGGTCTAGAAGAGAATTGAGAGGACAGAAATGTGGGTAAAGTAATATTTCCCTGAAGAAGGTGCCCCCTCAGCACCAGCTGCCTCTGCGAGGAGGAAAACGCCAGCTTTCCCTTTGACAAGCCTTCATGGTGGAGCGAGAGGGAGGTGCGGTCTCCAAACCTTAGAAAGAGAAGGAATCAAGGGAAACCCAAGGGGGAGAGAAGAAGGTCAAGATAAGGATAAATTATAGACGTTGGGGGTATGTAGCCAGGTAGAAGCCAGGTAGATGTTAAGAACTGATTCATGCAGCATTTTCTGGTCCGGTTATGTATTTTAGTGGTGAAATACATGGTATTTGAACACTCCAGTGGGATGCTTTAATATCAAATCAGATTTTCCTTAGGTCAGTGGGGTAACTAGAGGGAGTGACCACAGCAGCTATTACAGCTGTGGTCCAGAAGATTCACAATTAGGTTAGAGAGAAAGCAGGGAGCAAGAAATCATGAACAGTGGTGAAGGGGGTAGTGGGAAGAGGACGTGAGTGAGGAAAACCTCCCTGTAGGAAATCTCCATCATACACAAAGACAGCTTATTTCTTGCTAACCTATGGGTTCTGTGTCATCACTGTGACTAATACTTATATAGTTATGCTTGGCTGTATGATTGAAAATAGACTTCCAAAATTTGTGGGTAAATTGGATTTTTAAAAGACATTTTTCCTATTGTGATTTGAGAGAGTAATTTTTTTCTTTTCTCTCTCTTTTTTCCTCATCAGTGTACTATAATATGTGTCTTATTCCAGTTTCTTTGCAGGTACTCTGACACTACTAGATCTAGCTTAAGTAAAAAAGGAGAAATTTGTTATAAGTGTTTTCAAGATAACCAAATACAGGAAGTTTCTTTGAGCCTTATAAGGAAGAAGAAACTGAAAAGCTATGAAGACTCATTGCTGGTGTGTTTGGTCTCTTTTTCTCACTCTCCCTTCTGTGTCATTCTTTGCTCCCACAGCAAATCAGCTTTCTGTGTAACTCCAAGAAATAAAGATGGCAGCCTCACAATGTCAGCCTTAACTTCAGATCATTGGTACCTTCACTTCAAGTGACAGAAAATCTGAGCAACAGTCTTGAAATCCCAATTCCAACTTTCCAACTTCCCCGGAAGGAGACCTTGATTGGCTCAGCTTGAATCAGTGACAACTCCTGGTGCGGTCAAGGAGTGTGGGGGCGTGGTTACCAACAATAACAGGGCGGAAGGCTGGCTACCCTGGGTGAGGGGATGGTTCTCAGGGAAAGAGGGCAGGATCCTTAATCCAAATAAGGTAATGCTCATAATTAAACTAACAATCATGCCAGGGGAATTTCTGTATTTAAGAGTGAATCTTGGCAGGATTCCTTTCACAAAGAAAAATATTTTTAGTGAATTGATACCTATACCTCTGCTTTAAGTTATATTTTTTTGTGAAGTAGAGCATAATTATAATAAACATTTTGCAAATTTTGCCAAATAATCATCTTACCTGAAGGAAGTTATTAATTCCTGGATTTCAGAGGGGAAATCTATTTATGTTTTCATGAATCAAAGTTAAACTTACCTGGTTATCTTAAGGGAAGGAGGGGCCTATTTGCCAAGAACACATTTTTCCTTGGAACAATATGGATGAGAAGATTGATGTAGATACCAAAGTGCAGAGTAACTTCTGTAAATTTTTTTTTGCCGTATCTAACCAAACTTTGAGACGAATGGCCCTAAAATATTTGGAAGTAAAAGAACCATTGCTTCCTTGTCTGTCTACCTCGTTTATACTCCTGCCTTTGCCTTTCAGCTTATTACTAAACCTGGAATAAATCAGGCTCTCTCCATAACTCCTTTCTTTCTGCCTTCAGAAAAATACATCTCTCCTGTCATGTATCTACTCCCCCCATGTATCCCCAAACTTTTGCTTGAGACTGTTTGCCCTTCCAAGGACTTTCCTATCTTTTTGTAGCTATTGTTCTCACATTTATGCTCCTCTTAAGAATGTTTTCATTATTTTATCACTTAACGTTTTTTAAAAAATTCAAATGCAGGTCTTTGCAATATTCTCTATTATAACTCAGCCCTTAATATTTCCAGCCCACACAGTTCTGTGTAATGCAATAAATTGTGACACATGCTTCAGGATTCCTAATAAAGCCCAGTGAATTTCTTATACTTCCCAGCTTGGTGATTTCTGTTAATTGTCCTTACCACAACCATAATAGGCATTTAATAACTGTGCTAAGAGTTTAAAAATACTTTTTCATCTAATTGTAAAACAACTCTTCAAGGAAGATATTATCTCCATTGTACTGGTGAGGAAATGGAAACTTAGAAAATTTGTGTAAATTCTTTGATAAAAGCGGTGATTCAAATCTGGGCTGGCCACTTTCAAGCTTAAGTTCTTTAGCACTGTGCCATGGATTTTTCAACCTTGGTTTTGCATCAAAATCACCTAAGAACTTTAAAAACAGAAGTCAAAGACCCACCTTACATACAGTCACAATCTTCTTGCAGGGGTGGGTGTGGGGAGTTGCCATCAAGAGCCTTGCTGCTATGTTCCACTGTGATGGAAGGACAGAATCTTGGCATACCCCTACACATCACCCCTGTGAAAATTAGCTGCTAGTTTTTACTTTTAAATATGGCCATACAGTCAGTTTTTAATCTAAATGTGTCATCCAACCCACATTTCTTGTTTTGCCATATTGTGTGAAAGAATGTCGTGAAAGAGTTGGCCCTATTTCTTTTCTTGGAATTCTCTTTTATCCTTACGAAAGGATAGGGGAAACTTTCTGAAATGTTTGCTCTGGGAGCAAATTTCTAGCTATGCCACTATTAGGGATCAAATAAAAAGCTAATAATTCTCTACAATGTGAAGAGCTCAACATTCCAGGGTAGTGTTGGCTTAAAATCATAATATCTTAGTGAGGAGAGAGGTTTCACTCTGAATGACACTAAGCAAGTCACTTTATCTCTCTGAGTAGGTAGATTTCTCAATTCTATACTGTGAATGGCACATGAATAATATATTCATATATAGCCTATGGATAATATTTTCCCCTTGTTCACCCTGTCTTCCTTATCCAAATTACTACTATAAAATACAATCCCTTCCCCCATAGGAAACCCTCAGTCTCCATTAGTTCCAAATGGTGTCTGCCTACACACAGGCAGTGGACAGTAACAGATACCATGTCTGATTGAATAAGCACATCATTGGAAAATATGGGAACATCACTTACTACAGTGAATGCATTTGCACTGTTTCAGAGTTCTAAAGCAAACATTTTTTTTCTCACAAAAGAGAATGTTTCCATTTCTACAGTTCTGATTCTTTTAATTTTGACCCTGACAATAAGGCTACCATCAAGCATTTATCTTTTTTTGTGTAGTATGTGTTCTGATTTCTACTCCAGTAAGAGTTTTCTTTTACAGGAAAAGGGAACTCTCATAGTGGTTGCTGCTTGTAATTTCAGCCTTAATATTCTGAGCAGATTTTAGATTTGCCATTAAGTCACAAATCCTATTTCTAATTTCTTTTTAGAAATTAAAAATAAGAACTCTCCAGCATATTTTGCTTCTAAGACAGTAGCCATCGGATTGCATTTCCTCTATAAATCCCTTCCTCTTCTGAAAAAACAAGGGCTCTTGTTCATTATTTACTTTAAAGAAGCTAGTGTGAATTCAAGTCATTTCCTATGCTGCTATCATTTGCTCAAAGACCTTTTGCAATGGGTCTTATGCAAGAAGAAATGCAGGAGCTGCTTTGGTGAAGTTTATTTAAAGAAACCATTAAATACAAGCTAGACCTGACCTGCAGCATCATTGTGTATGAGGAAACAGGGCCTATAAATGCATCGTTTCTTTCAGACTGACAGAAAGACGGCAATAATAAGTGAAGAAGATCCCACACGGTGGGGTCCCGGCGCTGCTTCTTTGGCCTCACATCTTACCTTCATTGCCCTCCAGACACAGTGCCGTCTTTCCCTGTCCTTTGCTTTGCAACATTCCCTTCTTAAGGGCTTTGCCTTTACTAGGCCCTCTGCCTGAAACTCTTTTCCCCGATAGCCGCAGGTCTGGCTCGTTCTCATTCTTCAGATCTCTGCTCAAATGTCACTTAGGCCGAGAGGTCTTTCCTGGCCACCCTCACTAAAACAGCACACCGCCTCCTCACTACCCCTTTACTTTGTATTGTTTTCCTTAATGGCAATTATATCGGCACAGTGTCCATTTAAATCATTTTTGTTGCTTTATCAGAATACGAGCTCCCGTATACATAGCATCCTTCGGGGCCTACCGCCTGGAACCTCTAGTAGAGGCTCCGTAAATACTTGCTGAAAGAATGAATGAAACGCTTAGTGGAAGTTGTTTCTCCTCACTCGCCCGGCCCTCGCGGGGCGCCTCACCCCGCCCCTAGCCCCATTCTTGCAGGGGTGACGGATCGGAGCCAGGCGCTCCGGACGGCACTGGCAGGAAGCGGCGCCCCTTGGGGAGGAGCAGGTCGGCCGTACCCGGAACGTGGAAGCGAAAGCAGAAGGGGAGCAGTGCGCGCGGGAGGGTGAAGTCTCGGTGCAGTACCGGCTGCGCGCGGCGGCACCTTCCCGCCGGGCTGACTCATTCCCAGCCGCCTCCACGGCAGGCGGCGGCCACACTCTGCCGCTCTGGGGAGGGCAGGGCCCGGCGCCCGCACGGAGCTCCTCGCGGCCCCGGGACCCAGCGAGGGCGCGGCTGCCAAGCGGCCCCCTGTTCACGCCCAGGGCCGCCCCAGGCGTCTCCGCCGGCTGCCGAGAGGCCGGGTCCTGCGTGGCCGTGGCCCTGGGTGGGGTGGAGCACGCGCGCAAGCGCAGTCCGCGGCCGCGCGCCGCGTCCCCGCCCCCGCCCCCGCCCCGCTGCAAGGCGGCCACAGTCCGACGAGGACAGGCCGCCGCCTGGCACCCGATTTCGAGGCTGAGCCCGACACAAACAGGGCGTCCGCGCCAGAGTCGTCCGCGCGTTGGCAAGACGGTGCGGCCCCGCCGAGGGTGGAGACCGCCACTGTGACGGGCTTCCGAGGTGGGAGTGGTGTGGCCGGAGGCAGGCGCGGGGAAGAGGGGCAGACGGGGGCGGCAGCGGCCGCGGCTAACGGCCTTCCTGGGCGCTGACAGGCGGGGCGGGCGCCCGGCCGGCTCGCGAGTTCGCGGTCGGCGCCCGGGCCCGGCCTTTCGGCGCGCGTCGGCGAGCTGTTGTCACTGAGCGGGGAGAGGCCCGGTCCTCGCCGCCGAGGGATGTGAGCGGGAGCCGAGCCCTCCGGAGCTTCGCAGTCGTCGCGAGCTGCAGGCGCCGGGTGCGAGCCGCCGCTCCGGGCTGGGGGCGCGTCCTTGTCCCCGGTCCCTGCAGCAGGTGGGTGTTACCGCTGCCTGGCCTCCCGGTCGGGGACAGCAGTTGTCTCTCCACCCTCTCCGCACTTTCTGATCCTCACTTGTCCCCTGCCAGTGACGGTGAAGTTCTTAGCTAGAAAAGCTTCCTCTTTGAGGGGAAATCGACAAGGGCGTGTTTTGCTGTTGATATTTGCGTCCGTGTGTGCCTGATGCCCACACCCCGAACCCCCCTCACCCCTCTTTAAAAATTTCTAGACGTCTAAACCTAGAAAAGAGCATCTGCCTATTTTCCCTGGATTTCTGCGACAGTAACTACTGTTTTTTTTTTTTTTAACAGGTTTCAGAAGCAGGCAAGGGAACAAGATGTGAACTGTTTCTCTTCTGCAGAAAAAGAGGCCCGTTTTCCCCTTCCCGCGACGGTGGGTCTGCGATCCTGGTTGCTGTGCTTTATCTCTGC
The DNA here is from genome assembly GCA_029783875.1 of Phataginus tricuspis. Taxonomy (NCBI): domain Eukaryota; kingdom Metazoa; phylum Chordata; class Mammalia; order Pholidota; family Manidae; genus Phataginus; species Phataginus tricuspis. The sequence goes on along the minus strand of JAQQAC010014596.1, from coordinate 3,657,312 downwards.
AGCGAAGGCGTGGTGTTGCGGGCTGTGCGTGTGTGTGTGCGTAGGAAGGTCGGAAACGCGTGTAGACAGGGCTCATTGTTGCTACTCCCCTGAAAACTGGCAGTGAGGAATTACAAATGTTGGTCTGGGAAGGTAATTTGGGCGTGTTTATTGTTCCTCTTGGATCATTTAAGAAACAGTCATTACTTCTCTGATGATTATACAAGTACCTCGGCTTTGTAGAGAAAATGTCCATTATCCTTTCTCCTACCCTTGCAGCCAGAGATTCTTAATATTTCAAAGAGGAACATTTTCAAGTCATAAGAGACACCTATTGAGAAAACACGTTAGCTGTTCTTGCTGGGGTTTCTGCTACCACATTGAGTGCTTCCTGGATGGTTTTATCTGCCTAAGTTTGCTGTGTCGGTTGAACTTACCCAGTTTGCTTTCCGGTGGTTGTTAATCTGTCAGGAGAAACTCTTTCTCTCTGAATGAAAGGATAGAAGTGGCTGTGTCACAGAGGGGAGGAGAAATGTGGAGAAGGAAGCTAGGAGTGGGAAAAAGGGATGACGATGGCTTTTGGTTTCATAATAGGTTTGTAGAAGTGAGATTCTGTGCTACTGCAAACACTCTGATATAACACCCAGCATATTTGAAGATGAATAATCAACTTTTGGCTTCCTTTTCCCCACCCCCTACACCTTTTACCACTTCAAAAATCACTTGCTTGTATGTGCACATATCTGTTAGTGTGTAACATACCTGCAAACTGGATGTGTCCGACACTTGCCTTCGCGGTCTATGTATTTACCTGTACTGGAAAGCTGCAGTACTCGCTCCCTAGGTCAGCTCATTATGCTTGTTTTTGCTCTAACCGAATGTCCTCTATTTGGAGTTTATAGCATAAACTCTAGGGACCAGTTAAGGACTACTTTTATTTCACTAACTGGTTTTTCCTAGTGATTTGAGACAGGTGTCTCAGGTATGGGAGGGAGCATGGTATCTTTTCTCTACTTCACCTGGCTATTGCTGAAAGGTGGATGCTTTTGAGGTGGAATAGGTAAAAGCGTGGGCTCTGGAGTCAGATCTGGTTTGAATTCTGGTGTTCCTGCCACTTAATAGTTGCATTATTTAAAATCTCTCTTAGTCTCACTTTTCTTATAAGATTGTTATGTAGACTGAACAAGATTATGCACGCAGAGTAGTATATTCCTTGGCTACTATAAAAGTCTTGACTATCATCATGGCTGGTCAGGCAGAAGAGATTCAGAGAATGACTCTTTCTGCATGAGGTGGTTTGCCATTGACCATTGTTTCTTTTTCCTTAGTATAAGGAGAAAAAAGACTTTCAGGTCTTGAGCTGGTTAAGGGGTCTTTTAGCCTTTTTATGGAAAAGTTCATCTTTATCATCTCCTTGACTCTCTACTCCCACATTTTGCTGCCTCTAGGAACTAGCGTGCTGCCCCCCTGTGGTCAACTGTGCTAAGAGCTTTGTTTTGCACCTCCCCTATGCCATTCTTTTTTTCCCCCTTTTAGGCACCTTCCCTTTGCTCCCAGTTTCCCAAAGTGTGTGCTGAGGTGTCCCAGGGCACCAGTGAACTCAGGTTTGAACTATTAGTTTGAGGTAGTTCACAATTTCAACCTTAAGTTGACACATTATTTTCTATAATGTCATGTCTTTGCAAAGCTGTATTTTTAAAGATCACTCTGATAAAAAGCAACTATGCATGAAAATCAGTGTGATACAGGAGATGAGAATGTAATATCCAATTTGATTCTAAAGTTTGAGAAGTTGTACAGTGGCCAATAAGCACCAAGTTGTAAGGACATTGACATATTATGTTGAATGGTTTGAATCTATTTACTTTGGCCTAGGGTTACTGTGAAAAAATTACTAAGACTAAATAATTACTGTTTTTCACTAATAGTAATTATTCCTGAATAGAGAAATTTTGGGAACTTCTGTCTTAGCCTTTGGTTGGCTTTTCTGAAATGGAAAAATTGTATTTTTTGATGTTAGTCACTAATTGGTCCCCCATCCTACTAAAGTTATTACTATAATTATTGATACAAAGCTAAAAGCTGATCAATGGCTTAATATATTTCCTCTTCTATTTAATATCTTTATAGATTCTGCCAGTTCTTTCATTTTCAAACTAATGCCATTGTTTGTCATTCTAGTCACTTCCTGGTTTTACTAGTACTGGTCATATACTAGTGTTTTTTTATCATCTCCTTGAACTCAGCATGTCCCAAATGAAAATCATCATTTTATATCCTTTTGTAGTTTCCTTCTCTCCTGGTCATATAGGCTTTGAATTAGGCATCATCTTTAGACTGCCTTTCATTTACCTCTTATATTGACCCACTCAACATGTCATGTCCATATTTCTTTTGCCCTCATATCTTCTCCAACTTTACCACCTGAATCTCAGAACTTGTTTCCTCACTTTAAAATATTAAAAGTCATATCAACCCCTCAGAATCCAGTATCTCTGACTTCTATTTATCTTTGATAGAAATGTCACCTGATACTCGTTATGTGGCATTCTCTTTCCCCCAAATGTTCAGTGGCTTCCCACTTTCCACCTTTTAAATATAACTACCTTTTCCTGGCTTGTGAGATACTCTGTCATCAGTCCCTGCCCTATTTATTCAGTCTTTTGTTTAAGGACCCTCAATGCATTCTCTGCTGTAATCTTGCAAACTGCTTTCCACACTTTCTAATAACAGCTATGCTTATTCCATCTTTTTACTTTCACTCATGTTTTCCACCCATCTTCTGTGAAGCCCAATTCTCTGTCCTGTTGCACTTTTCACGAGGTATGGAGTAACTGAGCAGGTTCTCAGTTTCCTCATTGAAAGATGAGAATTGTAGTACTTTTTCCATTGGCTTGTAGTGAAAAGTAAATGAGTTAACATATGAAAATACTCAAGACTAGTGCTTGGCACATAAGCATACCTTAACTTTTAGCTATTATTATTATAAGTATTTATTACCTCTAATTCTATTACTACTTTGACTATATGCCCAGTTAAAATTCTTTCTCATTTGTGAAACTGTTTCTCAATAAATATTGCTTGATTCCTGACTGTACTTCTATAGTTCTTTTAATCTTATAATATCTTCACATAGTTTAATTCTATACTATGCTGTGCCTATTTGATAGTTCCTTTCCTGGCATTAGCCATATCTTTTCAAACTGATTGTGTATACTTTGAGGAGTAATACCTAGATTAAGAAAAAACAGAGTGTTGAGCATACGGGGAGTATTTAGTAAGAGCTGTATTTTAAAATAGAATTTTAAACAGTCTCTAAACAAATATTTATTAATACCTAAAATGTAAAAGGTACCTTGCTATGTCCAAAAGCAATGCAGAAAAATATAAAATAGATTCCTTTCACTGAGGACTTAAAATGTAATTGGGGCGATAAGATAAATAATGAAAGCTATAGAATTTGAGACCTCTTAGAGTTGAAATGAGCAGAAAAGGCTTCAGAGAGGAGGTAGGATCAAAAGTAGGCAGGTTTTGACTTTGCATAAGAGAAGGGAACTTGTAAAATAGGCAAATAAGAGCAATATATGTATGGCATGTCCAGAGAACAGTACAGAAAACAACTTAACTGAAATGAAGGTTTGTGTGAGAGAGTAGAAAAGAAATTAGGTTGAAAAATGTAGCTAGGAATTAGAGTATGGATGCTTTTTAAATGCTAGGATGAGAAGAATCTATTTTGCTCTATAGGTAACAGAGATACTTTTGGGTTTTGGATTGAGAACGAGCTTGCCAAAAGAAGTATTTTAGGAAAATCAGTGGTACCATTGGTAGGCATGGTATGAATTGGCAAGAGAAGAGATAGAGCTGGGAAAATTATTTTGACCTGAAGTAATGAAGATTTCGATTTAGTGGAAATAAGGCTGCACGGATACCACACAAGGCTTTATTATGTATTAGATAAGAAAGGAAGATGCAGGAGTGGGGAAGCAAAGTAGTACTTAAAGATGACTTTGAAGTTTTGATCCTCAGTGACAGAGGAAATCAAGAGTATTGGAACTTCAAGACATCTGAGAACATCTGAGCCAGTCTATATGTTTTATGCATTAGGAACCTGAGACCCAGAGAGATTTAAAGATGTATCTAAAGTTACTCAGGTAGTTAGTGACAAAGAAAGAACTAGAATTTTATTAATGGAAGTACTGGCAGAAATAGATAAGAAGGTGTTAGCTGGTTGAGGAGATAACAGACAGCTGGACTTATGTTTTGGCTATGTTAGGTTTGAGGAGACAGTGGGATAGTCAAATGAAAATAGTTACACAGTGGGACAGATGACTAGAACTTGGTAGAGAAATTTACGGCTGGAATTGTGGACTTAGGGTTGGGCTATGGGACTGCATGTAATTATAGAGTGGATGAAAGAAGGGGAGTGGGCAAGGAGACAAAGAACGGTTAGTATAAGAGGCAAATGGCTGGGTGGGTTTAAAAGGTGCGAATGATTAACATGTTGATCATTGTTGGTTATTGCCAAGAAATAAGAAGAATCAGAACTGGAAAAAGGCCTTCCAATGTGTAATATGAAATCTAGAAAAGCAGAAGAAAGAAGGAAATAGCTTGTAGTTGCCATGCAGAAATAACTAGTATTAACATTTGTTCTCTCTCATATAAATGGAGGTGCTTACCTCTATTTTTCTAAGTAACATTACCCACCATCAGTAACACATCTGCCTGTGTCCTTTCCTCCTTTACAATAAATGAACTGTTTAGCATCCCATCTAAGTCTTCTTCATATACTTGTGTAAAGGAACCCATCCCCTTTTGCCTTCAAGTACCTTGCCTTTGTATTTTTCCATTTTCTTGCATTCTCAGTTTTTTCCCTCTACTGGGTCTGTCAGTGTGTGTTCAGGTTGCTATTGCTCTGTGACATAGCTACCACAAAACTTAGTGGTGTAAAACAGCCACTTTGTCAGGCTCACAGGTACTTCAGGTCAGTAATTCAGGCAGGGCACACCAAGGAGGTTTCTTTCTATTTCACAGTGTCTAGGGCCTCAGCTGGGAAGACTTGTTGGCTGGGGGTGACTTGAAGATGGGGACTGGAATAGGCCGGAGGCATCTTCATTCACCAACTTGTAGTTAACACTAGCTGATGACTGAGAGCTCAGCTGCAGCTGTTAACTGGACTTCCTTACAACCTAGGGGCCTCAGTTTCATGGGGATTCAGTGAGCATGGTGCAGGGTGGGATTAGACACCACTTATTAACTGGAAAGCAGCAAGGTCACCTTGTAGAAGAAAACGTGGGTTGGAAGATATGACCATTTCTGGTTCTATAGTTTGCTCTTTTGTCATCCTTCCCGTTCCTCCCACGTCCAAAATACATGCAAAATACATTAACCCCCTCCTCAGAGACTTCTAATTCACATCCCATCAAAATGTGGAATCTCATCATCTAAGTGAGGTCTAGATGCAGATGAGGTTCCTTGAGTGTGTTTCTTGAGAATGATTCCTCTGTAACTGAAGACCTGTGAAGAAACAAGTAATATGCCCCCACATAAACACACAAGATTCGAAAGGCACATGGTTACTGCAGTTGACATTCCTGTTCAAAGAGGAAGAGGGAGGCACATGGCAGTCTAGCAATTCCAGAACCTGGCTGGGCATGTTGGCAGTTCCTTGATTAGGGTGCAGTCCTGCTCCTTCGATGTTGTTCTTAGAGGGCTATGGCTGCTGCTTTTGGTCATTGGTTTCATCTTCTGAGTCATTCTTTTTTTCCCAGAAGACTTTGAAGATCTGTGTTTTCAAATGAAAAACCTGCTGACCTTTCTTTCTGTCTATAGTCGTTCAGGGTACAAATGCCTCCTTTTATTTTATATGGTATCCCTTTCATTGTAAGCTAGTACAACTCTCCTAAAAACTTTGTGGACTTCCTGTGTATAAATTCATAATCTACTCCATCAGACAAAAGCCATACCCACAAATCTCTCTTGAGAAGAGCTTTTTTCCTACCTTAGGCTCTCTGTGAGACTTCTGTGGAATGATATCCTTAAGATCCTTAGATAATCTTTTGTCTGAAAGGATTGATGAAGTACTGACTTAGATCTTTCTGAGGTTCTAATGATGTATTTTACAATCCCACTCTAGATTTAATCTTTGAGGCTCTTTCTTACTTTAAAAACACTTTGCTGGGTGCAAAGACTGTTTTGAGCCCTTTACGTTTCTTTGAAATTCCACTCAAAAAGGGAATAGCTCATTTTTTGGTTCACCTCTTTGCACTCTCAATTATAAAGGCAGCTGGAAGAAGCCAGCTGCTCCTTCAACATTCTACCTAGAATCTCCTTAATTTATAAATATATATTTTGTTTTCCATGTTACTGTAGGTGATAGTTTTGCCAAACTTTACTGTATAACAAGGGTCTTCTTTTATTCAGCTTTCAGTAGCATTTTCCTTACCTTCCTTTATGCCTTCACTGCCAAGTCTCCTTGAGGCCTGTTAGGCTTCCATTAAGTCTCCTTAGGGCCCTTTAAATATGTGAACACAAACCCTGGCTGTGTCCTCATCTTTTCCTAGCTATACTAGAACTGTACCTAACCCAGTGGTTCTTAGCATAATTACCTACAGGGCTGATTGAAACACAAATTTGAATCCCAGAATTTGTTTCAGTAGGTCTGGAGTAGGACCTAAGAACTTGCATTTCTAATATGTTTCCAGGTGAAGGTGATGATGGTAGCTTGGAGACCAGACTGTGGAGAATTTGCTGGTTTAAACCAGGGGTTGGCCAGATAGTGAATATTTCTACTAAGGACCAGAGAGTGAATATTTTAGGCTTTGTGGGAAGACTGTCTCTGTTGCAACTACTCAGCTCTGACTTTATGGTGCAAAAGGAACCACAGACTTATAAAGTTTCACTTACAAAAATAGACAACTGGCTGAATTTGATATGTGAGCTGTAGTTTGCCAATTCCTATTTTATACCATTACATGTAATTAAAGTTAGTGTCCTCAGTTTTTAAGCAGAAATTGAGGAAGAACAAGTTTCAGGTTTATTGGTCAACAGAGCTGAGACTGTATCATCTTTTTTCCTTTTTTTCTTTTAAATAATAGCACAGTTGTATAATACAGCAGCTGTAGCTGATGCTGTCAGTGTCCCACTCTCTTGTCCCCTGGACCTTCAGTGTGCTTTAGCAAACTTCTGACTGTTACTATTTGCATCTCCACCCACTGACTCTTCTTGGAACTGTAGCAAGCCAGGGTTCCATTGCTTGTGGCAGGCCAGCAGTGTTGTGTTATTTTTTTCTTTTTTTTTTTATTGATGTATAGTTGAAATACAGGTGTGTTATTAACACTCCTGGAAACAGCCTTCAGCCAGTAACTCTTAGCAGTTTGTGTTTTATAAATACTACAACTGATCCCTTGGGTGGGGTAATTCTGAGACATTATGTTTCATATTATTTTCCTAGAGCTTTTTTGAGGGGTTAAGCCCATTGTGGTAGCTGGTTTAAGACTACACTTCGATTGTCTGCCTTCCCTTCCCTATGTCACTGCTCTATTTCCCTGCCAGTGTTATCTGAACTTCAAAATTAATCTTTCATTCAAATTCTGTATCAAGTTTTGCTTCTAGATATATTTAAACTAAGACAGCATGTCTTTGGTGCTAGTGTGACCAAATTTCATTGAGAAGTTTCCTTTTCAGCAGTTTCATTTTTCAACATACATGAATTGCCATACTTTTTCACCCTCACTACCTATATGATTAGGAAAAAAAGGCGGGGAAACCCTACCATTGTTGAATAAAGTGTGAAGAGAAGGGAAAGGGAAAGTGCTGGTCTCTGAATGAGATTATTTCAGATTATTGCATTTAATCCTTAGAATGACCCTATGAAATAGTGGCTGTTACTATTTTTTAAAGAGATGAGGACACTGAGCTCAGAAAGATGAAAATCTCCAGAGTAAAGACACCAGTAACAGGGTTCAAACCCCATTCTGTTTCAAACTTGGTCTTTAACAAAGGCTGCATTTTTCCTTTTTTTTCTTCTCGTTTTAGTATTAAATATTTTAAAATATTTTTAACATATAGGAAATTAGGAAAAATAAAATAATTCAATTGTATGTATTTACTGTAAAGTTTTAACAAGTTTGGGGACAATTTTTTGCTTTATAACTTATTTTTTCTAAAGGAAGAAATGTTATGGATATAGTTGAAGCCCATCTATCTATCCCTACTCCAATATTTATCTCCCATTTATCACACTAAAAGTAACAGCAAGCCTGAAGTTAGTATAATTTTTGTGAATATTTTAGACTTTTACCACATGTATGTATCAATAAATAGGATGGTAGTTTGAATTGTGGATTTAAATAAGTAGTATCATGCATAAATATCAATCTACAGCTTGATTTTTAAACCCTACTTAGTTTTATGACATTCATTTTTCCATGTTTTGATACATATAGCTCAAGTTCATTCACTAAAATTGATATATAATACTCCCATTGTATGAAGACTCCATAATTTATATACTGTTTTTTTCTACTGATGAGCATTTATTTTTGTTTTTTCTTATTACTACAAATAATGCTACTGTGAATATTATGCACTAACATTTATTTTTCTAGAACTTTAACTAGAAATGGAATTTCTGGGTTGTAGGAGAAATGGAATTTTTGGGTTGTAGGATAGGTATATTTTCATATTAATTAAATGTACGCTAATTGCTGTCTAAAACCAGTTGTTTGAAGGGTATCCTTTCCACCACACATGGTATTTTCAGATTCCTTAATTTGCCAAACTGATGGGTATAGTTTGGTATCTTATTTTAATTTTAATTTTCTTGATGGCAACGGAGATCTGCCATCTTCTCCTACGTTTAAGATCTTGGTCTATTCATATGTTTTGCTCCTTTTTTCACTTGGGTTTCTTTTGCTTACTGATTTATATTCTACAGTTATGTTCTTTTTGTTTGTAGCTTGGCTTATAAGCAACATAGATTTTTACCGTTTTTGACCTGTCAGATTGATAAAAATGTCCTTTTTTGGGGGCTGACCTTTCAGTATGGTTTTGTTATGTCTAAGTACTATACACCTTAATTTTTGAAAAATCCAATCTGATGTTATTTATCTTTTAGAAGGCGGCTTAATTGGCTTATTATTTATTTACCTTGATTGTATTTATTGACATTTGGACTTAAAAACCTTTGCTGAGAGATTCAAGATGGCGGCGTGAGAGGTGACATGGAGAACTCCTCCCAAAACCACAAATACTACAAAAATATAGTTAATTAATACAACTAACCCTAAAACAGCAAGAAGAAAGAAGGCTGAACCAGACTGCATACAGATCTCACAAACAGAGCAGACCTCACGAAACAGGGTGACATATGGAAAGCCTTAATCAGGCGGGACACAAGCCCTTCCCACACTCCAGCTCACCGGCTGGAGGAAGAGAAACAGAGTGGGGAGGGGGTGGAAACTTGGGACTGCTGAACACCAAGCCCTGGAGATCTGCTTTGTGAGTGGAAGCCTATATTGTGTGGTGCTCTGGACGTTGGGAAGCTCAGATGGGCGGAGGGCCTGGGAGACTGACATTCTGGCCGTTGGGGGAGGATGGGATCCACACCCAGCCGCTTGGTGTCAGAGAAAGGGCGGGTGGTCTAAGAGGCTTTCTAGCAAGGAGAGGGCTGCTGAAGGGGTGGGGTTTGCACATAACTTGCTGCACAGGAGAAGGGAGATCTGAACAAGGTTGTCTGGGCACGCTCCACCCAGCTGGTTGGGAACTTTAAGGAGCTTCAGGTGCTCCATCCCCCTGACTGCCTACTCAGCTCTGAGGGCCCCCACTGTGACACACAGCCTGCCGAGCCTTCCTCCTGGCCAGCAGGCACCTGCTCACAAACTGGCAGTCACTGCGCTGGCATCAGGTCAGGCAGAGGGAGACGCCGCCTACAACAGCTAGAGATGCAAACACAGAGGCTTACACTTGTGTTCTTGGCCCACTGGCTCTGACACTGAAGACAGGCAGGGCAGACGGGAATCAGGAAAAAGATCTTTCTTCTCCCCAGGCACCAGCTCTGCTCCCCTACAGCACCAAACCTCACTCTAGAGGCTGAGCAACTTGAGAGACTGGAGTTTCTGTGTACTACTGGGCACCACACGGAAATATGAAACGTCAAAAGAACATGGTTCAGACCTAAATCTCACAACCCCCAGAAAAAGGGCCAAATGAAACTGAACTCACCAATCTTCCTTAAAGAGATTTCAAAATAAAAAATATAAACATGCTTGTGGAGGTACAGAAAAATATTCAAGAACTCAGGAATGAATTTAAGTTGGAGACTCAATCATTAAGAAATAGCGTATCTGAAATGAAACATACAATGGAGGGATTTAAAAGCAGATTAGATGTAGTAGAAGAGACAGTAAATGGAATAGAAATTAGAGAAGAGGAATACAAAGAAGGTGAGGCACAGAGAGGAAAAAGAATCTCTGAGAATGAAACAATATTGAGAGAACTGTGTGACCAATCCAAATGGAACAATATTTGCCTTATAGGGGTACCAGAAGAAGAAGAGAGACAAAAAGGGATAGAAAATGTCACTGAAGAGGTAACTGCTGAAAACTTCCCCAATGTGGGGAAGGAGATAGTCTCTCAAGCCATTGAGGTGTACAGATCTCCCAACACAAGGGACCCAAGGAAGACAACATCAAGACATATAATAATTAAAATGGAAAAGATCAAGGATAAAGACAGACTTTTAAAAGGAGCTGGAGAGGAAAAAAGATCACATACAAAGGAAAACCCATCAGGTTATCATCAGACTTCTCAACAGAAACCTTACCGGTCAGAAAGGAGTGGCATGATATATTTAATGCAATGAAGCAGAAGGGCCTTGAACCAGAAATACTCTCCCTGCAAGGTTATCATTTAAATTTGAAGGAGGGATTAAACAATTTTCAGATAAGCAAAAGCTGAGAGAATTTACCTCGCACAAACCACCTCTACAGTGCATTTTGGAGGGACTCCTATAGATGGAGGTATTCCTAAGCCTAAACAGATGTCACCCAAGGGAGAGACAAAGAGTACAGAATATGATTCATAACATACAAAGAATGGAGGAGGAAGAAAAAGGAGGGAAAAAAAAAGAAGCTTTAGGTTGTGTTTGTAATAGCATACGAAGTGAGTTAAATTAGACTGTTACATAGTAAGGGAATTACCCTTGAATCTTTGGTAACCACAAATCTAAAGCCTGCAGTGGCAATAAGCACATGTCTATTGATAATCACCCTAAATGTAAATGATCTGAATGCACCAATCAAAAGACATAGAGTTACTGAATGGATAAAAAAACAAGACCCATCTGTATGTTGCCTACAAGAGACTCACTTCAAACCCAAAGACATGCACAGACTGAAAGTGAAGGGATGGAAAAAGATATTTCATGCAACTAATAGTGAGAAAAAAGCAGGAGTTGCAGTACTTGTATCACACAAAATAGACTTCAAAACAAAGAAAGTCACAAGAGACAAAGAAGGACATTACATCATGATAAAAGGGTCAGTAAACCAAGAGGATATAACTATTATAAATATCTATGCACCCAACACAGGATTACCTACATAGGTGAAACAAATAATAACAGAATTAAAGGGGGAAATACAATGCAATACATTCATTTTAGAAGACTTCAACACACCACTCACTCCAAAGGACAGATCAACCAGACAGAAAATAAAGAGACAGAGGCACTGAACAACATATCAGAACAGATGGACCTAACGGACATCTACAGAACACTCCATCCAAGAGGATACATATTCTTCTCAAGTGCACATGGAACATTTTCAACAATAGATCATATACTAGGCCACAAAAAGAACCTCAGTAAATTCAAAAAGATTGAAATTGTACCAACCGGCTTCTCAGATCACAAAGGTGTGAAACTAGAAAGAAATTACACAAAGAAAACGTAAAAGCCCACAAACACTTGGAGGCTTAATAACATGCTCCTAAATATTCAATGGATCAATGACCAAATAAAAACAGAGATCAAGCAATACATGGAGACAAGTGACAACAATAATTCAACACTGCAAAATCTGTGGGACGCAGCGAAATCCGTGCTAGGAGGAAATTATATTGTAATACAGGCCTACCTCAGGAAAGAAGAACAATCCCAAGTGAACAGTCTAAACTCACAATTAATGAAACTAGAAAAGAAAGAACAAATGAGGCCCAAAGTCAATAGAAGGAGGGACATAATAAAGATTAAAGCAGAAATAAATAAAATTGAGAAGAATAAAACAATTGAAAGAATCAATGAAAGCAGGAGCTGGTTCTTTGAGAAAATAAACAAAATAGATAAACCCTTAATCAAGAAAAAAATAGAGTCTACACACATAAACAGAATCAGAAATGAGAAAGGAAAAATCACTACGGACACTGGAGAAATACAATGAATTATGAGAGAATACTATGAAAAATTATATGCCAACAAACTGGATAACCTAAAAAATAGACAACTTTCTAGAAAAATACAACCTTCCAAGGCTGACCCAGGAAGATTCAGAAAATCTGAATAGACCAATTACCAACAAAGAAATTGAATTGGTAATCAAAAAACTACCTAAGAACAAAACTCCTCGACCAGATGGTTTCACTGCTGAATTTTATCAAACATTTAGTGAAGACCTTCTACCCATCCTCATTAAAGTTTTCCACAAAGTAGAAGAGGAAGGAATACTCCCAAACTCATTCTACAAGACCAACATCACTCTAATACCAAAACCAGGCAAAGACACCACAAAAAAGAAAATTACAGACCAGTATCCCTGATGAACATAGATGCAAAAATGCTCAACAAAATATTAGCAAACCGAATTAAAAAATACATCAGAAATATCATCCATCATGATCAAGTGGGATTAATCCCAGGGATGGAAGGATGGTACAACATTCGAAAAGCCATCAACCTCATCCACTACATCAACAAAAAGAAGGACAAAAAAACCACATGATCATCTCCATAGATGCTGAAAAAGCATTCGACAAAATTCAACATCCATTCATGATAAAAACTCTCAACAAAATGCGTATAGAGGGCAAGTACCTCAACATAATAAAGGCCATATATGACAAACCTACAGCCAACATTATACTTAACAGCAAGAAGCTGAAAGTGTTTCCTTTAAGATCAGGAACAAGACAAGGATGCCCACTCTCCCATTTTTATTCAACATAGTTCTGGAGGTCCTAGCCACGGCAATCAGGCAACACAAATAAATAAAAGGCATCCAGATTAGCAAGGAAGAATTCAAACTGTCCCTGTTTGCAGATGACATGATATTGTACATAAAAAACCCCAAAGAATACACTCAAAAACTTCTAGATATAATATATGAATTCAGTAAGGTTGCAGGATACAAAATTAATACACAGAAATCTATTGCATTCGTATACACTAACGATGAACTGGCAGAGAGAGAAATCAGGAAAACAATTCCACTCACAATTGCATCAAAAAGAATAAAATACCTAGGAATAAACCTAACCAAAGAAGTGGAAGACTTATTCTCTGAAAACTACAAGACACTCATGAGAGAAATTAAAGAAGAAACCAATAAATGGAAAACACATCCCGTGCTCATGGATAGGAAGAATTAATATTGTGAAAATGGCCATCCTGTCTAAAGCAATCTACAGATTCAATGCAATCCCTATGAAAATACCGACAGCATTCTTCAATGAACTAGAGCAAATAGTTCTAAAATTCATATAGAAGACCAAAAGACAATGAATAGCCAAAGCTATCCTGAGAAGGAAGAATAAAGCAGGGGGAGTTATGCTCCCTGACTTCAAGCTATACCACAAAGCCACAGTAATCAAGACAATTTGGTACTCGCACTTGAACAGACCCATAGACCAGTGGAACAGAACAGAGAGCCCAGATATAAACCCAAGCATATATGGTCAATTAACATACGATAAAGGAGCCATGGAAATACAATGGGGAGATGACAGCCTCTTCAACAGCTGGTGTTGACAAAACTGAACAGCTACATGTAAGAGAATGAAACTGGATTATTAGCTAACCCCATACACAAAAGTAAACTCAAAATGAATCAAAGACCCGAATGTAAGTCATGAAATGATAAAACTCTTAGAAAAAAATATAGGCAAAAATCTCTTGGGCATAAACATTAGCAACTTCATCATGAACATATCTCCCCGGGCAAGGGAAAAAAAAGCAAAAGTGAACAAGTGGGACTATATCAAGCTGAAAACCTTCTGTACAGCAAAGGACACCATCAGTAGAACAAAAAGACATCCAGCAGTATGGGAGAGTATATTCATAAATGACATATCCAATAAGGGTTGACATCCAAAATATATAAAGAGATCATGCACCTCAACAAACAGAAAGCATATAAGCCAATTAAAAAATGGGCAGAGGAGCTAAACAGACACTTCTCCAAAGAAGAAATTCAGATGGCCAACAGGCACATGAAAAGGCGCTTCACATTGCTAATCATCAGAGAAATGCAAATTAAAAGCACAATGAGATAGCACTTCACACCAGTTTGAATGGCCAACATCCAAAAGATAAACAACAACAAATGTTGGTGAGGATGTGGAGAAAGGGAAACCCTCCTACTCTGCTGGTGGGAATGTAAACTAGTTCAACCATTGTGGAAAGCAGTGTGGAGGTTCCTCAAAAAACTAAAAATAGAAATACCATTTGACCCAGGAATTCCACTCCTAGGAATTTACCCTAAGAATGCAGCAGCACAGTTTGAAAAAGACATATGCACCCCTATGTTTATCGCAGCACTATTTACAATATCCAAGAAATGGAAGCAACCTAAGTGTCCATCAGTAGATGAATGGCTAAAGAAGAGGTGGTACATATACACAATGGAATATTATTCAGCCATAAGATGAAAACAAATGCTACCATTTGCAACAACATGGATGGAGCTAGAGGGTATTATGCTCAGTGAAATAAGCCAGGTGGAGAAAGACAAGTATCAAATGATTTCACTCATATGTGGAGTATAAGAACAAAGGAAAAACTGAAGAACAAAACAACAGCAGACTCACAGAACCCAAGAATGAACTAACAGTAACCAAAGGGAAAGGGACTGGGGAGCATGGGTGTGAAGGGAGGGATAAGGGGGAAAAGGGGCATTACGATTAGCACACAGAATGCTGCGGTGCGTGACACGGAAAAGGCAGTATTTATAGAGAAGAAAAGTAGTGATTGTATAGCATCTTACTATGCTGATGGACAGTGACTGTAGTGGGATATGTGGGAGTGACTTGATGATAGGCGGTCTATTAACCATAATGTTGTTCAAGTGATTGATCCTTAGGTACATTCAGGCATTGGTATTTAAAGTTCCCTGTGTTATTCTAACTTTTAGCCATGGGTGAGAACCATTGCTTTAAATTACTTCAGTATGGGGTACAGTGATTATATGATTATTTTAAAGATGGAAGTCAAAGAAGTAGTGTGGTGAATGCTAAAACTCATACTGTGTTAAGATTAGACAAGGGACCAAAATCAGGACTGGTAATTCTTATACTGGTTTATAAGTTAAATATTTAAAAATATTAAATGAAAAATGAAGAAAGATATGTTTAGTAAGTTCTTACAATGAATTGTTTTCTTGCAAATTGTTTAATTTTTCAAATTGATTTTGCAAAGGAGAGTTTATTTTGATTAGGTATTTTAGAAAAATAATGGCAGCAGTACTGAACATCTTAAAATATGTTTGGGATATTTTTAAAGGTAATTAGTGATAATTTGTTTTTTTTTCTGAATAGAAATGAGTTAAGCTTTTATTGTGTTTAGAGATTAGTATCTTTAAGAGAAAATTTTTTTTAGTAAATTTTAAAATATCTTTGCTTTTAAACCTACCTGAGAGATGACTTATAAAGTACAAAATAAAATCTGGGAATTCATTTTTGGAAATTTTCTTGTTGAATAACCTGAAAGCACTTACATTAAGAAATGCTTGATAAAATGTAACAAACATCCTTTATAGAAGCTTTTCTCTTAGGGATAATTTTGAGCGTAGAAAAGTAGACCTAATAGTATAGCAAATATCATCACTAATCATACTCAGCCTCAATAACTCTTTTACTTGTAGCCAATTCTGTGCCATGTATTTTCCCCACTAGTGTATTATTTTGAAGCACATTGTAGATAGCATTTCTTCCATTAATATTTTACTACATACCTCTAAAAAGAACTCCTTTTTAACAATAATTATAGTTCCTTAATATCTTTATTAGCAAACGATCGAGCATCATAAATGGCTTTTATTTTTAATATATATTTTTTTAAGCTATTATCCAAATAAGGTCCACACGTTGTGACTTTACAGTCTTAATCTACAGTTGACCCTTGAACAACACAGGGGTTAGGGGCACCAACCCCCATGCAGTAAAAAATACGTATGTAAATTTTGACAGATTCAAAACTTAACTACTGAAGCCTACTATCGACTGGAAGCCTTACTGATAACAAACAATTAACATGTTTTGTATGTTATATGTATTATATACTGTATTCTTAAACAATAAATTAAGCTAGAAAAAAGAAACATTTTTCAAATTGTGGATCTCCAAAAAATTTTCTAATATATTTATTGAAAAAATCTGCATGTAATTGGACCCATATGGTTAAAACCTATGTTATTCAAGGATTAACTGTATACATTTCCTGCATCTCTTCTCTTTCTTCTTTTTTAACCAGGTTGGTTATAGTTTCCCACAGTCCAGATTTTGCTGATCACATCTTTATCAGCAAAGTTTATGTGTTTTATGTGTTTCTTCATTCTCTGCATTTCCTATAAATTGGTATTTTACAGACTTGATTGTATTTAAGATTTTCATATACTGCCAGAAAATATTTTCTTACATATTCTTGTCTTACTATTTCTACTTCCTCAGATGATTGCCCTCCAGTCCTTTTTATAGGTCTCTTCTGAATCGCCAAACCCTTATAAGTTGGATTTTCTATAAAATCAGTCCCCTTCTACTTCCTTATCTTCACTGAATGTTGCCTTTCCTAAAAGTATTGCATCACATCTACCGTAAGGTCCAGAGGAGGTTATTTACATTACTGCTATCATAGCATTTTATTAACCTAAAAAATAAAACTCTTGTCCTTTGAGATTAATATGATACAGTTTATATCATCTTCAAGTCTCTTTGGCCGTCTTCTGTTCTTTGCCTACCTACTCCCATGTAATTAATTGAGAATTTTTGGCATCTGACTCGGTTTTCCTTGAAACTCCTTCCCCTGACATTACTGAAGGTTACTTCATTATCCAGGTGAAGAACTCACCCAAAGACACCTTAGAGTTACTTAATATCTTTGACTCTGCTGTGTCATCTATACGTTATGTCAGTACTTTATCCTCATGACCTCATTCTGAATAAACCTTGTTATTACCTCAAATTAGTCAATCTCTGAAGTTGTAAAAATATTAATTATACCAATGTGTGGTCTTATCTTCCTGCATTTTTAGTTCTTTTGCTGCACACCTGTGCTGTTGATCCTGTCCCTTCCTACCCATCTTAGGGCTAACATCTTGCTCCTTTGTTTGTTTTCCCCTTCTGTCTTAGGTATTATTACTGTTCACTAGTACCTTAAGTGAAGCAGCTTAAGAATTGTGTTTTAGCTTATTTTTATATTCTCTAGTATCTTAAGAATTATGTTCTGCCCTTTTAGTAACTTAAGAATTATATTTTAGCCTACTTTTATATTCTCCTTTGTTCTTTCACCAGCGACTACCCTTTCTTTCTCTTTTTTACTCTTTGCCTTTATAGCCTGCCACTTTGATATCCTTATTTCCTAATTATTCTCTTAAAATTTTTCCCCATGTGTTTCATATACATGAGTTTAAAAGTGAAATCACACAGAAGAGCTTACAATGAAAAACAACCCAGGAAATATGAAAAGCTTAATCCTTTTCTCCAAGGGGAGAAAAGTTCTCCAGTTAACTTTTAACTGTTAACTTCTGGTTTTTCAGTCTCTATTGCATGTACACTGTTTCAACTTGCTCATTTCACATTGGCTATCATTGTAACTGAAGGTTGTGTATTTGTAACTTTATTTCTTGTTCCAGCAAACACAGGCAGTATTTGTTTATTTCTCACTAAGATTAATTGTTTCCTAACTTCTCTTTAGCAACCCTTTTTTTCTTTTTAATTAAAGTATCATTGATATACAATCTTATGAAGGTTTCACATGAACAACATTGTGGTTTCAATATTCACCCATATTATCAAGTCCTCACTCCTCCCCAGTTGCAGTCACTGTCACTTTAGTAAGATGCTATAAAGTCATTAGTTCCCTTCTCTGTGCTGTACTGCCTTCCCCATGACCTACTGTGATTGTGAATTATTGTGCCTCTTAATCCCCTTCTCCCTCCCTAATGATCCGCCTACCCCTTTCCTTTGGTAACCACTAGTCCTTTCTTGGAGTCTGTCAGTCTGTTGCTGTTTGGCCCTTCAGTTTTACTTTGTTTTTACACTTCACAAATGAGTGAAGTCATTTGGTATTTGTCTTTCTCCACCTGGCTTATTTCAGAGCATAATACGCTCTAGATCCATCCTTGCTTTTGCAAATGGTAGGATTTGTTTTCTTCTCATGACTGAATAATATTCCATTGTGTATATGTACCACATCTTCTTTATTCCTTCACCTACTGATGGACACTTAGCTTGCTTCCATATCTTGGCTATTGTAAATAATGCTGCGGTAAACAGAGGGGTGCATCTGACTTTTTGAAACTGGGCTGCTGCATTGTTAGGGTAAATTCCTAGGAGTAGAATTCCGGGGTCAATGGTATTTCTATTTTCAGTTTTTTTGAGGAACCTCTATACTGCTTCCCACAGTGGTTGAACTAATTTGCATTCCCACCAGCGGTGTAGGAGAGTTTCCCTTTCTCCACATCCTTGCCAACATTTGTTGTTGTCTGTTTTTGGATGCTGGCCATCCTAACTGGTGTGAGGTGATACTTCATTGTGGTTTTAATTTGCATTTCCCTGATAATTAACGATGTGTAGCATCTTTTCATGTGCCGGTTGGCCATCTGAATTTCTTCTTTGGAGAAGTGTCTGTTCATATCCTCCACCAATTTTTTAATAGGGTTATATGCTTTTTGAGTGTTGAGGCATGTGAGTTTTTAAATATATTTTGGATGTTAACCCCTTGTCAGATATGTCATTTACAAATATATACTCCCATACTGTAGGATCTCTTTTTGTTCTCCTGATGGTGTCCTTTGCTGTACAGAAGTTTTTTAAGTTGATGTAGTCCCATTTGTTCATTTTTGCTTATGTTTCCCTTGCTCAAGGAGATGAGTTCAGGAAAAAGTTGCTTGTGTTTATATTCAAGAGATTTATCCCTATGTTTTCTTCTATGAATTTTATGGTTTCATGACTTACATTCAGGTCTTTGATCCATTTCGAGTTTATTTTTGTGTATGGGGTTAGACAATAATCCAGTTTCATTCCTTGCATGTAGCTGTCCAGTTTGCCAACACCAGCTGTTGAAGAGGCTGTCATTTCCCCATTGTATATCCATGGCTCCTTTATTGTATATTAATTAACCATATATGCTTGGGTTTATATATGGGGTCTCTAGTCTGTTCCATTGGTCTGTGGGGCTGTTCTTGTGCCAGTACCAAGTTGTCTTGATACAGCGGCTTTGTAGTAGAGCTTGAAGTCAGGGAGTGTAATCCCCCAAGCTTTATTCTTCCTTCTCAGGATTGCTTTGGCTATTCGGGGTCTTTTGTAGTTCCACATGAATTTTAGAACGATCTTCTCTAATTCGTTGAAGAATACTATTTGTATTTTGAAAGGAATTTCATTGAATCTGTAGAATGCTTTAGGCAGGATGGCCATTTTGACAATATTAATTCTTCCTATCCATGAGCACAGGATGTGTTTCCATTTATTGGTATCTCCTTTAATTTCTCTCATGAGTGTCTTGTAGTTTTCAGAGTATAGGTCTCTCACTTCCTTGGTTAGATTTATTCCTAGGTATTTTATTCTTTTTGATGTAATTGTGAATGGAATTGTTTTCCTGATCTCTCTTTCTGCTAGTTCATCGTTAGTGTATAGGAATGCAACAGATTTCTGTGTATTAATTTTGTATCGTGCAGCTTTGCTGAATTCAGATATTAGATCTAGTAGTTTTGGAGTGGATTTTTTAGGTGTTTTTATGTACAATATCATGTCATCTGCAAACAGGGACCATTTGACTTCTTCCTTGCAATCTGGATGCCTTTTATGTCTTTGTGCTCTCAGATTCCCGTGGTAGGACCTCCAGAACTATGTTGAATAAAAGTTGGAAGAGTGGGCATCCTTGTCTTGTTCCCGATCTTAAAGGAAAAGCTTTCAGCTTCTTGCTGTTAAATATGATGTTGCCTGTGGTTTGTCATATATGGCCTTTATTATGTTGAGGTACTTGCCTTCTATACCCATTTTTTTTGAGAGTTTTTATCATGAATGGATGTTGAATTTTGTCAAATGCTTTTTCAGCATCTATGGAGATGATCATGTGGTTTTTGTCCTTCTTTTTGTTCACATAGTGGATGATGTTGATGGATTTTAGAATGTTGTACCATCCTTTTATCCCTGGAATAAATCCTACTTGATCATGATGAATGATCTTTTTGATGTATTTTTGAATTCTGTTTGCTAATATTTTGTTGAGTATTTTTGCATCTATGTTCATCAGGAATATTGGTCTGTAATTTTCTTTTTTGTGGTGTCTTTGCGTGGTGTTGCTATTAGAGTGATGTTGGTCTCATAGAATGAGTTTGGGAGTATTCCCTCCTCTTACTTTGTGGAAAACTTTAAGGAGGATGGGTATTAGGTCTTCAGTAAGTGATTGATATAATTCAGCAGTGAAACCATCTGGTCGAGGAGTTTTGTTCTTAGGTATTTTTTTGATTACCAATTTGATTTCATTGCTGGTAATTTGTTCAGATTTTCTGTTTCTTCCTGGATCAGCCTTGGAAGGTTGTATTTTTCTAGAAAGTTGTCTATTTCTTCTAGGTTATCCAGTTTGTCGGCATATAATTTTTCATAGTATTCTCTAATAATTCTTTGTATTTCTGTGGTGTCCATTGTGATTTTTCCTTTTTCATTTCTGATTCTGTTTATGTCTGTATACTTTCTTTTTTTCTTGATAAGTTTGGCTAAGCGTTTCTCTAGTTTGTTTATATTCTCAAAGATCCAGCTCCTGGTTTCATGGATTCTTTCTATTTTATTTATTTTATTTCTTTCCGCTTTATTTGTTTTTTTTCTTCTCAATTTTATTTCTTCTCTGATCTTCATTATGTCCCTCTCTTTACTGACTTTGGGCCATATTTGTTCTTCTTTTTCTAGTTTCATTAATTGTGAGTTTAAACTGTTCATTTGGGATTGTTCTTGTTTCTTCAAGTAAGCATGTCTTTCCATATACTTTCCTCTTAGAACTGCCTTTGATGTATCCCACAGGTTTTGTACTGTTGAGTTGTTGTTTTCATTTGTCTCCATCTTTGTTTAATTTGGTTACTGATCCATTGATTATTTAGGAGCGTCTTGTTAAGCCTCCATGTGTTTGTGGGCTTTGCATAATTTATTTGTAGGTTCATACCTGTGTGGTATGAGAAGCTGGTTGCAAAATTTCGATCTTTTTGAATTTATGGAGGCTCTTTTTGTGCCCTGGTATGTGATCTATTTTGAAAAATGTTCCATGTACACTTGAGAAGAATGTGTGTCCTGCTGCTTTTGGGTGGAGTGTTCTGTAGATATCTGCCAGGTCCATCTGTTATAATGTGTTGTTCAGTGCCTCTGCCTCCTTACTTATGTTAAGTCTGGTTTATCTATCTTTTGGTGTGAGTGGTGTGTAGAAGTCTCCTAAGATGAGTGTGTTGCATTCTATTTCCCCCTTTAATTCTGTTAGTGTTTGTTTCACATATTTAGGTGCTGCTATATTGGGTACATAGATATTTTTAATGGTTATGTCTTCTTGTTGGACTGACCCCTTTATCATTATGTAATGTCCTTCTTTGGCTCTTGTTACTTTTTATGTTTTGAAATCAATTTTGTCTCATAGAAGTACTGCTACTTCTGTTTTTTTTCTCCCTGTTATTTGCATGAAATATCTTTTTCCTTCCCTTCACACTGTTTCTGTATGTCTTTGGGTCTGAAATGAGTCTCTTGTAGGCAGCATATAGATGGGTCTTGTTTCCTTATCTGTTCTTCCACTCTGTGTCTTGATTGATGCATTCAATCCATTTACATTTAGGGTGATTATTGATAGATAAGTACTTATTTCCATTGTAGGCTTTAGATTGTGTTTACCAAAGGTTCTAGCATAGCTTCCTTATATGTAACAGTCTATCTCATCTCACTTACTACTCTATTTGGAACAAAATCTAAAGGTTCCTTTTTTATGCTCCTCTTCTTCTTCTTCCTCCCCCACTCTTTTTATATTAGGTGTCATATCCTGCACTCTGTATCCCTTGACTTTGTGAATAGTTGATTTTATTTTGTATTTGCTTAGTAATCAACTGGTCTACTACCTTTATTGTGGTTTTGTTTCTCTGGTGACAGCTATTTAGCCTTATGAGCACCTTCATTTGAGCAGTTAATTAAAATTTCTTCTAGAGATGTTTTGGTGGTGGTGAATTCCCTCAACTTTTACTTCTCTGGAAATTGTTTAATCCCTGCTTTAAATTTAAATGATAATCTTGCCGTTTAGAGTATTCTTGGTTGGAGCCTCTTCTGATACCTTATATTGTGCCACTCCCTTCTGGCCTGTAAAGTTTCTGCTGAGAAGTTTGCTGAAAGCCTGATGGAATTTCCTTTATAAGTGGTCATTTTTCTCTCTCTGGTTGTTTTCAGTACTCTCTTCTTGTCCTTGATCTTTGCCATTTTAATTACTGTGTGTCTTGGTGTTGTCCTCCTGGGGTTCCTTGTGTTGGGATATCTGTCCAGTTCCATGATCTCAGTGATTATTTCCTTTCCTACGTTGGGAAGTTTTCAGCAATTAGTTTCTGAAAAAGACTTTCCATCCCTTTGTCTCTCTCCTTCTTCTGGTACCCCTATAATGCTAGTATTGTTCTATTTGGATTGGTCGCACAGCTCTCTAATTATTCTTTCATTCCTAACGATCCTTTTATCTTTCTGTGCCTCAGCTTCTTTATTTTTCTGTTCTCTAATTTCTATTTCATTTATAGTTTCCCCTACCTCATCTAATCAACTTTTAAATCTCTCCATTGTATGTTTCATTTCAGATACTCTGCTTTTCAAAGTTCTGTCTCTTTGTTCAAGTCCTCCCTGAGATCTTGAATATTTTTTGTAGCTCCATGAGCATGTTTATGACTTTAATTTTGAAATTTTTATCAAGAATGTGGTGATTTCAGTTTCATTAAGCCCTCTTTCTGGCATTTTTTTCTTTTAATTTTGTTCGGACCAGATTTATTAGCTGCTTCATTTTTTTAGTGTTTCCTATGGAATAATAAGTTTGTGTTTGTGTCGCCCTGTAATGCCCAGAAGCTCTACTCTCTGGAGCTGCCATGCACTTGCAGCAATGGTGGGGGTCACAGGTAAGCGGAATTGCACCTGCTGGGAGGAAAGAGCTTACCTGGGAGGGTTTCCTGCCTTCCTAGCTGTAATGCCTGCCTCCTCTACGAGGTCCAGTGGGCTGTGTGCCCAGAGACTAGCCTCTTTGCTATGCACCACCCTCCAGCTTGCCTGGTTGCCATGGCAGGGGTAACAGGTGAACTGGACCAGTATCTGTTGGGAGCAAGGACTGGAAAGCTGCTTACTTCAGTGGGGAGGCCTCAGGGCTGTGTTGCCAGCCAGGGGAATGGAGCGTCTAAAGCTCCTGAGTTCCCAACCTGCTGGGCTGAGTGTGTTGGAAGGTTTGCCTGCCTGCCCTTTCTCCTGAACAGTGAGCTCTATGTGATCTTTGCCTCTTTAGCTCCTTCTTGTGGCTCGAAAGTCCATCAGACTGCCGCCTTTCTTTTGTGGTGGGGATTTGGGGGGTGAGTGGGGCTAGTTGCTCATACCTGTTTTTCACAAGTGGCTGAAATCTCAGTCTTTCCAAGTATTCCCCCGTCTTTGTTTTCCAACCCCACAAATTTCCAGAGCACTATGTAATGTGGGTTTGTGCTCCCGGAACAGATCTCCAGAACTGGTGTTCAGCAGTTCTGGGCTTCTACTCTCTCTCTGCTCTGTTTCTCTTCCACCTGTGGGCTGGAGTGGGGGGAGGGCTTGGGTCCTGCCAGATCGTGGCTTTGCCACTTTACCCTTTTCAGTGAGGTCTTCTCTTCTTTGCCAGATTTAGACAGTCTGTTCTTCAGTCTTCAGGTCGCTTTTTTCAGGTTTGGTTCTATTTGCTGTATTTTCGTGTTTTATGTGGTTTTGGGAGGAGGCTTTGACCTCAATTCTCACACTGCCATCTTTTTTTCCTTCCTAGCTGTCCCTCTTGATTTCACCTCTCAGCCTCCGAACATTTGTATTTGTATGTTAAGATTAATATTTACATTCTGTTTAGTAACCATAATTAACACTTCACTGCTATGTCAGTGATTTTAAATTTGCAAAACTATAGTAGTGCTTATAGTATATTGAGCATTGTTACAAGGCCCAGTATAATGTAATTTCATCCCCTTTCTTGTTAAGTTTTCATCCATTGGAATTGCCTCTTCTTTCTTTCACTGCTTTCCTTTATCATATCCTCTGTTGCCATGTTGTTTTGTTTCATAGCAAGCTGTCTAACACCCACTTTTTTCTGAAGTCTTTCTTCTAGTGCCCCTCTGCTCCTGTGTGCACTAAGTATGCTTCAGGCCTGCTACCCAGCTATAATCATATGATTTGACTTTAATGCTTTCCAGTGTTGGATCTGAAATCATCTTTTTTGATTTACTCCTTTTGTTTGGTATGTTATATCTTAAGAAAGTAACTTCCTAAGCGCTATTTTTGAGGTAAACTTTGAATATTCAAATGCTTGAAAATACCTTTGTTCTTCAGGGTAAGAATTCTTAGAAAACCAGGAATAAGGTTAGAAAATTCAAAATATTGATACAAAATGGAAGGGAAAAGCCATCCTTATCCTTCATATCCTTTCCCTACAGATAGTTGTATACTACTTAATTGCCAAGTTCAGTGGACTTTTTTCCCCTCTGTTTCTATCCTATTTAACCTCTTCATTGTATTTGAGAAGTCTTCTCATGAAACTCTTCTTTCTTTCTTTTTAAGGGAATCTAATTTTTGTTAAAATACATATATAGCAAAGTGCACTACTCAGGTATATACATATATTGCACAGTGAATTTTTACAAAGTAAACACTCTGGTTTTTCTCCTACTTCTCTGGTCATTTCAATTTGTTTTCAAGAATCTCTTATATTCCTCTATGTCTTTCCATCTCTGATAATTCTAACTATTCTTTAAATGTGACCTCAAGAATTTGGTCCCTGACCCTCTTCTCTTTTTACCTTATATACCTTATATCTGGGTATCATGTATGTCTCTGTGCCTAATAACTCCAAAATCTGTACCAAAAACACATAATATTCCCCTTAACCTTAATAAGTCTAGCTGCCTGTTGTATATCTCAATCTGGATGTAGCATAGGTAACTCAACATTAAGTACCAAACTGAATTCATCCTTCCTCAAGGCTCTTCTTCCATATATCCTACTCTATGAATTATAATACTGTACACACAGCCTCTCAAACTGCAATCAAGAAATCATTCTGAATTCATGTATCAAACTGATTACTATGAAGCTTTTTAAAATTGTCTTATAGGTGCTTCAGATTCCAATATCTAAAATCAATCTTTCCTTTCAAACTTATTCTTTTTTTTCTTTCTCTCTTGGTACTTAGTACTGCTTTCTATATACATAGTCTGTCAGAAATCTAAGATTCAGGTTAGAGTCCTTTCCTTTCCCTCATGTCCAAATTGGTGGTCAAGGTAAATTTATGCAGTACATAGCCCTGTCATTTCACTTTGTATATTCTATCACAGTTTCTGCAACTCTTTATGTATTGCAAGTACACATTATTTCCCTTATACTCCAGATGAAGAGCTTTTGAAGCAAAGGGCTGTATCTTTGGAAAATGTTGAATGAGTAAATGAATATGAGGTAAATTGAAACAAAGGCAGATGATGTAATGATATATAAACAGAAAAGTGATGGAATACATTTAGACTGGAAAATTTATGTGAACAAGTTTTAAAATTTTCTTAAACTAACAAATGTGGCATATCTGTTTTATCTAGGTCTTGGCTGAATTACTCAAATATCTCTCTAAAGAGTGGGGAAAATATAAGGAAACATGGTATAATGACATTTTATCTTGTTTTATCAAATCAAGGATTTATAAAGCAGCAATTTATGTTTTACTGTGTCACCAGGAAATTTCTATGACAGTCACAGATTATTGTGGTATACTTTCCAAAATAGGCTCTATTCTGTTAACATTAGTTTTAAGTGATTTTTTTCTGCTCTTAATTTTTTGCAAATAATAGAGAATAATTGAAACCATTATATACTTAAAGGAAATACAGCTGAATTATAACAAATCAATTGGAAAATATTCCAAATATTAAAAGTTAATACAAACATATTTTCAAAATGTATACCAAAATTGTTTTAAGGTTAGCCCAAAGTTAATTAAGGAAGTAATTTTTAATAGTACATCAAAGAAAATTTCTACTTAACGAAAGAGGTGTTAAACAGTAGGGAAATATTGCTGATAACAGAAAACAGGTTTTTAAGGAATTAGTTCCTCTTATTTTAGATGAAGTATATAGTAAATCCAATTGCCTTAACTGTCAAATAACTTAAAAGAAGGTGGCTAAAAAAATAGTTGATACCTCCTGAAGTTCTCTTTCTAGCTGTCATTCCTCAGTTGTTAGCTTAGCCTGTGAGGAATGTAGGGATACAGAAGGATAGGTACATTAATTCTGCATTCCTCTAATGCTCTCGTTGTCTCAGCCAATGCTTCTTGGTTATTACATTAGAAATTACATTTGATAAAAAGTGAGAACTTTTTAAAAATAATAGCTGCTAGGAAGAAGATCCAGATTCTTATTCACTGCTGATTTCTGTTGAATTTTTCTGTTGAAGACATTATGTTCCCATGACCATCAACAAGAAGCTCCAATTGGACACCCTGCCCTTGTGCAATTCATGTTATGTAACTTTTCTTGGCTGTCCCCCTACTTGGATGTTTGATTATAGTTTAGGGAGGTATTGCATTATATATAATTGGTCAAATGTGAATTTAAAAAGTATGTCTGTGTAAATACCTGGTTGAAACCAACAAACCTAAGGTAGAAATGAGAAGAGGTAAAAGCAACAGAAGTTTGTTTTGGTGCTAACAGGTATCTGGGGGAATTGTTTAACATTTCTCCTGTATTTCTACTAAGAATAGGATAGTTTTTAAACAGCAGTTTTATTGAGGAATAATTCATATACCATTCAACCTACCCCTAATCATATATTTTTGTTTTAAATTGAAGAAGCAAAACTAGAATCTATATAATGTGAATAGTGAGAAATTATGTTTAGATATTGCTCACAGCCGCTTTAACAAAAGATTTTGTACTTTTCTCAAACCATTCTCAAAGAACTTTTTAGGTTTATTAGATGAGGATGAGGGATTATGGAAATGTCAACTGTCTGCTAGAATGGTATTATGGACAAAGGAACAGAAGGGAAAGGTTTTCCATGTTATAGAATTTTCCATTCATAACCAATTTCCTCACTTTGTCGTGTGATTTTGAAGTTGTTTCTGTCATTTAAGAAACCACATGTGGCAAGGGAAACAAAAGCAAAAATGAACAAGTGGGACTACATCAAACTAAAAAGCTTCTGTACAGCATAGGACACCATTAGCAGAACAAAAATGCATCCTACAGTATGGGAGAATATATTCATAAATGACATATCTGATAAGGGGTTAACATCCAAAATATACAAAGAGCCCATGCACCTCAACAACCAAAAGCAAATAACCTGATTAAAAAATGGGCAGAGGATCTGAACAGACACTTCTCCAAAGAAGAAATTCAGATGGCCAACAGGCACATGAAAAGATGCTCAACATCGCTAATCATCAGAGAATGCAAATTAAAACCACAATGAGATATCACCTCACAAGATGGCCAACATCCAAAAGACAAACAACAACCAATTCTGGTGAGGATATGGAGAAAGGGGAACTTCCTACAGTGTTGGTGGGAATGTAAATTAGTTCAACCATTGTGGAAAGCAGTATGGAGGTTCCTCAAAAAACTAAAAATAGAAATACCGTTTGACCCATGAATTCAACTCCTAGGAATTTACCCAAAGAAAACAGGATCACAAATTCAAAAAGACATATGCATTCCTATGTTTATTGCCACACTATTTACAATAGACAAGATATGGAAGCAACTTAAGTGTCCATCGGTAGATGAATGGATAAAGAAGGTGTGGTACATATACACAATGGAATATTATTCAGCCATAAGAAGAAAACAAATCCTACCATTTACAGCAACGTGAATGGAGCTAGAGGGTATTATGCTCAGTGAAATAAGCCAGGTGGAGAAAGGCAAGTACCAAATGATTTCATTCTTCTGTGGAGTGTAACAACAAAGCAAAAATTGAAGGAACAAAACAGCAGTAGACTCTCAGAACCCAAGAATGAACTAATGGAACTAATGCTGGAGTAAATTTTGAAAATACCAACTTTCAAAATTTAGTATTTGAGGCATATTGTTTTTCAGTGTACATGAACCACAGGTTGATTAAATTTCAGTATAACTGTTATTTACCTTTCATTTATTCAACAGATTTATTAACCAACACAGGTTGATTAAACTTCATTATAACCTTTATTTATTCTTCATTTATTCAACAACTTTCATGTGTCAGGCACTGTATTAGGCACCAGGAATGCATTGGTGAGTAAGACATGAAGGTTGCACCAAGAAATTTTCATTCTAGAGGTGCATAACAATTTAAGAGTAAAAGAATACTTTAACCTATGGTGGAAGAAAACTAGAACAGTAGTGGCCACTTGGGTGTCAGGAACAAGGGTTGACCAGGAAGGGGCATGAGAGAACTCTGGGATGATGAAATTTCTAAATCTTGTTAGGGGTTTGGGTTACAGAGGTATATGCATTTGTCCAAACTGTACGTCAGATTTTTGCATTTCATTGTATGTGAGAGGAAAAACCCTATTAAAAAAACAGAATAGATGTAACTTACATTATGTGAGTTATCAGGAACAATATATTGAACATCCATGAAAACTACCACCCACCCCAAGAACTAGACATTTTTGGTAACTTGTTCCTGCATCTGTATTTTTCTTCTAGTTAGCCTCCTGCCTATGTTGCAGAGGTAACTATTGTATTAGAATTTTAGTTTAATATTTCCTTGTTTTTGATTTTTGTTTGTTTAATATTTGTGTGTATGCTTAAACAATATAGTATTCAGTTTTGCTTGTTTTTGAGATTTATAAAAATGGTATTTACAATTTACAGTCTTCTGCAACTTATGTTTTCACATGATTTATAGGATTTATCTGTTATGTAAAATTACAGTTCATTTATTTTCACAGCTGAGGAATATATTCTATAATGTGAATACACCTTAAATATTTACCCACTTTCCTGGTATTTTGGTTGTTTGCAGATTTTTGGCTATTACAAAGTCATGTGCAATGAATATTCTTATGATGAGTCTCTTGGTGCATGAGTGTCTGTAGGGTTTCTAACTAGGAGTGAAATTATAGCAGTACTTGAAGTTGGTCTCTGGTAGATACCCGGAGTTCCCCAAAACCCATTCAATGAATTAATGAAATGAAAATGGTTCTCATAATGGAAGATGTTAAATGTGTTTTTCATTTGTGAATTGACATTTGCACATATGGTACAAAGTAATAGTGAGTAAAACTGTTCGCACTTTAGCACAAATCAAGGCAGTGATACCAGCAATAGTTGTAATCCTTATAGTCTTTCTTGCCATGCACTCACAGAAAATAAAACCGTTCAAGTCACTTATGATTTTTTAAATTTTATGTAGAAATCCATAAATGCATTTTATGAAATATAGAATTTATTTTAATTCAGCATTTATTGAGTTCCTGTTGAGTTCTGGAGTAGTTAAGTTTAAAGAGATGTGATCTCCATTTAACATCCTTTCTGCTCTAAACATAATTATGTTACATCAAAATATTAAAAAAGGAAAACAAAACATACCCTGGATAAAAATAAAACATACCTATGGATTTTAAATGCAAAATAGTGACTGGGATTAAACTCTCTTCCTTGCTGAGTTCTTTGCATAGAAGCAGGCACTTATGGTATAACACAGACTTGGAGCCAGGTCCAAGATGTTACTTTTTTTTTTTTTTTTTTTACAATTTATTAAGATGTTACTTTTATTGCCAGTCATCACTTCCCTCTATGTCGGGTATTGAAAGGGGAACATCCTGCCAAATGTTGCCTTGTACAACAGCTTGGGATAAGCCACAAGTTTAGGAAGATGAGATGACACAGATTTTCAAACACCAAGATGGAGCCAAGTATCTCCTGCCTTGTTACTGGGTGTGCAACATATCTGATACCTCCTCAGGGCAGAAATTTTAATCTGCTGTTATGAGACCTAACCAGATAGCTAGGTGGAGACAACCACAAACTGTTAGACAAGGAAGGGTAATCACAGTGTGTGTGTGTGTGCATGCATGCTGCACATGTGTTGGGAGTGAAGGGAGATGGGGAATGGTGAAATGAGCCTGCAAACCAAATTTTAAAATACATGAAGAAATCTAATACTAAGAAATGTGGTCAACAGAATTAAAAATTGAAATATTAATTTATTCCATCTAAAATTTAAACATTTAGTAAGTCTTTAATTGAAATGTACTATACATATGGAAAAATGTGCTAATCATAAGCATATAGCTTGACAAATTTTTACACAGCAAACACATGCATGTAACCACTACTCACATCAAGAGGTAGATTATTACCAGGCCTCCCTTGTGCATCCTGTCAGTCGTTCTCTATGCCCCCCACTGTAGTGGCCTTGCCAGTCTAATCATTGTCCTAAATTTTGTCTCCATGTAAGAGATGTAGAAGTGAACTTGAGAGGCTCCTATGGTCAACTAATAGGGGTTCTGTTAAAAGAAACGAGAGGGGATGTCAAAGGACAACTTTGAATGCATAATAGCTGAAAATTTCTTGGAATAGAGAAAAAGACATAAACCTTCAGATTAAAAGTGTATAGTGAATTTTGATTAAGGTAAGTTTATACCAAGACTGTTGCAACAAAGTTGCAGAACGTTGCTCATAAAGGGAAAAACCTTGAACTATTGGAATAACATGACACCTGAGACTGACAGTATACTTCATATTTATATCAATAGGTATCAAAAAACAATGCAGTAATATCTTCAAAATGCTGTGTGGGGGCGTGAAGAATTGCAAATAAAATTTTGAGAGTGAGGGAATGATTTGAGATGAAGGCAAAATAATTTTCAAGTCGTCAACCAAAATGATGACATAAAGGTTTCCTGAACTATACTCTCTTGGACTGAATATACAGCTACACAAAGAACAATTAACTCTAAAAGAAATTGAGGAATTAGCTGAGTGACTACAACACATTGTGCAAATGAGAAGTTTTCCACATCAAAATGGATAGGAGAGGCTGAGACACACTCTTGTCATAACCCTCTACTGTCCCTCCCCTCCCCTCACCCTGCTGCTGGCACGGCACCATTTAATCAGGGGGGAACTCCCAAATCTTATGTCTCCCAGGGGAGCTAAAGGTTTGAACCCCACATTTAGTGACCCAACTTTTAAGACTTCCATTTGAGAGATGTTCACCCCAAACACCTAGCTCTGAAAGCCAACAAGGTTTCTGGTCAGAAGACCCACAAGACTATAGCAAACAAAGAAGCAGTTGTTAGTGTGTGCAAACACTCAAAGCATCTATTCCCCTAGGGGTCAGTGCAGAGGGAGCAGATAAAAACTCCCATCTCCCAGTCTTTCCCTGAAAGGGGTCCATCTGTGAACTTTAAAAGCTGCTGACTGGGGGGAAGGCTTCTAATTAGCATGCATCTAGGAGCTGACTTCAATCCTCTCCAAAGATAGAGGAGGCTGACAGACACCTCCCCTACTTCTCTCTAGCCTGCTCCAAGTCACTAGTACCCCCTGGAAAAATGCATGTTTGGTGCCCCAGCTTTTGCAGCTACTACCCAAGGGATGGGCCTCTGAATTGCCTGGCTCACATAGCCAGTGGGACTTGCATTCATGAGCCCCACAGCACTGTAGCAAAAAAAGTCATTGTTAAAGGGCACAGGAGCACCCCTTCCCCCATCTCCAACCTGTAGCTATAGACCCTGGTCCAGCACAGAGGGAGCAAGCAAAAATGTCATCTGCCTGGAATAGACTTAACTGTATACTCCCCCAGCTGCTGCCTGAAGATCCAGCTGCCAGTCAGTGTGCATCTAGGCTGTGAATGTGTTCTTTGCTTTTCAATACTGATGGGTCTTGGCACACCTTCAAGAACTAAGTGGCCACTAAGAACAAAGAAAGTGACTTGGACAGTCACAAAGGTTTGATAGATGATCAGGAACTAGACCAGGCTGATTGATAAGGTTCATTCCCTACACAAGACCAGTCTATCCAGACTGGGAGAAGTGGCTTCTTTATCCAATGCACAGGAACTACCCAAGAGTCAAGGAAATTGAAGCAAGAGAGGAATATATTCCAAACAGATCTTAATGAAATGGAAATAAGTGATTTACCTGATAGAGGATTCAAAATAAGTCATAGAGATGCTCATTGAGGTCAGGAGAGCAACACATGAACAAAGTGAGAATTTCAACAATCAAGTTAAAAATAGAAAAAAGTTTATCAACAGAAACCACAGGGCTGAAGAATACAATAAATGAACTGACAAGTTCAATAGAAGGATTTAATATCAGAGTAGGTAAAGCAGAAGAAAGGATAAGTGAACTAGAAGACAGGGCAGTGGAATTCATCTAATTAGTGTACCAAAAGAAAAAGGAATGAAAAATACCAAAGATAGTTTAAGGGACTTATGAGAAACCATCAAGCAGAACAATACATGCATTATAGGGGTCATAGAAGGTGGAGAAAGAGAGAAATAGACTGAAAGGTTATTTAAAGAAATAATGGCTGAAAACTTCCCTAACCTGGGGAAAGAAACAGACATCCAGATCCAGGAAGACCACAGAGAACCAAATATGATGGATTTAAAGAGAACCACAGTCAGACACATTATAATTAAATTGTCAAAAGTTAACCACAAGAGAATCTTAAAAGAAGCTGTAAAAAAGCAACTTATTACCTACAGGGAACCTCCATAAGACTGTCAGCAAATTTGTTTAGCAGAAACTTTACAGGCCAGAAAGGGGTGGGATGATATATTTAGAGTGCTGAAATAAAAAAACTGCCAACCAAGAATGCTCTACCCAGCAAAGTTGTCCAGGAGAGATAAAGAGTTTTCCAGACAACCAAATGCTGAAGGAGTTCATTACCCATAGAACAGCCTTACAAGAAATGTTAAAGGAAATTCTTCAAGATGATACAAAAGAGCATTATTAGTAATGGGAAAAACATATGAAAGTATAAAATTCACTGGTGATCAGAATACACTATTAGTGAGTAAATCATGTATATCTCTAGCACAAAGATTTAAAAACAGGAGTATTAAAAATAACTGTAGCTGTAATATTTTGATAATAGATATGTAATGTAAAAATATGTAAATTGTGACATCAAAAACATAAAATGGGGGAGGGGAAGTAAAACTGTAGAGCTTTGATATGTGTTTGGAGTTAAGCTGTTAGCTTATAATAGATTTTTACAAATATAAGATTGTAATTAAAAAATAGATTGTTATAAAATATAGATTTCATGTAAGCCTCATATAACCACAAAGCAAAAACCTATAGAATATACAGAAAAAATAAAGAAATAGGAATCAAAGCATTCCAGTACAGAAAATCATCAAATTTGAAAGTAAGAGAGCATGAGAGGAGCAAAGGAATTATAAGACAGTCAGAAAAAAATAACTAAATGGAAATAGTACATCCATAGCTATTAATAATTACATAGCAAATGGACTAAATTCTCCAATGAAAACATACAGAAAGCTCAGGTGGATAAAAAGAAAAACAAGACCCAAAAGTATGCTCTTCTAAGAGAGACTCATTTTGGTTTTATGGACACACACAGACTGAAAGAGAACGGATGGAAAAAGATATTCCATCAAATGGAAGCCAAAAGAAACCAAGGGAAACTACACCAATATTAGACAAAGTAGACTTTAAGCCTATGATTGTAAAAAGAGAAGATCATTACATAACGGTAGAGTCAATTCATTAAGAGGATGTAACATTAGTAGCTACTTAGGCCCTAAACAGAGGGGAATCTAAATATATAAAGCCTATGTTAACCAATCTGAAGGGAGAAGTAGATAGCAGTACAATAATAGCAGGGAACTTAAATATATCACTTTGAACAATGGGTCAATTATCCAGAAAGAAAATCAATAAGGACACATTGGAATTAAGCTATGGCTAGATCAAATTAGATCATACATGATCATCTCAATAGATGTAGAGAAAGTATTTGAAAAAATTCAACATCTTTTCGAGATAAAAACTCTCAACATATTTGGCACAAAAGGGATATGCCTCATTATAATAAAGGCCATATTTGATAAGCCCACAGCTAGCATCATCTTCAGTGGTGAAAAGCTGAAAGCTTTTTCTTTAAGATCAGGAACAATCCGTCTTTCACATTTATTCAACATAGTACTGGAAGTGCCACTCAGAGCAATTAGGGAAGAAAAAAAAATCCATCTTCTGTTGGAGTAATTCATTTGTTAAGAGGTCATGTCACCTTGTGGGATCTCTTCTGTTGTCTATAACTGCTTTGTTAGTGCTACATATTTATGTGTTACCTCAGGATGTAAACTTCAGTTTTATGTTCCTTGTCCACAAAAAGTTTGTAATCTTAATGTCTCTCACTATGCTTTGTGTATAAGTAGTAAACAATATTAGTTCGGTTAATGGATTTGACAGAGTTACTGCTGTCAGTGAAGACTTCTTTATGAAGGATACCTTGTCAATATAACCTTCATTTGTAACTATTGTTTTCTCTCACAGGCAAAATGTTCTGAAAAAGACTCTGCATGGGGAATGGCTTGCCTTACAATGACAGAAATGGAAGGAACATCCGTATCTCCTCTACATCAGAATGGTGATATTCCTGGAAATGCTAATTCTGTGAAGCAAATAGATCCGGTACTACAGGTGTATCTTTATCATTCCCTTGAGAAAGCTGAGGGAGACTGCCTGAAGTTTCCAACTGGGGAGTATGTCGCAGAAGAGATCTGTATTGCTGCTTCTAAAGCTTGTGGTAAATATTAAAAAGGCTTTTTTCCCCTTATTATTAACAGAATGTTGCTTTAATTATGCTATTCTAATGCAATGTCAATGTATAGTATATATTTTTTAAATGCTTATATGTCTGACAGTTGTGTTTTCACATTCATAAAAGATGAAAACATCACTAGAGTAGAATTTAAGGTAAATCTTCCTTGGGCTAGTCCTATAGACCAAATGTTTGTGTTCTTCCAAAAATTCATGTTGAAACCTATTCCCCTAGTGAGATTTGGAGGTGGGGCCTTCAGGAGGTGATGAGGTCATGACATGGATCTGTCATCAGTGGCATTAATAAAAGAGCCCCCTGAGAGTGTCTTTGCCCCTTTAACCATGTGAGAGGACATAGTAAGAAGATGAATCAGATGATGAACTATCTATGAACGAGGAAGTGGGTCTTCATTAGACACTGAATCTGCTGGTGCCTGATATTCATACTTCCCAGCCTCCAGAACTGTGAGAAATTTCTATTGTTTACAAGTCACTTTGTCTGTGGTATTTTTGTTATAGTATCCTGAATGGACTAAGACAAATATTGGTACTGAGAAGTGTGGGGCTGCTATAACACATACCTAAAAATGTAGAAATGGCTTTAGAACTGGGTAATGAGTAATGGAGAAGAGTTTTGAGGTACATGCTAGAAAAAGCCTTCGTTAATGTGAATGGACCTTTAAAGGTGATTCTGGTGAGGACTCAGAAAGAAAAGAGAAGAGCTGCAGAGAAAACCTCAGTCTTAGAGAATACCTAAGTAATCTTTATCAGAGTTAATATGTATTCTTGAACAGTAGTAATCTTGAACAGTAGTAATATGTATAATAACGGCCATTCTGATGAGGTCTTTGATGGAAATGAAGAACGTGTTACTGGAAACTGGAGGAAAAGTGATCCTTGTTAGGTATGGCTGCTACCACTTAGATTTCAAAGGGTGTAGCCATCCAGATTCATGGGGGCATGACTGCTGGGAGCCTTGAGGGCCCAACCTCTGCATGAAAAAGCTGCCGGGGCAGAACACTGCCCAAGTGTGTCCTATAGGCAGGACCTCTGCCCCAGTGGGCCAGGAGGGCACAGCATCAAGTCAAAGAGAATTACTCTTGAACCTTACGGTTTAATGGAATTTTCCCTGTTGGATTTTAGACTTCTTTGAGACCTGTCATTCCTTTCTGATTTTTTCCTCTCTCTCCATTTTGGAATGGAAATGTCTGTCCTATGCCCGTTCCACCATTGTATTTGGAAGCACATAACTTTTTTGATTTCACAAATTCTTAACTAGAGAGTTATTTGTCTCAGGAAGCAGAATTGTATCTTGAGTCTCCAGCTGTGTTTTTTCTTTTCTTTTTTAAAAAATTTTTTTCTTAAGGTATTTTTGATATACACTCTTTTTTAATTTTTTAATTTTTATTTATTTTTAAGGTATTATTGATATACACTCTTAATGAAGGTTGCACATGAAAAAACAATGTGGTTACTACATTTACTCATATTATCAAGTCGCCACCCATACCCCAATGCAGTCACAGTCCATCAGTGTAGTAAGATGCCACAGATTCACTATTTGCCTTCTCTGTGCTACACTGTTTTCCCCGTGATCCCCCATACCATGTGTACTAAACATAATACCCCTCAATCCCCTTCTTCTACCCTCCCCACCTGCCCTCCCACACCGCTCCCCTTTGATAACCACTA
Source organism: Phataginus tricuspis (assembly GCA_029783875.1). Lineage (NCBI taxonomy): Eukaryota > Metazoa > Chordata > Mammalia > Pholidota > Manidae > Phataginus > Phataginus tricuspis. The sequence goes on along the minus strand of JAQQAC010014596.1, from coordinate 3,620,168 downwards.
GTTCCTTCTTGGAGTCTCTGAGTCTGCCGCTATTTTGTTCCTTCAGTTTTGCTTCGTTGCTATACTCCACAAATGAGAAAAATCATTTGGCACTTGTCTTTCTCCGCCTGGCTTATTTCACTGAGCATAATATTCTCCAGCTCCATCCATGTTGTTGCAAATGGTAGGATTTATTTCCTCCTTATGGCTGAATAGTATTCCATTCTGTATATGTACCACATCTTCTTTATTCATTCATCTACTGATGGACACTTAGATTGCTTCCATATCCTGGCTATTGTAAAAAGTGCTGCAATAAACATACAGGTGCATATGTCTTTTTGAATCTGAGAAGTTGTATTCTTGGGGTAAATTCTAAGGAGTGGGATTCCCAGGTCAAGTGGTATTTGTATTTTTAGTTTTTTGAGAACCTCCATATTGCTTTCCACAATGGTTGAACTAGCTTACATTCCCACCAGTAGTGTAGGAGGGTTCCCCTTTCTCCACATCCTCACCAGCATTTGTTGTTCTTAGTCTTTTGGATACTGGTCATCCTTACTGGTGTGAAGTTAAATCTCATTGTGGTTTTTTATTTGCATTTCCCTGATGATTAGTGATGTGGAGCATCTTTTCACGTGCCTGTTGGCCATCTGAATTTCTTCTTTGGAGAACTGTCTCTTCATATCCTATGCCCATTTTTTAATAGGGTTATTTGCTTCTTGGGTGTGGAGGCGTGTGAGTTCTTTATATACTTTGGATGTTAACCCCTTGTCGGATATGTCACTTACAAATACATTCTCCCATACTGTAGGATGCCTTTTTGTTCTGTTGATGGTGTCCTTTGCCATACAGAAACTTTTTAGTTTGAAGTAGTCCCATGAGTTCATTTTTGCTTTTGTATCCCTTTCTCGAGGAGATGCGTTCAGGAAGAAGTTGCTCATGCTTATACTCAGGAGATTTTTACCTATGTTGTCTTCTAAGAGTTTTATGGTTTCATGACTTAACATTCAGGTCTTTGATCCATTTCGAGTTTACTTTTGTGTATGGGGTTAAACAATAATCCAGTTTCATTCTCTTGCATGTAGCTGTCCAGTTTTGCCAACACCAATTGTTGAAGAGGCTGTCATTTCCCCATTGTATGTCCACGGATCCTTTATCATATATTAATTGGCCATATATGGTTGGGTTTATATCAGGGTTCTCAAGTCTGTTCCATGGGTCTATGGGTCTGTTCTTGTGCCAGTACCAAATTGTCTTGATTACTGTGGCTTTGTAGTAGAGCTTGAAGTTGGGGAGCATAATCCCCCCAGCTTTATTCTTCCTTCTCAGGATACCTTTGTCTATTTGGGGTCTTTTATGGTTCCATATAAATTTTAGAATGTTTTTCAATAATTTGTTGAAGAATGCTCTTGGTATTTTGATAGGAATTGCATTGAATCTGTAGATTGCTTTATGCAAATTCTTCCTATCCATGAGCACAGGATGGGCTTACATTTATTTTTTATCTTATTTAATTTCTCTCATGAGTGTCCTGTAGTTTTCAGCGTATAGGTCTTCCACTTCCTTGGTTAGTTTTATTCCTAGGTATTTTATTCTTTTTGATGCAACTGTGAATGGAATTGTTTTCCTGATTTCTCTTTCTGCTAGTTCATTGCTAGTGTATAGGGATGCCACAGATTTCTGCATATTAATTTTGTATCACTCAACTTTGCTGAATTCAGATATTAGATCTAGTAGTTTTCGAGTGGATTCATTAGGGTTTTTAATGTACAATATCATGTCACCTGCAAACAAGGACAGTTTAACTTCTTCCTTGCCAATCTGGATGCCTTTTATTTCTTTGTGTTGTCTGATTGCCTTGCGTAGGACCTCCAGTACTATATTGAATAGAGTGGGGAGAGTGGGCATCCTTGTCTTGTTCCCAATCTTAAAGGAAAAGCTTTCAGCTTCTCGTTGTTAAGTATGATGTTGGCTGTGGGTTTGTCATATATGGCCTTTATTATGTTGAGGTACTTGCCCTCTATACCCATTTTGTTGAGAGTTTTTATCATGAATGGATGTTGAATTTTGTCAAATGCTTTTTTAGAATCTATGGAGATGATCATGTGGTTTTTGTCCTTTTTGTTGATGTGGTGGATGATGTTGATGGATTTTTGAATGTTGTACCATCCTTGCATCCTTGGAATAAATCCTACTTGATCATGCTGGATGATCTTTTTGATGTATTTTTTAATTCATTTTGCTAATATTTTGTTGAGTATTTTTGCATCTATGTTCATCAGGGATATTAGTCTGTAATTTTCTTTTTTTGTGGTGTCTTTGCCTGGTTTTGGTATTACAGTGATGCTGGCTTCATAGAATGAGATTGGAAGTATACACTCTTCTTCTACTCTTTGGAAAACCTTAAGAAGGATGGGTATTAGGTCTTCACTAAATAGTTTGATAAAATTCAGCGGTGAAGCCATCTGGTACTGGAATTTTATTCTTAGATAGGTTTTTGATTACCAATTCAATTTAATTGCTGGTAATTGGTCTGTTCAGATTTTCTGTTTCTTTTTTGGTCAGCCTTGGGAGGTTGTATTTTTCTAGAAAGTTGTCCATTTCTTCTAGTTTATCCAGTTTGTTAGTATATAATTTTTCATACTATTCTCTCATAATTCTTTGTATTTCCGTAATGATTTTTCCTTTCTCATTTCTGATTCTATTTATGTGAGTAGACTCTCTTTTTTTCTTGATAAGTCTGGCTAAGGGTTTATCTGTTTTGTTTATTTACTCGATGAACCAGCTTTTGCTTTCATTACTGCTTTCTGTTGTTTTATTCTTTTCGATTTTATTTATTTCTGCTCTAATCTTTATTATGTCCCTCCTTCTACTGACTTTGTGCCTCATTTGTTCTTCTATTTCTAGTTCCATTAATTGTGAGTTTAGAGTGCTCATATGGGATTGTTCTTCTTTCCTGATGTAGGCCTGTATTGCAATATACTGCCCTCTTAGCACAGCCTTCACTGCATCCCACAGATTTTGCGGTGTTGAATTATTGTTGCCATTTGTCTCCATATATTGCTTGATCTCTCTTTTTATTTGGTCATTGATCCATTGGTTATTTAGGAGCATGTTGTGAAGCCTCCGTGTATTTGTTGGATTTTTCATTTTCCTTGAGTAATTTATTTCTAGTTTCATATCTTTGTGGTCTGAGAAACTGGTTGGTAGAATTTCAATCTTTTTGAATTTACCGAGGCTCTTTTTGTGGCCTAGTATATGATCTAGTCTTGAATATGTTTCATGTGCACTTGAGAAGAATGTGTACTCTGCTGCTTTAGGGTGTAGAGTTCTGTAGATGTCTGTTAGGGCCATATGTTCTAATGTGTTGTTCAGTGCCTATGTCTCCTTACTTCTTTTCTGTCTGGTTGATCTGTCCTTCAGAGTGAGTGGAATGTTGAAGTCTCCTAGAATGAATGCATTGCATTGTATTTCCCCTTTTAATTCTGTTAGTATTTGTTTCACATATGTAGGTGATCCTGTGTTGGGTACATAGATATTTATAATAGTTATATCCTCTTGTTGGACTGACCCTTTTATCATGATGTAATGTCCTTCTTTGTCTCTTGTGACTTTGTTTTGAAGTCTATTTTGTGTGATAGAAGTACTGCAACTCCTGCTTTTTTCTCCCTATTAGTTGCATGAAATATCTTTTTCCATCCCTTCACTTTTAGTCAGTTTATGTCTTTGGGTTTAAAGTGAGTCTTTTGTAAGCAGCATATAGATGGGTCTTGCTATTTTATCCATTCAGTGACTCTGTGTCTTTTGATTGGTGCATTCAGTCCATTTACATTTAGGGTGATTATCAATAGGTATGTACTTATTGCCATTGCAGGCTTCAGATTTGTGGTTACCAAAGGTTCAAGGTTAACTTCCTTACTATCTAAGAGTCTAACTTAACTCACTTTATATGCTATTATAAACACTGTCTGAAGGTTCTTTTTTTTCTCATCCTTTTCTTCCTCCTCCATTCTTTATATATTGGGTATCATATTCTGTACTCTTTGCCTATCCATTGATTGACTTTGGGTATAGTGTATTTAATTTTGCATTTGCTTTGTAATTGGCTGTTCTGCTTTCTTTACTGTGGTTTTATTACCTCTGGTGACAGCTATTAAACCTTAGGAACACTTCCCTCTATAGCAGTCCCTCCAAAATACAGTTAAGAGATGGTTAGTGGGAGGTAAATTCACTCAGCTTCTGCTTATCTGGAAATTGTTTAATCCCTCCTTCAAATTTAAAGAATAATCTTGCCAGATAAAGTAATGTTCCTTGGAGGCCCTTCTACTTCATTGCATTAAATACATCATGTCACTTCCTTCTGGCCTGTAAGGTTTCTGCTGAGAAGTCTGATGATAGCCTGATGGCCTTTCCTTTGTATATGATCTTATTTCTCTCTCCGGCAGCTTTTGATAGTCTGTCCTTATCCTTGAACTTTGCCATTTTAATTACTATATGTCTTGATGTTGTCTTCCTTGGGTCCCTTGTGTTGGGAGATCTGTGCATCTTTATTGCCTGAAAGACTATCTCCTTCCCCAGATTGGGGAATTTTTCAGCAATTACATCCTCAAAGACACTTTCTATCCCTTTTTCTCTCTCTTCTTCTTCTGCTACCCCTATAATGCGAATATTGTTCCATTTGGGTTGGTCACAGAGTTCTCTCAATATTCGTTCATTCTTAGAGATCCTTTTATCTCTCTCTGCCTCAGCTTCTCTGTAATCCTGTTCTCTGATTTCTATTTTATTTATCATCTCCTCCACCATATCTTATCTGCTTTTAATACCCTCCATTGTGGTCTTCAACGATTGGATCTCTGACAGGAATTCAATCCAGAATTCTTGAATATTTTTCTCTACCTCCATGAGCATGTTAACAATTTTTATTTTGAAGTCCCTTTCAGGAAGAATCATATGGTCGATGTCATTTAAATCTTTCTCAGGAGTTGTAGTAATAATTTTAGTTTGAACCAGGTTCCTTTGGCATTTCATATTTGTATATGGTGCCCTCTAGTACCCAGAAGCTCTACTCTCTGGAGCTGCTCAGCCCCTGAAGCAATGTCGGGGGTTACAGTGGAGTGGTATTGGTGCCTGGGGGGAGGAAAGACCTGTTTCCTGCTTCCCGGCTGCTATGCCTGTCTCCACTGCTTGAACCAGTGGGCCGAGCACACAGGTATAAGCCTTTGTGCTTTGCATTTGTAGTTGCTATTGACAGGTATTCCCTCTGGGTGGCCTAATCCCTGGGTAAGGTTTGCTGGTTTGCAAGCCTGGTGGGGCTGGCTGGGAGAAAGGCTCAGTAGGCAGTGTATCATGGAGGGGGTCCTTGGAGCTGTGTAGCCAGCCAGGGAGCTGGATTTCCTGAAGATCGTGAAAACTCCCAACCTACTGGACAGAGAGCACACAAACAATTTTGTTTACCTGTCCTTTCTCCTGAGCAGTAAGCTCTGTGCAATCCTTGCCTCTTTAGCAGCCCTCTTGCTGTTAGGAAGTCTCTCAGACTGCCCACCTTTCTTTTGTCCCAGAACAGCCAGATATGGATCCCTGCTATCAACAAGCTGCTGCAATCTCAGCCTCTCCAGGAATTTTGCCTGTCTTATCTTTCCAACCCCCTAATCATGAGAGTACTGTGCCGGCACCATGAAATGTAGGTTTGTGCTCCCAGAGCAGATCTCTGGAGTTAGGTATTCAGCAATCCGAGGCATCCACTCCCTCCCTGCTCTGTTCCTCTTTCTCCCACCGGTGAGATGGGGTGGGGGAAGGGCTTGGGCCCTACCAGGCCACGGCTTTGGTACGTTACCCTGTTCTGTGAGGTTTTTTTCTTATCTCCAGGTGTACGCAGTTTGGCACAGTCCTCTTTTCCTCTTTCCAGGATTAGTTGTATTAGTTATGTTATATTTTTGTATTATATTCGGTTTTAGGAGGAAGCCTTTGTCTCACCTCTCACACCGCCATCTTTAATCCCATCCCCTCTGTTTTTTATTAAAGTATCATTGATATACAATCTTATGAAGGTTTCACATGAGCAACATTGGGGTTCAACATTCTTCCATATTATTGAGTCCTCACACCCCACTGCCCCATTGCAGTCACTGTCTGTCAGTGTAGTAAGATGCTATAAAGTCATTACTTGTCTTCTCTATGATGTACTGCCTTCCCCGTGACCTTTTGTGATTCCAAATTATAGTGCCTCTTAATCCCCTCTTTGCTCCCCACCCATCCTTCCCTACCCCTTCCCTTTGGTAATCACTAGTCCCTTCCTGGAGTCTGTGAGTCTGATGCTGTTTTGTTTCTTCAGTTTTGCTTTGTGTTTATACTCTACAAATCAGTGAAGTCATTTGGCACTTGTCTTTCTCCACCAGGCTTATTTCACTGAGCATAATACCCTCTAGCTCCATCCATGCTGTTGCAAGTGGTAGGATTTATTTTCTTCTTATGGCCGAATAATATTCCATTGGGTATACGTACCACATCCTCTTTATCCATTCATCTGCTGTTGGACACTTAGGTTGCTTCCGTATCTTGGCTATTGTAAATAGTGCTGCAGTAAACATAGGGATGGATATGTGTTTTTGAATCCTGGATATTGTTTTCTTCAGGTAAATTCCTAGGAGTGGAATTTCCGGGTCAAATGATATTTCTATTTTTAGTTTTATGAGGAACCTCCATAGAGGTTTCCACAATGGTTGAGCTAATTTACATTCCGACCAGCAGTGTAGGAGGGCTCCCCTTCCTCCACATCCTCGCCAGCATTTGTTGTTCCTTGTCTTTGGATATTGCCCATCCAAACTGGTGTGAGGTGATATCTCATTGTTGTTTTACATATCTCCCGGGCAAGGGAAACAAAAGCAAAAATGAGCAAGTGGGACTATATCAAGCTTGGGATTGTGGTTACCAAAGGTTTAAGGATAACTTCCTTACTATCTAATAGTCTATCTTAACTCACTTTGTACTCTATTTGAAACACAATCTAATGGTTCTGTTTTTTCCTTCCTCCTCTTCTTCTTCCTCCCCCACTCTTTGTATGTTAGGTGTCATATTGTGCACTCTGTGTATCCCTTGACTAACTTTGTGAATAGTTGACTTAATTTTGTATTTGCTTAGTAATTAATTGGTCTATTACCTTTACTGTGGGTTTAGTGTCTCTGGTGACAGCTATTTAGTCTTATGAGCCCCTCCACCTAGAGCAGTTACTGAAAATATCTTGTAGAGATGTTTTGGTGGTGGTAAATTCCTTCACCTTTTGCTTCTCTGGAAATTGTTTAATCCATGCTTTAAATTTAAATGATAATAATGCCGGGTAGAGTATTCTTGGTTGGAGGTCATTCTGTTTCCATACATTTAATATATTGTGCCACTCCCTTCTGGCCTGTAAGATTTCTGCTGAGAAGTTTCATGATAGCCTGATGGAGTTTCCTTCATAGGTGGTCATTTTTCTCTCTCTGGTTGTTTTCAATACATTCTTCTTGTCCTTGATCTTTGTCATTTTAATTTTTATATGTCTTAGTGTCGTCTTCCTAGAGTTCCTTGTGTTGGGAGATTTGTGCACTTCCACGACCTTAGTGCTTATGTCCTTCCCTAGATTGATGAATTTTCCAGCAATTATTTCTCAAAGAGACTTTCTGTCCCTTTGTCTCTCTCTTCTTCTTCTGGTAAGCCATAATGCAAATATTGTTACGTTTGGATTGGTCACACAGCTGTCTTAATATTCTTTCATTCCTAGAGATCCTTTTTTCTCTTCGTGCCTCAGCTTCTTCTGTTTTCCTGTTCTCTTATTTCTATTTCATTTACTGTGTCCTCTACCTCATCTAATCTTTTAAATCCCTCCATTGTATGTTTCATTTCTGATACTCTGTTTTTCAAAGTTTCTCTCTCTTTGTTGAAGCCCTCACTTAGCTCTTGAATATTTTTTTGTAGCTCCCTGACCATGTTTATAACTTTATGTTACTTATAGGTGTTACATACGTGCCGTTAGTCAGATCAGAAAGTTCCCTTCTCTTTCTTTTTTTTTTTAGTTTATTTTGGTATAATTAATCTACAATTACATGTGCAATAACTACCCACTTCATCAGGTCCCCCCACCAACCCCATTACAATCACTGTCCATAAGCATAGTGAGATTCTATAGAATCACTACTTGTCTTCTCTGATTGTATAGCCCTCCCAGCGCCCCCCCAATATTATGTCTGCTAATTGCAATGCCCCCTTTTTCCCCCTTGTCCATCCCTACCCGCCCATCCTCCCCAGTCCCTTTCCCTTTGGTAACTATTAGTCAATTCTTGGGTTCTGTGAGTGTGCTCCTGTTTTTTTCTTTCAGTTTTTCTCTTTGCTCTTATGCTCCACATATGAGTGAAATCATTTGACACTTGTCTTTTTCCACTTGGTTTATTTCACTGAGCATAATATCCTCTGGCTCCATCCATGTTGCAAATGGTAGGATTTGTTTTCTTCTTATGGCTGAATAATATTCTATTGTGTATATGTACCACATCTTCTTAATCCATTCATCTACTGATGGACACTTAGGTTGCTTCCATTTCTTGGCTATTGTAAATAGTGCTGTGATAAACATAGGAGTGCATCTGTCTTTTTCAAATTGGGCTGCTGCATTCTTAGGGTAAATTCCTAGGAGTGGGATTCCTGGGTCAAATATATTTCTATTTTGAGTTTTTTGAGGAACCTCCATACTGCTTTCCACAATGGTTGAACTAATTTGCATTCCCACCAGCAGTGTAGGAGGGTTCCCTTTTCTCCACATCCTCCCCAACATTTGTTTTTGTTTGTGTTTTGGATGTTGGCCATCCTTACTGGTGTGAGGTGGTATCTCATTGTGGTTTTAATTTGCATTTCTCTGATGATTAGCGATGTGGAGCATCTTTTCATGTGCCTGTTGGCCATCTGAATTTCTTCTTTGGAGAAGTGTCTATTCATGTCCTCTGCCCATTTCTTAATTGGCTTATTTGCTTTTTGTTTGTTGAGGTGCGTGAGTTCTTTATATATTTTGGATGTCAACCCCTTATCGGATATGTCATTTATGAATATGTTCTCCCATACTGTAAGATGTCTTTTTGTTCTACTGATGGTGTCCTTTGCTGTGCAGAAGCTTTTCAGCTTGATATAGTCCCACTTGTTCATTTTTGCTTTTGTTTCCCTTGCCCGGGGAGATATGTTCATGAAGAAGTCGCTCGTGTTTACGTCCAAGAGATTTTTGCCTATGTTTTTTTCTAAGAGTTTTATGGTTTCATGACTTACATTCAGGTCTTTGATCCATTTTGAGTTTACTTTTGTGTATGGGGTTAGACAGTAGTCCAGTATCATTCTCTTGCATGTAGCTGTCCAGTTTTGCCAACACCAGCTGTTGAAGAGGCTGTCATCTCCCCATTGTATATCCAAGGCTCCTTTATCATGTATTAATTGACTGTATATGTTTGGGTTAATGTTTGGATTTTCTATTCTGTTCCACTGGTCTGTGGGTCTGTTTTTGTGCCAATACCAAATTGTCTTGATTACTGTGGCTTTGTAGTAGAGCTTGAAGTCAGGGAGCGTGATTCCCCCTGTTTTATTCCTCTTTCTCAGGATTGCTTTGGCTATTCAGGGTCTTTTGTGGTTCCATATGAATTTTAGAATTATTTGTTCCAGTTCATTGAAGAAAGCTGTTGGTAGTTTGATAGGGATTGCGCTGAATCTGTAGATTGCTTTAGGTAGTATAGCCATTTTGACAATATTTATTCTGCCTAGCCAAGAGCATGGGATGAATTTCCATTTGTTAGTGTCCTCTTTAATTTCTCTTAGGAGTGTCTTGTAGTTTTCAGGGTATAGCTCTTTCACTTCCTTTGTTAGGTTTAGTCCTAGGTATTTTATTCTTTTTGATGCAATTGTGAATGGAATTGTTTTCCTGATTTCTCTTTCTGTTAGCTAATTGTTAGTGTATAGGACAGCAACAGATTTCTATGTGTTAATTTTGTATCCTGCAACTTTGCTGAGTTCAGATATTAGTTCTCGTAGTTTTGGAGTGGAGTCTTTAGCGTTTTTATGTACAATATCATGTCATCTGCAAATAGTGACAATTTGACTTCTTCTTTACCAATCTGCATGCCTTGTATGTCTTTGTTTTGTCTGATTGCTGTGGCTAGGAACTCCAGTACTATGTTGAATAACAGTTGAGAGAGTGGGCATCCCTGTCTTGTTCCCGATCTTAGATGTAAAGTTTTCAGCTTCTTGCTGTTAAGTATGATGTTAGCTGTGGGTTTGTCATATATGGCCTTTATGATGTTGAGGTACTTGCCCTCGATACCCATTTTGTTGAGAGTTTTAATCATGAATGGATGCTGAATTTTGTGAAATGCTTTTTCAGCATCTATGGGGATGATCATGTGGTTTTTGTTCTTCTTTTTGTTGATGGGTGGATGATGTTGATGGATTTTTGAATGTTGTACCATCCTTGCATCCCTGGGATGAATCCCACTTGATCATGGTGTGTGATCCTCTTGACGTATATTTGAATTCGGTTTGCTAATGTTTTGTTGAGTATTTTTGCATCTACGTTCATCAGGGATATTGGTCTGTAATTTTCTTTTTTAGTGACGTCTTTGCCCGGTTTTGGTATTAGAGTGATGCTGGCTTCATTGAAAGAGTTTGGAAGTATTCCCTGCTCTTCTACTTTTTGGAAAACTTTAGGGAGAATGGGTATTATTTCTTCTCTGGTAAAATTCAGAGGTGAATCCTTCTGGCCTGGAGGTTTTGTTCTTGGGTAGTTTTTTGATTTCCAATTCAATTTCATTGCTGGTGATTGGTCTGTTTAGTTTTTCTGTTTCTTGCCTGGTTAGACTTGCAAGGTTGTATTTTTCTAAGAAATTGTCCATTTCTCTAGGTTTTCCAGCTTGTTAACATATAGATTCTCATAGTATCCTCTTATAATTCTTTGTATTTCTGTGGGGTCTGTCGTGATTTTCCCGTTCTCATTTCTGATTCCGTTTATATGTGTAGATTCTCTTTTTGTCTTAATAAGTCTGGCTAGTGGTTTATCTATTTTGTTTATTTTTTCAAAGAACCAAATTTTGGTTTCATTGATTTTTTTCTATTGTTTTATTCTCTCTTTGGGTCTCATTTGTTCTTTTTCCAATTTCAATAATTGTGTCTTTATTCATTTGGGATTGTTCTTCCTTCTTTAAATAGGCCTGGATTGCAATATACTTTCCTCTTAGAGCTGCCTTTGCTGCATCCCACAGAAGTTGTGGCTTTATGTTATTGTCCTTAGTCTCCATACTCTTCAATCTCTGTTTTAATTTGGTCATTGACCTATTGATTATTTAGGAGAATGTTGTTAAGTCTCCATGTATTTGTGAGCCTTTTTATTTTCTTTCTACAATTTATTTCTAGTTTTATACCTTTTTTATCTGAGAAGTTGTTTGGTAGAATTTCAATATTTTTTACTTTACTGAGGTTTTTTTTTTGGCCTAGTATGTGGTCTATTCTGGAAAATGTTCCATGTGCACTTGAGAAGAATGTGTATCCTGTTGCTTTTGGGTGTAGAGTTCTGTAGATGTCTGTTAGGTCCATCTGTTTTAGTGTGTTGTTCAGTGCCTCTGTGTCTTTACTTATTTTCTGTCTGGTTGATCTATCCTTTGGAGTGAGTGGTGTGTTGAAGTCTCCTAAAATGAATGCATTGCTTTCTATTTCCTCCTTTAATTCTGTTAGTATTTGTTTCACACATGTCAGTGCTCCTGTGTTGGGTGCATATATGTTTAAAATGGTTATATCTTCTTGTTGGAATGACCCCTGTATCATTATGTAATGTCCTTCTTTTTCTCTTGCAACTTTCTTCATTTTGAAGTCTATTTTGTCTGATACAAGTACTACAACACCTGCTTTTTTCTCCTTGTTGTTTCCATGAAATACCTTTTTCCATCCCTTCACCTTTAGTCTGTGTATATCTTTGAGTTTGAGGTGAGTCTGTTGTAAGAAGCATATAAATGTGTCTTGCTTTTTTATCCATTCTATTACTCTGTGTCTTTTGATTGGTACATTCAGTCCATTTACATTTAGGGTGATTATCCATAGATATGTACTTATTGCCTTTGCTGGCTTTAGATTCGTGGTTAACAAAGGTTCAAGGGTAGCTTCTTTACTATCTAACAGTCTAACTTAACTTCCTTGTTAAGCTATTGTAAACACAGTCTGATGATTCTTTTATTTCTCTCCCTTCTTATTCTTCCTCCTCCATTCTTTATATACTAGATGTTTTATTCTTTGCCTTTAGTTAGTATTTGGATGATCTGCTTTCTTTCCTATGATTTTGTTTTCTCTGGTAACATCTTTTTAGCCTTAGGAGTGCTTCCATCTAGAGCCGTCTCTTGTAGATATTCTGTAGAGTTGGTTTATGGGAGACAAATTCCCTCAGCTTTCACTTGTCTGGGAATTGTTTAATCCTTCCCTCAAATTTAAATGATAATTCTGCTGGATAGAATATTCTTGATTCGAGGCCTTTCTGTTTCATTACATGCCATGCTCTTCTGGCCTGTAAGGTTTCTGTTTAGAAGTCTGATGTTAGTCTGATGGGTTTTCCTTTGTAGGTGATCTTTTTTCTGTCTCTAGCTGCCTTTAATACTCTGTCCTTATCTTTCATCTTTGCCATCTTAATTATTATATGTGTTGGTGTTGTCTTCCTTGGGTTCCTTGTGTTGGGAGATATGTGTATCTCCAATGCCTGAGAGACTGTTTCCTTCCCCAGCTTGAGGAAGTTTTCATCAATTATTTCTTCAAAGACACTTTCTATCCCTTTTTATCTCTCTTCTTCCTCTGGTACTCGTACAACTCGAATATTGTTCCGTTTGGATTGGTCACACAGTTCTCTTAATATTCTATCATTCCTAGAGATCCTTTTATCTCTCTCTGCCTCAGCTTCTCTGTATTCCTGTTCTCTGATTTCTATTCCATTAACAGTCTCTTGCATCTCATCCAGTCTGCTGTTAAGCCCGTCGATGGCTTGTCTGATTTCTGCATTGTCTTTCCTGACTTCCCTCACTTCCTCCCTCAGCTCTTGCACATTTCTCTGTATATCCATCAGCATGGTTATGACTTTTATTCTGAATTCTTTTTCAGGAAGATTGTGCATGTCCATCCCATCAGGTTCCCTCTCTGGGGTTCTGTGGCTAAGCTTTGTTTGTTCCATATTCCTCTGTCTTTTCATGGTGATAGAAGTAGTCGCTGGTAGGTGCCACGTGTGTCAGCTGGGCTGTTTAAGAGTTAAAAAAAAAAAAAAAACACCCGCCGGGAGTAGATTCTATGAAGATGCTGTAGGTGGTGCTTTTGCTCCACTGTTCTGTTCGCCGGACCCTTTGTGGCGCCGGCTAAGGGGGGAACGAATGGGAGGCTGCTGATCTCTGTGGGAAGCCTCGGCGCAGCTCCTTTTTTCCGGTCAGCGACCAAGGCGTCTGACATTCCCCAGGACTCCCAGCCTGCTGGGCTGATTGCACTTGGAAGATTTTGTTCCGCTGTTGGGCCCCTGTCTCTCTAAGGCTTTAAAAAATGGGCGTGCTTTTCTTTTGTCCTGGGGAGCTGGCTGAGAGGACCCGGCTGCGCCGTCCCTCTCAGATCCTGCCCCTCTGGCTGCGCCGTCCCTCTCAGATCCTGCCCCTCTGTCTCTCCAATATCTGATACACTGCACGACGTGTGTCAGCATTCCTGGCGCAGATCACCAGGGCTTGTTATTTGGCGGGCCTGTGCCTCCACTCTCTCCCCACTCTGAATCCTTTCCTCCCTCCAGCGCACTGGGGTGGGGGAGCGCTTGGGTCTTGCTGGGTTGCAGCCCCATATCCTACCCGCTTCATGAGGTGTTGAGTCCCCTCAGGTGCAGCTCTGGCCTAGCTGTTGTACTGTATCTTCTGGTCTCTCTTTTAGGAATAGTTGTATTTGTTGTATTTTCATAAATATATATGGTTTTGGGAGGAGATTTCTGCCACCCTGCCCACTCCGCCATCTTCCCAGAATCCCCCCTTTTGATCTCCCTTCTTTTTCTAGTTTAAGTATTTTTTAAGCCATGAGGATTTTGATTTTCTCACACTTTTTGTATATATAAAGAGATTATAATGTGTTTTTTTCCCTTTATTACATTGTTTATTTTTATATGTTGAACCACCCTTTTGTTCCTGGGATAAATTCCCCCTGCTCATGGTATACAATCATCTTAATATTTTGCTGGATGTGGTTTGCTAATGTTTTGTTCAAGAAATTTGCGTGTGTACTTATCCGGGATATTGGTGTGTAATTTTTTTGTAGTGGCTTTGTTTTGCTTTGCTATCAGTTTAATGCTTGCCTGATTTGTATATGCTGAAACATTTAAGAAGCATTTCCTCTTAATTTTTTTTTTGATGATTCTGAGAAAGATTTTGTTCATTTCTTTAAATGATTAATAGAATCCATCAGTGAAGCCATCTAGTCCTGGGTTTTTCTTTGTTGAAAAATTTTTATTTTGCATTCAATGCCTTTATTTCTTATCAGTCTGTTTATACTTTCTGTTTCTTCTTTAATCAGTTTTGATTGTGTGTTTGTAGGAATTTTTCCATTTTATCAAAGTTAATGAATTGTTGGCAATAATTTTTATTATCACTGGTCACATTGCCATAATGAACATCTTTGACAGATACGTTCTTGACGTTGAAGCCCACATTGTCCCCAGGAAGAGCTTTGCTCAAAGCTTCATGGTGCATTTCAACAGACTTTACTTCAGTTGTAAAAGTGACTGGAGCAAAGGTGATCACCATGCAGGCTGGAAACTCTAGTCTCTACTTGGCACATGGGGATTGTACCAATAGCACCAAGTTTGTAGACATCCTGGAGGGGCAGGGGCAATGACATGTCAGTTGGACACATTGGTGGCAGGTTACAATCAGAGCCTCAAGCAGTGTGTTTCCACTGGCACTGGCATCTTTACGGATGACTTTCCATCCCTGGAACCAAGGTATGTTGGCTCTTGGCTCTAGCATGTCATCACTGTTCCAACTAGAAATTGGCACACATGCTACTGTGTCAGGGCTCTAGCCAGTTTTCTTAATATTGGCGCTGACTTCCTTAATGATTTCTTTGTATCTCTTCTGGCTGTAGTGTGGCTCAGTGGAATCCATTTTGTTAACTCTAGAAGTTGGCTGTTTCACAAGCAGTGTATAAGCCAGAATGGCATGCTTACGCGTCTGCATGGAGATCCTACTTCAGTTTCAGCAACACCAGCAGCAGCGATTGGGATGGCACAGTCAGCCTGAGATGTGCCTATGACCATGTTTTTGATAATGTCTGTGTGTCCCAGGGCATCAATGATGGTCATGCAATCCTTGCTGCTCTCAAATTTCCACAGGGGATGTCAGTGGTGATACCATGCTTACATTCAGCTTTCAGTTTATCGAAGACCCAGGCATACTTTAAGGAGCCATTCCCCATCTCAGCAGCTCCTCAGATTTTTCGATGGTCCTTTTGTCGATCCCACTGCATTTGTAGATCAGATGTCCAGCATGTCCAGCAATGACAATGTTGATGTGTCTTTTCCTTTCCCATTTTGGTTTTGACTTAGCAGTGGTTTTCATGATACCTGTGTTCTGGTGGCAGACCTATTGCAGAAAAAAAAGTTCACTATTTTTTTTAATGTAGGTGTTTACAGCTATAATTTTTCCTCTTCCTCTGGGTTCACTGCATCCCATAAGGTTTGATATGTTGTGTTTTCATTTTCATTTGTCCCACTGTATTGTTTAATTTCCCTTGTCATTTATTCTTTGATCTATTGTGTCAGAGTGTGTTTAATTTCCATGTGTTTGTGAATTTTCCAGTTTTTCTCTCTATAGTTCATCTTCAGCAATTTGACTATGGTGTACCTGTGTTACTTTATTTCTCTTTATAGTGTGTGGGGCTCCCTGAGCTTGCTGAATTTATAGGTCAGTGTCCAGGGTCTTTGTTTAGCTTTGGAAAATTCTTGGCCATTATTTCTTCAATTACATGTAAATTAGGTCCATTTAACTTGGCTCTCATGCCTTTTATACTCTATTCAGCTTTTTCATCCTTATTTTTTTGTGCTTCAATTTGGGTATGTTTTTATCGACTTATCTTCATATTAACTAATTCTATCTGTGGATTCTAGAAATCCAGTATCTTGGGCCCCATCCCAGAATCAATGAATAAGAGTCTGTAGTTTAACTCAATCTCCAGGTTATTCTTATATACATTAAAATTTGAAAGTACTGGTATAACTTACTTAGGGGAAACAAAAAAACTTTATATAGCTCACAAGCCCATTTAGAATATATTCCTGGGACCCTTGTCATGGAACCCATGTCACATGCCATATACTTTGCTAGACACTTTATTCATATTATCACCTTTTATTCTTCCAACTATCCTATGACCTCAGTTTTCTTGTCCTTCCCTGTGGATGATGAAACATAGTCCTAGAGAGATTAACTATGACAAGTATACATAACTAGTAAATGGCTGAGCTCAGACTTAACCCATATCTGATTTTAAGGTGATACTGTATAAGCAGGTCACCACTATTCAAACTGGGACACTTTTGAGATGAGAAGGTATACTATTAATAATTATGCTGGGACAGAAGGCATAAACCAAAACTATCTTGGTCTAGCCAGGTTATATGCTCATCTAGTCTGTAACTCTGTGCTATATAGCACCTCTCTGTCCTGTGTAGCTATTTTAGCTGAAGGAGCATTTGCAACCAATCCACCATGCCTATCCATATTTTATGTACACTGCCTATAATTACTTAGGACAGCTAAATCCTCACATGCTTTCAGCTTATGCATTATCTCTTCAGGAGCCTTCATTGAAGTCTTTACTCTACTTGACCCTCTTGATAAATTTTTTAACCTCAGAGCAAAATAGAGACAAACAGAAGTTAATGTGGTGATGATGGATTTTTAAAACTATTAGGGGAATAGACTTCAATACAGAAGTGTGCTTAACTCTGAATTCAACTTGGTAGGTGGGGATGTACACCCAAGGAGCAACTTGGATGGGGGCATAGGTGATTGGAAACTTACTAAGAGGATACATCAGGTCTGAGGGCATTGGGGCTGAAGGCAGGCCAGGGTGATTAAATATCACCTGGGGGATAGTAGTGATGAGGAGTTTGATCAGGTATCAAAGATAAGAAACTCTTGCTAAGTGCATTTAACAGGATTCATGATAAAACTGTATTCTACAAGGAAGTACATGGATTGGCTTTGTGGGGGAGAGAGTTCAGAGTCATGCAAAGAATCTTTGTCACCTGTCCTTTGTGCTTATGTGCTTTCTGTGGTCTTTACTATCATTGCCCTTAACTTTCTTGAATTATAATTCTCCAATGGCTTGTCTGTATCATCTACTACACTGAGATCCTTAAAGTTGGCCACTATTTTTCTTATCTGTAGTTGTAGTTCATTTGCGCATCTTGCACTTATTATAAAATAGAGACTCTAATAGTAGTGGAAAGATGACCGTTTTTGCTCTAGAATGATATGAAACTGCATCACAATTCTGGTGATGGCTTGGAAAAGAAGAAACACAAAGAAATGATTTTAGTAAATAAAAAGAATTTGGGCTTGTGTAGGGAAAGAAAAGGAGTTAAAAATGACTTTATGGTTTCTTTGAAGTCCTATCTTTCCAATATAATGTATATCTCAAATATGGTTACTACCTTTTTTTCCTTTCTAGGATAATACAATTAACATGAACTACTAAAAGAAATTGAAATATGTACTAATATATAATTGCCATTTTGGAATAATATATTGGTATGACTAAACATGACTATAACCGCTGTCCTTTGTTATTTGTTTGCAGGACTGACCTAACCATTTTTCTTTCACATATATTCCTGACTCCTTTGTGCCATCTTATTTAGATACATTCATTTTCCTGTTTTGATAATTATAATTACAGTATGCATTTTTACTTATTTTAAGAAGTCATTAGTCATCATTTAAAAAAATGCTGACAATTCTTCAATATGAATTCACTTTTCCTGCTTTGTGTAATTAGGCTATTGTTTGAAAATCATGACACTGTCTGTTCTAAAAAAAAAATCCCTATTCTCATATGCTAAGAATAATGGTTCTATTCACAGTTTTATTTGCATGATTGCATTTGAACTAATGTTAGTTTTTTGTAAGGTTCTCTTCCTAGTATTTTCTTTTTTCAAGGAAATCTCATATCGAGTCTTCTAAAGGCCTCTTCCTCAGCAGTTTCATCTCTCATTCTCTTATGTACCTAGAACACTAGCTTTGTAAAATATTTTGTGGCTAGAGGAGCATAGTTATTTTCTAGATAAAAGAAGTAGTATGTGCAAGGCACAGCGACATGAGATTATGATGCCAGCTTCTTACATTGAGTAGATGGTGTTATTTAAATTTTCAAGTTTAAAATATTTTTTCAGTGCAGAATTAGCCTGATCAAAAGAGTATTTTTGAAATAAGATATCTATTTCTCATATAATTCGAGTGGCGTTATTTCCTGTCATCTTATGGTTATTTCAAAGTTTGTAGAATGACAAGCCATCATTCTCTAAATTTCAAGATGATTTACATGGTGAAGCCTTATCTTAGTATTGAATAGTATCTTTTCTTTTTTTTTCTTTCACTTTTCTTTTTTATTGACATGAGGGCTCACTGTTTTTATTTAGTGAATTCTTTTTTAAAAAGAACTTTATTTTCCACTGTACTCTTATCTTCCTTTTCTCTTACTCCCATCCTGGTAACTAGAGCAGTAATTTCTTATGAATCCTTCCATAGTTTTCTCCATGATCATATAAACATGTATGGACACACAACCTCCCTCCCTCCTGTGCATACAGTCATTGGGATTTTAGGTCACTATTTTATAAAATGGAATCATATAATATAACCCTGTGTGCCCTTTTCTTTTTTCATGAAAAACATTATGAAAAATCTATTCAAGCCAACTATTTTTTCACTAGCTCATTCTTTTTATTGAGTTTCGTTATAGTCCACAGCATGGATTGTACTACCACAATTTTTTAATATCTTCTGCTCCTGAGTTTACATTTTCTTTCTATTTCTACAGTACTACTGTACTGTACTTTCAGGAGTACATAGGAGAGATTCCTGTACTGGGTTGAAAGGTTGTTTTACATTTTTATTGACACTGAATTCTCAAAAATATACAGGGATTGCTTTCTTAGAAGCTATACCAGTTTATATTTGTAGCAATTATGTAACATGATACCTTTTTCACTACTATTCAATCTGCACTAGATGTTACCCTTATTTTTGTTAGTTAAATGGGTATAAGATGATAGCACATAATTTTTATTTATATTTCCTTCAATACTAGTTTTATGCCATCCTTTCACATGTTTATTTGTCATGTGGATTTCTGTACTGTGAATAACTTAGTTCCATTTTTTGCCATGTTCACTTTAAAAAAATTTTGCCTTTTTATTCCTGATTTTTTTATTATAAAATATTCAAGTAATACTTTGCATAGAAAAAATATATCAGTATAGATTATATTTTATATTAAATTATATAGCTTTTCAAATTTATCATTTCCCATTTTACTTCAGATTTTTCTCTAGTATGTTGATGTGATAATTTACATTAATAGATTTTTCTAATTTATCTATCTGCAATCTTAGGATAAATGAACTTTGCCTTAATTTGTTAAAAATCTTGGATTTGGTTTGCTAATATTTAGGATTTTTATATCTGTTTTACTAAGTGAGTTGATCTTTTTATGATTTCTTTGTCTGGTTTTGGTGTCATGGTCAAACTAAATCTACAAAATATGTCAATTTCTTTGTTCTCTGTTTTTCTATTTGAAAAAAGTATACTTAAGATCAAAATTTGTCTTTCATGTTTAGTTGAGCTCAAGCATAATTTTTATCTCACCTGATAGTGTGGTTTTTCATCTTTTTCTCATTCTGCCTTCTTCCTCCTTCTTTAGTCTCCATTTTTTAAAAAGTAGATAGATTACTTAATGGTTCTTTTGAAGTCTTATTTTTGAATCCACTTTTTAAAGTTATGTATTTAAAAATATTGTCTTTTCAAATTTGTTGGCATAATTCTAGCACTTTTTGTCTTTATAACCTATAATTATACTTAAATTCTTAGTGTTTATCTGTTCCTTTTTTTTCCCCCTTGATCAGACCTGATGAAGACTTATTTTGTTAGTCATTGCAGATAAACAGCTTTAATATTGTTGGTTCTCTTCACTGACTATTTATTGCCTGGTAACTTCTACTCTATCATGTCCTTTCAACTGTCTTTGGGAATATTCTGTTGAGATTTTCTAAGATATGGAATTAGATAACTTAGATCATTCTCTGTTATTTTTTAATATAAGTAGATTAAAGCATAGTTTTCTTTCTTGAGGATCATGTTATATTCCATAATTTTTAATATGTAGTATTCATCATCATTCAATATGAATGCTTTCTAATTTCTGCTATAATTTCTTCTATGGCCTGTGAGATATTTAGAAGTATAAATACATGAATGCAAGGATACAGTTTAAAAATTGTTACTGAATAATGTTTTTATATGCAATTTACTGAAATTGTTACATATCTGTGAGTTAACAGTTATGTTAATAATTTAAATAAAAACTTTAAGTCTTTGTTGTCAAGTTAGTGTCATTTTGCCTCCGGTGGAAAATAATAAAAACATCACTAGAATTAAAATACTTTTGTTTTCTGTGAAGCTTATGTTTTCAAATATATGGGATTAAAAGATTTTAAAAAATATTTCTGATTTAACTGAAGTGTGGTTAGAGAAAATGGTATGTGTGATTATTCTCTGGTGTTTTGGAAACTTGTTTACAATCTCTACATGACTGGTCTGTGTTTGTGTGTTTATGTGTGAATGTTCTGTTTGTGTTTGGAAATAATATGCATTATTTGTCTGGCTTAGTTCTATTTGCATTTTAAAAGCTCAGTGGCCTTCAACCTTTTGTTAATGTCACTTCTAAAATATCTTCAGGAAAAAAATCACACACCCTTGCATTTTAAGTTGACAATAAAAAATTTTCACTGTAAGTTTAAACAATCCAGAGGATATAATTGCTAGTGTATTGTGTAAAACTTGACATTTTAAAATAAAACTCTTTCACTGTTCTTTTAAAATATCCAGTGAATTCTAAATATTTTAGTTACTTGATACCCTCACTATCAATTAAAACACACAAATTTGGATCAGCCTTTCTGTAGAACATATCTGAAAAAATCGAATAAAATATTTTTCAAACTCTGCTTGAAGAATCTCAGCAATCACATTTTGAAATATGGGGGAAAAAAGATAGTAAATTAAGAATTCAATTGTAAGTCATGTTGAACCGAAAGATTTCAACTTCTACTGCATTTTGCGCTGTTTTTAAGAGATGTTTAGAGATGTTACAATTATAGGTGTTATTTATGTAAATATTCTTTTAACTACCAGTAATCATTTCTTTTCTGCTTCTTTTCTAGGAATCACACCTGTGTATCATAGTATGTTTGCTTTAATGAGTGAAACAGAGAGGATCTGGTATCCGCCTAATCATGTCTTCCATATAGATGAATCAACCAGGCACAATGTACTCTACAGAATAAGGTACTTTCTCCAATAAAGTGACTCACTTAATGGTTCATGAAAAGGAAATGTGGGAAAAATTATAAAACATATTTTTTAAGTGCAAGGTACTTAAAAACAGAGAGCAAACGAATTAGCATTTAATCTTCTTCATTTAAGACTGTTTCTCCACTAGAGGAAGTGTTCATACATGTTCTTTAACAACAATGATCTGAAAATAAAGCTGCTCTGGTGTGATGCTGTTTTACTGATTATTATAATTAAATTTTAAAAAGGATGAGAATGACTTTTACTAGCAAAATACTAAATGTTTGGAATATTGCTCATTTCCTAGGAAATCGATACTATCTGCAATTAAATGTAATCTCACATCCCTTCTTTTTAAATAATAACCTTTTTGTTTTAAAAGTTGAAATGAAGGAAAGATTTTTGCCAGTGTTTCTTTACATCCTCAAATTACAAGTTAGTTTATTAAATAATTTGTGATAATATGAAATACCAATTTAGAGAAACCAGAGGAAATTATCTACTCAAAAGTATGAAATAAATATATCTGTAGCTTTTACTTATGAAATAGATCATTCCATGCAAACAGTCATTGCTACATAGTTAAAAAAACATGGATTCATTTATGATTTTAAAAAGAAAAGAAAAGGAAACCTTAAACACCTTAAACTCAAGAGCGATGTCCTTACCATGATAAGGGGTATCTACGGAAAACATGTAGCCAATAATATTCTTAAATGATAAAATGTTAGAAGCAGTCTCTTTTAAATCTGGAACAATAGAGAAAACAAAGATAGCCACAATCATTGCTTAGGATTTTAGTGGAGTTCCTAGCCAGTATAATTAAGACAAGAAAAACAAATAAAATATTTAATGTTGAGAACAAGGAAGCAAAAAGTCATTATTTGGAGATGATATGACTGTCAACTTAGAAAATATGAACAAACCTAGATCTATATGGTCAATGTCTTAAGAAATGAACTACTTCTAAAAACCACAAACAAACAGAAGAGAAGTAATTTAAAATAGCAACAAAAAACATAAGGTACCTAGGATTAAAATTATACAAAGTAATATAAGACTTTTATGCAATTCTTAAGATTTTACAAAGTTGTATTATTTAAAGAAGCATTTTATATTCTACATATGATTGATACAGTATCAGTATCTTATTAAGAATATTTTCTTTATCACTTTCTGTAATTACTATACTTTCTGCAATTAGCAAGTATATCTTTTTATTTTAAAATGTCTGTAGAGCAGAGTTCTGCATTCTTTTTCTATAAAGGTCCAGATAGTAAATATTTTAGGCTTTGCAGGCCTTACTGTTCCTGTTGTAACTATTCAACTCTGTTACTACAGCATGAAAGCAACAATAGACAATAAGTATCTGAATGGGAATGATTATGTTCCAGTAGAACTTCATTTATAAAACCTGACAGTGGACCTGATTGGACCTCTGAGCCATAGTTTGCTGAGTTCTCAAGAATTCAAAAATGTTTCCTCTACCAAATTCATGAATTCCTCTTATTCTTAAACTAAGGGGGCACTTATCCAGCTGTCTATAATCAAAAATTCCCAGGAAAGTCTAATCAGAAACTGCCTAAAAGGGACTTTATATAATTTTTTTAAATTCCACCTGCCTATTTAGAGCCTATTCTTCATTTCCTTTATTATATAAGTAGGGGTTATATCAAAAACAAGAGAAAAGAACAATAATTATGAAACTGTGTTGAAGGGCTTATGAGGTATAAAGATGTAGTTTGTATGACAATAATAGAACAAAGTGAATGGGACAAAGTTTTATATAGTATTAAAATTAACTTGATATTAATAAGAATGAGATTGCTTAAGTTAAAATCTTAATTTTAATTCCCTGGGAAACTCCTAAGAAAATAAGTCAAAAATATGTAGTGTAAGAAACAAAAAAAGACTTTAAACAATTCACTAGAAATTACCTATGTTAACACCAAAGAAAGTGGTAAGGGAGGAATAGATGAACAAAAAAGACATAAAACATATAGAAAATAAATAATGAAATGCCATACATAAATCTACCTTGATAGTAACTGCCTTAAATGTAAATGGACTAAATACTCAAGTGGCAGAGATTGAAGGAATAGATTTTAAAAACATAAACTACATGCTGTCTATAAGAGGCACACTTTATAGTCAAAGACGCAAATAAATTGAAAGTAAAGGATTGAAAAATATATTATAGGCAGTCGGTAACCAAAGAGAGCTGAAACAGCTATATTAATTTTAGACATATATAAATTTAAGACAAAATTGACAAATAGGGGACATTTTATAATGATATGAGTCAATCCATCAGGAAAACAAAATTGCCTTTTTTAATAATTATTATAAATAGGATCTAACCACAGAGCTCCAAAATATATCAAGCAACAACTGACAGAATTGAAAAGGAAAATAGACAATTCAACAATAACATTTAGAAACTTCAATATCTCACTTTTGGTAATAGCTAGGACAACTAGGCAGAAGATCAGCATGGAAACAGAAGACTTGAACAAGATATAAACCAACTAGACAAACATAGTACAGTCCACCCAACAACAGCACAATACACATTCTTCTCAAGTGCACATGGAGCATTCTCCAGGGCAGACCATATGTTGTCCACAAAAATGAGTCTCAGGAAATTTAAAAAGACTGAAATCATACAAAGCATATTCTCAGACCAGAATAGAATTAAATTAGAAATCACTAACAGAAGGAAAACTGGAAAATTCACAAATAAATTGTAATTAATAACATGCCTCTAAATAATCTGTCAAAGAAGAAATCATAAAGGAAAATAGACTTTGATATGACTGAAAATGAAAATAAAACATATCAAAATGTATGGTATGCAGCTAAAACAATGTTTAGAGAATTCATAGTTGTAAACACAACTATGTATATTAAAAAAAGTTCTCAAATTAGTAACATTCCAATGTAATAAAGTAGGAAAAAAAAGTAAATAAAACTCAAAGCAAGTCAAAGGAAGGAAATAATAAAAACCAGAGTAGAAAAAAATGAAACAGAATAGAAAAAAAGAGAAAATCAAGAAACTAAAAGTTGGTTCTTTGAAGAGATCAACATTATTAATAAACCCTTAACTAGACTGATAAAGAGAAAAGAGAGTTTAATAATTTAAATCAGGAATAAAAGAGGGAACATCACTATCACCTTACAGAAATAAAAAGAGTTATAAAGAATGACTATGTGCTAACCGATTATATAACCAACAAATGCCTAGAAAGACACAAACTATGGGAACTGACAAAAGAAGAAACAGAATGTCTGACTAGACCTATAATGAGTAAAGATACCAAATTAGTAATTAAAAAAATTTCCCACAAAGAAAAACCCAGCCCCAAATTGCTTCCATGGTGAATTCTACCAAACATTGAAAGAAAAATCAATACCAATTATTCACAAAAAATGAAAAGGAGGCAATACTTCCAGCTCATTCTGTGAGTTCAGTAATACCCTGATACGAAATTCAGACAAAGATGTCCATAAGAAGACTACAGACTATAATATCCCTTATAAATGAAGGTATAAAGATCTCCAACAAAATACTGACAAACCAAATCCAGCCATGTATAAAAAAAATTATATACCATAATCAGGTGGGATTTACCCCAGGAATTACATTGTTGCTTTAACTCCCCAAATGAATCAATATAATGCACCATATTAGTGGAATAAGGGAACAAATCCATATCATCATCTCAGTAGGCACAAAAACCACTTTTGACAAAATCCAACACCCTATCATGATAAAATATTCAATACAATAGGAATGAAAGGGAACTTCCTCAATCTGATAAAAAGCATCTACGAAAAGCCCAAAGCTAACATTATACTTGATGGTGATGGATGAAATGCTTTCTCCCAAAGATCTGGAACATGACAGATAGCAGCTCTTACCATTTCTGTTTAACATTAAGCCATAAAATCTAGCCAGGGAAATTAGGCAAGAGAAAGAAATAAAAGATATCCATATTGGAAAAGAAATAAAATGCTGTATTCCAAGGTCTTGTATATAAGATCTTGTATTTAAAAATCCTAAGGAATTAATAAACTAGTAGAACTAATAAATGACCCCAGCCTGGTTGAAGAATAGATCAGTATACAAAAATCAGTTGTATATAACAATCCAAATGTGAAATTAAAGTAATTCCATTTACAACAGCATAAGAAAAATACTTAGGAATAAACCTAACAAAAGAAGTGCAAAACTTGTGCACTGAGAAATAGAAAACACCATTGAAAGAAATTAAAGAAACACCTAAATAAATGGAAAGGTATCTCATGTTTACGGATTGGAAAACAATATTGTTGAGATGGCAATACTTCCAAAATTGATCTGTGTATTCATTGCAGTCTTTACTGGATACCTGTCTTTATTGAAGAAATTAACAAATTAATCATAAAATTCATACAAAAATTAAAAGGATTTGGAGTAGCCAAAACAGTCTTGAAAAATTACAAAATTGAAAGGTTCACACTTCCTAATTTCAAAACTTCACAACTATAGTCATCAAGATAGTGTGATACTGGCTTAAGAATAGACAGATTAATAGAATAGACTTGAAAGTCCAAAAATAATCCCTGATACTATGGTAATTGATTTTTGACAAGGGTACCCAGATAGTTCATGGGGAAAGAATAGTTTTTCCAACAAATGGTGCTGGGACAGCTGGATTTCTACTTGTAAGTAATGAAGTTAGGCCACTAACTCACACTATATACAAAAAAGTAACTTAAAATGAATCATAGACATAAATCTAAGAGCTACAACTATAAAGCTCTATATAAAGACTCTTTAAAACCTATAAGATTAATTAGGATATGTCAAAATATGTTTGTGCATACTGTCAAGAATGTCAATACACAGTTCACAGAATGGAAGAAAATGTTCGTAAGTCATATATTTGATAAACGTCTTATATCCAGAATATGTAAAGAACTCTCACAGATGAACAATACAATGACAAACAACCATGAAAACATGGGCAAAGGATTTTAATAGACATTTCTCTTAACAAGACATACAAATGGTGAATAAGCATATGAAAAGATGTTCAGCATCATTATTGGAGAAATGGAAATCAAAACCACAATGGGATACCAATTCACGCACTCAGATGACAAAAATATAGAAGATGGACAATAAGTTGTCATGAATTTGCCAAATTAACACTTATTAAGCTGAGCATAAGGTTCTGGATGTTGAGCTGTGCTTCAACAGTACAGCACAAGAGAGACTGAAATAGAAAAGTTTATTATGGTCTTGGAGGAAGTACCCAGTATGTTTCAGGGAGCCACACTGGGAGGTCATTGCAGAGTACAGGCAGAGAGAAACGCAGGACCTGGGGCATATGACTTTATTGGGTCTGTAGGTAGAGTGCTTTGGGGTTTCTGGGTTAAGACCCAATTCACCAATTCAAACCAAAAGAGCTGGGGTTTTGTAAGCCACATGGGGGTCTTATCAAAGGGGTGCAAAAGAGGATGCTGGGAAGTGGAGGAGACTACTGATCACAGCAGTAGTTGGGGAGATCATGTCAGGAGCTTACATTTGCTTGACTCTGCAGGCTGCTGTCTAGGGCATGCTCTTGGATGAGGGGACTCATGTCAGTTTAAGGTGGTCAAAGAAATGGATTCTGTGGCAGTAATAACATGGTGTAACTTAGCTAAATTCTTCATGCAAGTGCTGGCAGGGATGTGAACTGTTGGAATGCTCATACATTGCTGTTGGAAATGTAAAGTCATACAACTGCTTTTGGAAAACCATTCCTCAAAAAGATAAACAGAATTACCATAAGATCCAGCAATTCCATCCTTAGGAATATATGCAAGAGAAATAAAAACATATCTACAAAAATACCTTGTACATGACTGTTCCTTAGCAGTATCATTCACAATAGCAAAGAGATGGAAACAATGCCCAAATGTCCATCAGGTGATTAATGCATGAGCAAAATGTGTTATATCCATACAATGTAATATTAATTGGGCAATTAAAAGGAATGAAACACGGATACATTCTGTAAAGTAGATGATCCTTAAAAACATTATGCTAAGTGAGAGAAGGTAGAAAAGGCCACATACCATGTGAACTCATTTATATAAAATGTCCAGAACAGGCAAATTCATAGAGATTGAAAGACTAGTAGTAACTTAGGGCTGGGGAGTGGATGGGGTGGTTTGGGTGTAACTGCTAATGGATATGGATTTTCTTTTATAGGGGAGATGAAAATATTCTAAAATTAGATTGTGGTGTTGTTTGTACAATGCAATGAATATACTAAAAAACATCTTGTACACTTTAAATGAGTGAGCTTTAAGGTATATGAATTGTATCTCAAAGCTGTAAATTTAAAAAGCAATGGATATTTTTTGTGCATTTGAGGAGCAAGTTTTATCCTGTATTTCCTTAAAAGCAATGATTTGTTTTCACACTGAATTGGCATTTTCACATTCCTCTACTGATATAACTGTATTAACATTAAAAACTCTTCTGTTAATATTTTATTTCTACCTTTCTCTAATTCCTATTGCTTCTCCATCTGGAAGAAGGCTGTATATTGATTTTACACTTTTGTTTCTTCTATTTTCTGCCAATTTTTTTCACCATGGTCTAGTCCAGATTTCTTTTTAAGCTGAAGTTAAGTCTTCAGCTTATACTTAACACTGTTAGCTGTGTTTTCTGATTATAGGATGACACCTTTCAGTATGCTTGAAGCGGCTATGTATATGCAGCATCTTTGCATTTGAGCTCCTTGGAGACTAACTGACTGTGTGATCACCTTGTAGGTTTTACTTTCCTTATTGGTATTGTAACGGCAGCAAGAGAGCTTACCGACATGGGGTCTCTAGAGGCGCTGAAGCCCCACTTCTCGATGACTTTGTCATGTCTTACCTTTTTGCTCAGGTATGATTATAATATTTTATTTGCACGTGTGTTGAAGGATCAATATCTTGCTGCATAGTATCTGTTAGTCAAGAAAATCTTCGTATAGAGGAAAATTGAAGTTCTGTTTTACATATAGAAGGTACAGACTCAAAAAATTGAGTCTATTTATCAATTCATTTTTAATCCAGTATTTATTTTACAAAAATTCATTGAATTGGCCCTTTTGAATTTTCTTATTTTAGTGCTTTAGATCATTTTATGGATTTCATGAAGTTTAGACTGAGTTTTCCACTATGATTCATATAAACATCAGTGACTGGCATATAAGATAGTAAATTTCTTTACAGAAGTTTTTTTTTAATTCTTGAACCATTTCAGATATAAATAGTGGTTAGTGAAATGTAAGTAAAGCAGGTAATTGCATAAAAAGTGAGTTACAGTAGTTTATGTAGCTTCTCATAGGAGGGTGGCTAGATCTTGGTACTGAGTCTGAGAGCCGTGTTTACTAATACTGTTATGTTAAATTTTTATAGTGTATTTGAACATTTTTAAATGCTTTCTTACTACTTTTATTTAGTAATTGAAATTTTTTGTCATTAAATTATTATTTTTCATATATTACAAGACTGAGTAGTAGAAAGTAAAGAAAGAAAAGATGTTAGTGCTTTTGGATAAAGATATGTTCTTGGTATCCCCAAGGTACGAGATTAAGGAGTAATAAATCAGATTTGCTAGTATCGTAGGAAATAAACCCAAAAACCCTCATGGCTTATATTTCTAAGATGTCTAACAGAGGTGGTTCAGTTTGTGAACAACACATTGAAAAATTTTCCTCTTTTGGGGTATGAGAGCAAAATCCATTTTTTTGTGTGTGTGGTAAAATGTACTTAATAAAATGTATCATTTTAACCATTTTTAAGTGGACAGACCACTGGCATTAAGTACATTCACATTGTTGTGCAACCATCACCATCTGAACATTTTTCACATTCCTAAACTGAAACTTTGTACCCATTAAACAATAACTTCCAATTCCCCTCTGCTCCTGGCCCCCTAGTAACAACCTTTCTACTTGCTGTCTCTGAATTTGACTGTTCCAGGAACCTCATATAAGTGGAATTGTACAATATTGCCCTTTTATCTCTGCTTATTTCACCTAGCATAATGTCAGAATTACCTTGCTTTTTAAGACTGAATAATAACCCATTGTATATAGCCCATTTTGTTTATCCATTCATCCGTTGATGGGTACTTCAGTTGCTTTTACCTTTTGGCTCTTGTGAATAGTACTGCAGTGAACATGGGTGTACAAATATCTCTTTGAGACCCTGCTTTCTATTCCTATGGATATATAGAGAGAAGTGGAATTATTGGATCATATAGTAACTCTGTTTTTAAATTTTTGAGGAACAGCCACATTGTTTTCCAGCTGCACTATTTTACATTCCTGTCGGTAGTGCACAGAGTCCAATTTCTCTACATCCTTGCTAACACTGTATTTTTGATAATAGCCATTCTGATAGGTGTGAAGTGGTATCTCATTGTGGTTTTTATTTTCATTTCCCTAATAATTAGTGATGTTGAGCATTTTTCACAAGCTTGTTGGCCATTTGTATGTCGTGTTTGGGTAAATTTCTATTCGTCCTTAGCCCCTTCTTAATCAGGTTGTTTGTTTTTTGGGTTGTCAAGTTGTATTCTTTATTATTCTGGAGATTAACCCTTTCTCAAATACCTGATTTGCAAATATTTTCTCCCACTCCATAGGTTGCCCTTTCATTCTGTTGTGTTCTGTGATGCACAAAAAAATTTTAATTTTGACTAAAAATGGTAGCCTGATTTGTCTGTTTTTTTCCTGTTACCTGTGCTTTTGTGCCATGTCAAAGAAATCAATGCCAAATCTACTATCATGAAACTTTACCCCTATCTTTTCATGTAAGTGTTTTATTGTTTTAACTCCCATGTTTAGTTCTTTGATCCATTTTGGTATAAGGTAAGGGTCCTACTTCATTCATTTGTATGTGGATATCCAGTTTTTCCAGCGCTGTCCATTGAAAAGACTGTCTTTTCTCCATTGAATGGTCTTGGCACTCTTGTCAAAAATCATTTGACCACCAAACAACTTTTATACAGCTTCCTTTCTTTCAGTAGCTGTTAAGAAAAGGGAGAGAAAAGGCTTATGAGAATAGTGTATTATGAGGTTATGATTTTCTGCTGCTTTTATAATTATATTATTTCATCTGTGCCACAGAGCTGGTTTATTTTTGTGGTTGCTAGTTAAGTCCTGTTAGTAAGGCAAAGTTTTCCAAAACTATTCAGCTGTTTTACCCCATATTAATGTGATAGCTTATACTTTTGATCTAGGTAACTTTAAGGTGATTTCCAATTTTGTCTCCCTAGGAGGGTTTCCTTATCTCAAAATAATTTCACAAGATAATTTCACAACAGAACCTAAATTGTGTCTAGGTAACACCACTTGCAATTTTCTGTTTCTTAATGTTTCTACTTCTCTAAATCTGTGCCCAGAATACAAGGTAGTGGTTGACTTGTTTTCATATTGTATTGATATCAGGTTAGACTATATACATATTGTAGCTTAAATAAAGCAAATTTGACTACTGATGTCACCAGAATGTAAGAATATATTAACATTTTAAAATATCTAAAAATATAGTCCACTAAACCATCTTTAAAGTTTGTAAGACACTACTATAGAGAGACAAATTTGGGAAAGGTAAGCAAATAAAAGCCAAAAGTGAGATGCCCTTTTAAATTCATTTTATTCTGAGATTGTCTTTATATCATTAAATATGTTTGCTCAGCAAATATATAAACTGCTGCTATGTGGAGAACCTTTAATTAATTCATATATATTCAGCAATAAGAATGGATCTTCACTCCATGTTCTTTCTTTGGTTCATTTCTGATTTTGTGACTATAGCTTTTTAAAATTTTTCTAGCTGAATGCAGATGAAATTTCTTAGTTCAAATGTTGTCAGCTCCCAGTGAAAAACTACTTTTCTACAGTTTAATTTAATGAAATTTTATTGGTACATAACTGTGATGTTTAAGGAAGGGTAGTTTAAAATATGTTTTGGCATTTGGGACTCTCATTTTTAACTTCTCTGTGATGGGTATTTGGTTGATTACATGCATAGTGCTGCTGTCGCTGATTTTTCATATAATTCTTTTGGGAACAAGTCCACAGAATATCCTCATGAATAGAATTTGTTATCCTCTAGTTTTATACAGTATATTGAGCAAAAGCAAGCTATTAAAAAGAATCCACTTAGCCATCAGTTATCTATGATTCTTAACTAGAATAACATCCCTGCCCATTTAAAAAAAATGTGGTGAAATAAACGTTTGAAAATAAAAGAAAGGACATCTAACTCCTTCCCTGAGTTAATTTTGTATTACCAGCTTTTAGATCTCTGATTTGGTTTATACTCATTTTCATGGTTTATGCCTTTAAGTAATATAGTTTATTATCCTATTGTAAAATGTTTTCTAATTTGTTAATAGAAAGTTAATAAACAAACATAAAATGCATGTTTATATCCTTTATTAAATTATTTTTAAAGAATTCATGTAAAACTTTAATATATCATGAGATAAGTTATCACATAAAAAAGGGAGATACATACATAAAGATATGGAAAGCAGCCCTCTATTTCTCTTATTCATTTTAAAACCTTGGTTAAATATTGTTATTTCAGTTAATATTATAGCTCTTACCTTTCTTATAAGGAAAATTGCTATTAATTTTAGAATATCATTGATTTTTATATTCTACTTTTTCTCCCATTACCTGTTAAATCTAATAGTATCCATATCCCTAAATCATTCCAGATCAATATCTTGAAATTTGTTTTTCCTTTTTATTCATTCCTTTTTTTTTTTTACAATTTATTTTATTTTAGTATCATTAACCTACAATTAAATGAGCAATATTGTGATGATTAAACTACCCCCTTCATCAGGTCCCCCCCACCAACCCTATTACAGTCACTGTCCATCAGTGTAGTGAGATGAGAATCACTACTTGTCTTCTCTGAGCTGTACAGTCCCCCCCGTGCCCCCCCACCCTATGTCTGCCAATCGTAATGCTCCTTTTACCCTCTTATCCCTCCCTTCCCACCCATCTCCCCAGTCCCTTTCCCTTTGGTAACTGTTAGTCCATTCTTGGGATCTGTGAGTTTGCTGCTGTTTTGTTCCTTCATTTTTTTTTTTCTTTGTCTTTATACTCCACATATGAGTGAGATCATTTGGTACTTGTCTTTTTCGGCCTGGCTTATTTCACTGAGCATAATACCCTCCAGCTCCATCCATGTTGTTGCAAATGGTAGGATTTGTTTTTTTCTTATGGCTGCGTAATATTCCATTGTGTATATGTACCACATCTTCTTTATCCATTCATCTACTGATGGGCACTTAGGTTGCTTCCATCTCCTGGCTATTGTAAATAGTGCTGCAATAAACATAGGGGTGCATCTGTCTTTCTCAAACTGGGCTGCTGCATTCTTGGGGTAAATTCCTAGGAGTGGGATTCCTGGGTCATATGGTATTTCTATTTTGAGTTTTTTGAGGAACCTCCATACTGCTTTCCACAATGGTTGAACTAATTTGCATTCCCACCAGCAATGTAGGAGGGTTCCCCTTTCTCCACATCCACGCCAACATTTGTTGTTGTTAGTATTTTGGATGTTGGCCATCCTCACTGGTGTGAGGTGATATCTCATTGTGGTTTTAATCTGCATTTCTCTGATGATTAGCGATGTGGAGCATTTTTTCATGTGCCTGTTGGCCATCTGAATTTCTTCTTTAGAGAAGTGTTTATTCATGTCCTGTGCCCATTTCTTAATTGGGTTATTTGCTTTTGTTTGTTAAGGTGCGTGAGTTCTTTGTATATTTTGGATGTCAACCCCTTATCAGATACATCATTTATGAATATATTTTCCCATATTGTAGGATGTCTTTTTGTTCTACTAATGGTGTCCTTTGCTGTACAGAAGCTTTTCAACTTGATATAGTCCCATTTGTTCATTTTTGCTTTTGTTTCCCTTGCCCGGGGGGATATGTTCATGAAGAAGTC
>JAQQAC010014596.1:3518370-3579752 GCA_029783875.1 Phataginus tricuspis | reverse complement strand
ATAATGTGGGTAACTGTCAAACCACTGTGTAAGACTGTATATCAATGATACTTCAGTAAAATAAAAAAATAAATAAACAAGGAAAAAAGAAACTGATGCTTTAAGGAAATGGTTCTCTGTTGCTTCTAGGATCCAGTCATTCAAGGGCACCTGCAGTCTGATCCCCAGTTATTTCATGAAGTTTTACTCCCTATTATTCCTTTACATAAATTGTCTGCCCCAGTTAAACTGGTTGAAATTCTGAACATGCTTTGTGCTTTGTTTTTTGTCATTCCTTCTATGTCCTCACTCTGTTTTGTGTCCATCAAAAATTTCATCATCTTCAAAGACAGCATGAAATTTCAAACTTCCATGAAACCTTCCCTGATTACCCCAACTGGATGTAATATCAACTTCTCTAAGTTTCTGAAGCATCTGTTAATGTGGCACTTACTATCCAGTATGTGGCATTAAAATTTTTTGTTTACATGGTTATCTTCCCTGTTAGATTTTAGTCTTCTTGAGGGTTGAGACCACATCTTATATTTCTTGGTATCCAACAAGGTCTTTAGTATAGTGCTTTGAACACATTTGGAACTCAGTACATGATTAATTAATTACTATTTAGTTTAGGTAATTTTGATGTAGAAGATATAATTTGAAGATATAAGCAGTGAAATAGAGTTTGATGTCATCTGTACTCTATAACTGGGAAACCAATTTAAAGCAGTTTCCATTTGCAAAAGAATTTTTACTAAAATTTTGTGGAAAAATAATTGAAAATCAAGTGAGGAGTTGATGTTATTTTTAAACACATATGTTCTGGAAATTATGTTATAGGTTAAAATACAATAGTAGATTAAAAGGTGATAGTGAAACAGTGAAATATTTCATTCTAAATATTTTTTCTTTTAGTGGCGGCATGATTTTTTGCATGGATGGATAAAAGTACCTGTGACTCATGAGACACAGGAAGAATGTCTTGGAATGGCAGTGTTAGATATGATGAGAATAGCCAAAGAGAAGGACCAGACCCCACTGGACATCTATAGTTCTATCAGGTAATGTCCTTATGCACATCCATATATATAAATGTGAACATTTGGCATTTTAAAATAATTTATTTATATTCTGTGTTTTCCCATACTTTCTGATTTTATAATAATTAAAAATCACATGGGTAACTTCTTTGTTGTGTACAACACACACTTTGTGAGATAAAAGAAATTATTTTTTCCTTTTTTTCTTTCAATTTTATTGAGATACAATTGGCATATAGCACTGTATAAATAGATGGTGTACAGCATAATGTTTAGACTTACATATATCTTGCATTAATTATGACAGTAAATTTAATTACCATCCATCATCTCACATAGATACAAAAAAAAGTGATTAAACTCTTAGGCTCTATTAACAACTTTCATGTATATCACACAGAACTGTTAAATGTAGTAATCATATTGTACATACTTTCTGAGTACTTATTTATCTTATGAAGAAATTTTTGAAAGAATTGGAGTACTACAGAAAATATCATAGGTGTTCAATACCTATTTGTTATTTGATTCACTTATTCTGAAAAGGCTAGGTAAGGTCAGAGGAATGAAAAAAACACATGGGTGTGTAATTTCTGATAGCATGTCATCAAATTTTCCGTATAAATAATTCTGAATCAGTATTTCTTAAATAACTTTTGATATTTTACTTGAATTAGTATCACCTGAATTGCCTATTAAAAATTGAAGATTGTTGGGCTCTAATTCAAGAATTTGGATTCAGTAAATCTGAGGAAAGCCCACAAATACAGATTTTTACAATTGCTCCATTTTTTTAAATTTCAATTTTATTGAGGTAATTTTAAGATATTTAAGATATGTAAAGATATTTAAGATTGTAAGATATTTAAAATGTACACTATGATTGATTTTTTTTATGTATACATTGTGAAAGAATTTCCCCCATCGAGTTTATTAACATATCCATCACCTCACATATTAATGTTTTTGTGTGTGTGAACATCATTTAAGTTCTCTCTTAGCAAATTTCAATTATACAATACAGTGCTGTCAATTATAGTCACAATGTTTTACATTAGATCCTCAGATCTTATAACTGATCCATAATATTCTTTTTTTTTATTTTGGTATCATTAATATACGATCACATGAGCAAAATTGTGGTTACTGGATTCCCCCCATTATCAAGCCCCCACCACATACCCCGTTGCAGTCACTCTCCATCAGCAAAGTAAGATGCTATAGAGTCACTGCTTGTCTTCTCTGTGCTATACTGCCTTCCATATGCCCCCCGCCCCCATATATTATGTGTGCTAATCATAATGCCCCTTATGCCCCTTCTCCCTCCCTTTCCACCCACCCTCCCCTGTCCCTTTCCATTTGGTAACTATTAGTCCATTCTTGGGTTCTGTGAGTCTACTGCTGTTTTGTTCCTTCAGTTTTGTTTTGTTTTTATGCTCCACAGATGAGTGAAATCATTTGGTACTTGTATTTCTCTGCCTGGCTTATTTCACTAAGCATAATACCCTCTAGCTCCATCCATGTTGTTGCAAATGGTAGGATTTGTTTTCTTCTTATGGCTGAATAATATTCCATTGTGTATATGTACCACATCTTCTTTATCCATTCATCTGCTGATGGGCTCTTAGGTTGCTTCCATATCTTGGCTATTGTA
Source organism: Phataginus tricuspis (assembly GCA_029783875.1). NCBI lineage: Eukaryota > Metazoa > Chordata > Mammalia > Pholidota > Manidae > Phataginus > Phataginus tricuspis. The sequence goes on along the minus strand of JAQQAC010014596.1, from coordinate 3,577,079 downwards.
AATAGTGTGGCGATAAACATAGGGGTGCATATGTCTTTTTCAAACTGGGCTGCTGCATTCTTAGGGTAAATTCCTAGGAGTGAAATTTTGGGACAAATGGTATTCCTATTTTTAGTTTTTTTGAGGAACCTCCATACTGCTTTCCACAATGGTTGAACTGGTTTACATTACCACCGGCAGTGTAGGAGGGTTTCCCTTTCTCCAGATCCTCACCACCATTTGTTGTTCATAGTCTTTTCTGTGTTGGTCACCCAACTGGTGTGAGGTGATATCTCATTGTGGTATTAATTTGCATTTCTCTGATAATTAGTGATGTGGAGCATCTTTTCATGTGCCTGTGGGCCACCTGAATTTCTTCTTTGGAGAAATGTCTGTTCATATCCTACACCCATTTTTTAATAGGGTTATTTGCTTTTTGGGTGTTGAGGCATGTGAGTTCCTTATATATATTGGATGTTAACTCCTTGTCAGATATATCATTTATAAATATATACTCCCATACTGTAGGATGCCTTTTTGTTCTGCTGATGGTATCCTTTGCTGTACAGAAGCATTTTAGCTTGATGTAGTCCCATTTGTTCATTTTTTATTTTGTTTCCCTTGCCTGAGGAGATGCATTCAGGAAAAAGTAGCTCATGTTTATATTCAAAAGGTTTTTGCCTATGTCTTCTTCTAAGAGTTTTATGGTTTCATGACTTACATTCAGGTCTTTGATCCATTTTGAGTTTACTTTTGTGTATGGGGTTAGACAATAATCCAGTTTCATTCTCTTACATGTAGCTGTCCAGTTTTGCCAACACCCCTGTTGAAGAGGCTGTCATTTCCCCATTATATATCCATGGCTACTTTATCGTACATCAATTGACCATATCTGCTTGCATTTATATCTGGGCTCTCTAGTCTTTTCTTGTGCCAGTACCAAATTGCCTTGATTACTGTGGCTTTGTAGTAGAGCTTGAAGTCAGGGAGCGTAATGTCCCCTTTTTATTCTTCCTTCTCAGGATTGCTTTGGCTATTCGGGATCTTTTGTGGTTCCATATGAGTTTTAGGACTATTTCCTCTTGTTCGTTGAAGAATGCTGTTGGTATTTTGATAGGGATTACATTGAATCTGTAGATTGCTTTAGGCAGGATGGCCATTTTGACAATATTAATTCTTCCTATCCATGAGCACGAGATGTGTTTCCATTTATTGGTATCTTCTCTAATTTGTCTCATGAGTGTCTTGTAGTTTTCAGAGTATAGGTCTTTCACTTCCTAGGTTAGGTTTATTCCTAGGTATTTTATTCTTTTTGATGCAATTGTGATTGGAATTGTTTTCCTGATTTCTCTTTCTGCTAGTTCATCATCAGTGTATAGGAAAGTAACAGATTTCTGTGTATTAATTTTGTATCCTCAACTTTGCTGAATTCAGATATTAGATCTAATAGTTTTGGAATGAACTCTTTAGGGTTTTTTATGTACAATATCATGTCATCTGCAAACAGGGACAGTTTAACTTCTTCCTTGCCAATCTGGATGCCTTTTATTTCTTGGTCCTGTCTGAGTGCCATAGCTAGGACCTCCAGGACTATTTTGAATAGTAGTGGGGAGAGTGGGCATCCTTGTCTTGTTCCCCATCTTACAGGAAAAGCTTTCCGCTTCTCACTGTTAAGTATGATGTTGGCTCTGGGTTTCTCATTTATGGCCTTTATGATGTTGAGGTACTTGCCCTCTATCCCCATTTTGTTGAGAGTTTTTATCATGAATCAATGTTGAATTTTGTCGAATGCTTTTTCAGTATCTATGGAGATGATCATGTGGTTTTTGTCCTTTTTTTCATATAGTGGATGATGTTGATGGGTTTTTGAATGTTGTACCATCCTTGCATCCCTGGGATGAATCCCACTTGATCATGATGTGTGATCTTTTTTATGTATTTTTGAATTTGGTTTGCTAATATTTTGTTGAGTATTTTTGCATCTATGTTCATCAGGGATATTGGTCTGTAATTTTCTTTTTTTGTGGTGTCTTTGCCTGGTTTTCCTATTAGAGTGATGTTGGCCTCATAGAATGAGTTTGGGAGTATTCCCTCCTCTTCTACTTTTTGGAAAACTTTAAGGAGGATGGGTATTAGGTCTTCACTAAATGTTTGATAAAATTCAGCAGTGAAACCATCTTGTCCAGGTGTTTTGTTCTTAGGTAGTTTTTTGATTACCAATTTGATTTTATTGCTGGTAATTGGTCTTTTTAGATTTTCTGTTTCTTCCTGGGTCAGTCTTGGAAGGTTGTATTTTTCTAGAAAGTTTCCCATTTCTTCTAGGTTATCCAGTTTGTTAGCATATAATTTTTCATAGTATTCTCTAATAATTCTTTGTATTTCTGTGATGTCTGTAGTGATTTTTCCTTATTACTGAGTCTGTTTATGTGTGTAGATTTTCTTTTTTCCTTAATAAGTCTGGCTATGGGTTTATCCATTTTGTTTATTTTCTCAATGACCCAGCTCCTGTTTTCATTGATTCTTTCTACTATTTTATTCTTCTCAATTTTATTTATTTCTGGTCTAATCTTTATTATGTCTCTCCTTCAGCTGACTTGGGGCCTCATTTTTTCTTTTTCTAGTTTCATTAATTGTGAGTTTAGACTATTCATTTGGGATTGTTCTTCTCTTCTGAGGTAGGCCTGTATTTCAGTATATTGCTTTTAGCATGGCCTTTGCTGCATCCCACAGATTTTGCAGTGTTGAATTATTGTTGTCATTTGTCTCCATGTATTGCTTGATCTCTTTTTTTGTTTGGTCCTTGATCCATTGATTATTTAGGAGCATGTTATTAAGCCTCCATGTGTTTGTGGGCTTTTTCATTTTCTTTGTGTAATTTTTTCTAGTTTCATACCTTTGTGATCTGAGAAGCTGGTTGGTACGATTTCAATATTTTTTAATTTACTGAGGCTCTTTTTGTGGCCTAGTATATGATCTATTCTTGAAAATATTCCATGTGCACTTGAGAAGAATGTTTATCCTGTTGCTTTTGGGTGGAGTGTTCTGTAGATGTCCGTTAGGTCCCTTTGTTCCCTGTCCTCCACAAATGGCTGGAATCTCAGTCTCTCCAAGTATTCCGCCTGTTTTAGCTTTCCAACCCCACTAATCTCCAGAGTACATGCAGTGTAGGTTTGTGCTCCCAAAGCAGATCTCCAGAGCTCGGTGTTCAGCAGTCCTAGGCTTCCACCCTCTCCTCATTCTGTTTCTCTTCCTCCTGCTGTTGAGCTGGGGTGAGGTAAGGGCTTGGGTCCTGATGGATCAAGGCTTTGGTACATTACCCTGTTTCTTGAGGTCTGCTCTGTTCTCCATGTGTGTGCACTCTGATGCAGCCTTCTTTCCTGTTGCTCTTTTAGACTCAGTTGTATTTACTATATTTTTGTATTATATGTGATTTTAGGAGGAGTCCTCTGTCCCACCTCTCACGCCACCCTCTTGAATCCTCCAAACTCCATCATATTCTAATATAGGTGATCCACACTCCACATTCTCCGGATTACTCTTCTGTAAATTTTAATAATAATGCCTAGTATGATTTTTTGAAACACTACTCCTATGTCCCAGCTTTAATGGCTCTAAGACTCCTCTATTTTTTTTAGTGGTATATATGACTGTTTTAAGAATCTTTGAATTTTTTTTTTTAAGTTTGAAGACTAAATATGTGTTAAATATTCCACAGTTACCAGATTAAAAGTTTGATGATATCATGACTCTCGCTAAAACTCCCTTTATTTCTTGAAGTCCTTCTCTCAACAACTGGTTTCACTCACTCCTTTGCTGAATGCCTTCAATACAGTTACATAGCTAATTTTCAGTTTCAGTTTCTGCATTTCTCTCTTTGGTTTTAAATGTGATTGATTTGTTGGCAGTTGTCTGTTAGGCGTTAACAAGGGTGTAGGCCATAATGTATGGTTTCAGGAACTCACTGAGGAATCTAAAAGATTCCAAAGTCCAAAGGAAAAACAAAAATGTTTTTGATTTTCATTAAGGTCTTGATCTTTATTATAATGCAGACAAACACTTCTTAGGATATTAACTGATTAATTAACTAATATGTTCATTCATTCATTTAACAGTTATTTTGAATACCTGCTGTATGCAGCCCATAGAACAGTCAGGGGAAGTGTATCAGATATTTTTAAGAGAAACTGAAGGAATTGAACTTGGAGTTGAGTATATTTGAAGAACAGAGAAGCTTTGTGCCACTAAAGATTAATTTAATAAATATGTAGCCACCTTATTCTTATGCTATGGTGCAACACTTCTGCTTTGGAGACCATGGTATTGTCCAAAATATTAGCACAATCTTTCTGTGTAGATTGTAGTTTCTTTGAGGCCATCTATTTATTTTTCTCCCTACATTATTTAATCTAGTGTCCTAAAGCCAATGTATGTTTAGTAATAGTACTTCTCTGATTCTCTTAACCAGAATATATATCCATCTGCAAAATTCTGTATCATTTTTCCTTCTGTGTACTTTTAAAATTGTGTAGATATTAAACATTCATTTTAAGATTCCATGATATTTTGAATTTTTTTTTATTAAAGTATCATTAATAATCTTATGAAGGTTTCATGTACACAGAACCGTGGTTCAACGTTTACCCATGTTATCAAGCCCTTCACCCTCCACTGAGGTCACTATCAATGTAGTAAGATGTCATAGAGTCATTAATTGCATTCTCTGTGCTGTACTGCTGTTCCAGTGACCTGCCTATGTTGTGATTGCGATGTACAGTGACCCTTAATCCCTCTCCCTCCCCATCCCTTCCCCTTTAGTAACCACTAGTCTCTTCTTGGTGTTTATGTGTCTACTGCTTTTTCTGATCCTTTTGTTTTGCTCTTGCTCTGTTCTTATACTCCACTAATGAGTGAAATCATTTGGTATTTGTCTTTCTCTGCCTGACTTATTTCACTCAGCGTAATAACCTCTAGATCCATCCATGTTGTTGCAAATGGCAGGATTTCTTTTCAAGAATTTCGTGATATTTTAGAACAGCTTTATTAAGATATAATTTACATACATAAAGTTTACCCATTTAAATATGCTATTCAGTATTTTTTATTATTGAGTTAAAAGCATTCTTTGTATATTCTGGATATAAGTCTCCAGATGTAAGTTATCATATGTATAGATTATGTAAACATTTTTCCATTCTTTGGGTTGTTTTCACTTTCTAGAAAGAAGTATCATTTGTAGAACAAAAGTTTAAATTTTGAAAGTTTTAATTTTGAAATTAACATTTCAAATTTTGAAATAGTCTAATTTATCTATTTTTTCTTTTGTCTCTCTGTACCATGGTATTTTAATATTGGATAAAAACTTACACCTGTCCTGAAGCAAAAACATGCCTGCCTTGCTTGCCTTCTTAATATAGTTTAACTCACTGATGTTTTCTTAGTTTTCATTTAGTGCTCAGTTCTGAGAAATAATCATCAAGGTTCTCTATTCAATGTTAAAATATTCAGGATTGATGGGAAAACTTGGCAGAGTGAAATAAGCTGTTTTGGTCCCAGAAATATATGGTATGGTATGGGTGTCTGATTAGTATAACTGAATACATATTCTTTCTCAGATTTAAAAATATATATATGTAAGACACACCTCTGCTTGTGTTAGGTGTCTGTGTCTGTGAGCACATGCCTCTATGTGTGCATATGCACCTATATGTTTTTGTGCATCTCTTTGTGCATGTGTATGTATTACTTTTTTGTATGCCATTTCCTAACTGGACATTGTGACTTAGGTATAGGAGTATAGAAAGTGTAGGAAATGAAGAATTCATTTCTCACTAAAATGCTGTTATATTTTCACTCCATTTCATTCTTCATCTGCTCTTTAAAATCCCAAGTTTGTTAAAGGGTGGGAAGGAAAGAATTGTTGAATGAAAAGAGCCTAGAAAACAGTCCGCTGAATTTGCAAAGACTAGACCAGGGCCAAGGCCACTTACAATAGAAACTGAGCTACATATCACTAGACATGCTTTCTGAACAACTAAGCAAATACTAGAGTTTCCAGTCGCCTACTCTAATTGTAATAATAAGATGCAGATTTCATTTTATGGTGCAAAATAGTAGTTTGTAAGGCATGGCTCAATTTCTGAGCATTTAGAGCTTCAATTTTAGGATTCAAAAATTCAATATAAGAAAAACATCAGAAGAAATGTTTTTAAAAACTCAATATAAGAAAAGCATCAGGAAAAAATATTTTTATGCTCTAAGAGTTAACAACTTTGTATCTCTTAAAAATTTTAGTGTTTTAACAAGTCTGGTTCTGATAGCATGACACTGGAATGGATTCAGTGTATTCAAGAACCACACATTCCTATGGTATTGCCAAAGAATGGATATCTGTCTGTCCTTTATTCTAGGCACCAAAGTGGAAAGCTTTCTTATATGTTGTTATCTTAAACTCTTCTTTTATCTCCAAATAAGTTTTCAAAGCCTTATTAAATCAAGTAGCCTTTGGTGTTTATATAGGTTACATTCCAGATTTAGTAAGGCTGTTGATAACTAATTTTTGATAGAAGTAGATAAAGTAGGAATCATTTACATTCCAATTGTATCTTTAAATCACATTTTCAGTGTTTATTCTAAACTTAGGTTTTCCTATATGCTGTCCAGGCTTTCATAAATTTTATGTATTTGTTTACTTACAAATTATCATTGCTTTGAAAAGGAACAGAGTGTGATTTTTGAGATCTGAAAAGTAAGAAGAATTTAATTGTTAGAGAGGGGTAAGCAATGGAGAGTTAGAGACTCATGGAAAAGGCCTTGTAGAAGAAGGGAGCATGGAAAGAATGAAGAGAGTCATTATGGCTAGAGCTCCAAGAGTTAGTAGGAGATGAGGCTCTAGCTATACTGATTCTCTTCATTCTCCCCATGCTCCTTTCTGCTGCAAGACCTTTTCCATGAGTTTCTCCATCGCTTCTCTCTTTCCACCCACTGAATTCTACTTATTTTTTTATCTCAAAAGTAAGACCCATGTAGAATCTGAAAGTAATATTGATAAGGTTAAGAACACTAAGAAATAAGATACCATGCAAGAATATTAAGCAAGATTAGATTTGTGTTTTTAAAAGATCCCACTTAAAAATGACTCCAGTGTATTAAAAAAAATGAGAGGATATTAAGAGTAAATGGAAATGCAGGTTGTCAGGAAGTGAGGCCATTGTAGTAGTCCCTCTAGGAGATGTGGTTGAATGGGTTAGTAATGAGAAAAATAGGCAAACAAGAGAAATATTTAGAAAGTAAAAGCAAGGGAATGTCATGATGGGTTGAATAATGGAAGTTGAGGGAGAAGGTGGTGTAAAAGATGATTTGTGGGTTTCTGGGGCTTGCAACTGTAATGAGTTGTAGTGTTCTGTACTTACATATGGAATTCTGTTAGAGGATCTTTTTGGGAGAGTATTAGGGTGACACATGCATTTGATTTAACACATTGAGGAGTCTTTAAAGAATCTAGATTAAGTGGGTAAATTGACTTGACTGTGGAAGATGTGCATCTGGAGTTTAGAGGCCAGGGCTACAGATAGAGATATCAGAGTCATTTGCATACAGAGTGTCTAGAGAGAAAGAGTATAGCAAAAAAAAAAAGGGGGGGGCTCATAATTAAGTCTCAAAGAACCTCAAGGTTTTGTATTATGTGGGTGATGGCTATATTATCTTTCTCCATTTGACTAACTGTGCTATAGCACTTACCTATCACAGAGAAAGGCGGTAATTTCTCTTTTAATTTTTGTTTTAGACTTATCTTTCAATTTGTTTTGCTTTTCTGTGTGTGCTCTTTACTAGCTACAAGACATTCTTACCAGAATGTGTTCGAGCAAAGATCCAAGACTATCATATTTTGACAAGGAAGAGAATAAGGTACAGATTTCGCAGATTTATTGAGCAATTCAGCCATTGCAAAGCCACTGCCAGAAACTTGAAACTTAAGTATCTTATAAATCTGGAAACTCTTCAGTCTGCCTTCTACACAGAGCAGTTTGAAGTAAAAGAACCTGGAAGAGGTCCTTCAGGTGAGGAGATTTTTGCAACCATTGTAATAACTGGAAACGGTGGAATTCAGTGGTCAAGAGGGAAACTTAAAGAAAGTGAGACACTGACAGAACAGGTAATCCTTAATGATATGTTCTCATTCTTTGTTAATTTAAGTAGAATGGCAATAGAAGCAAAGTAATTTTAGTTATTTGAAACATGGTCTTGGAATTATTTTCTCTCATTGATAGAAGTGGAAGTTCTTAAAAATGTGAAACCATTAAAGCCTTATCTGTAGCTGTTTTCTGTTGTTTTTAAAGGGTTTTTAAAACATTTTCTTATGACAAAATAATAATGGTGTTCTTATATTTTCAGAAAAAGCTAGAATTCTAAAAGTGATTTTTAAAGTACTTTGTCTCCTTTTTTCTTTTACTATTATTGATAATAGGAGACACAGTGATAAGTTTAATTAATTGAAAAAGATTAATTTTATGATGATGTATACCTGTAAAATAATTTCGTTTTTTTTCAGGTTTGCATTACAAGTTTTAAGTCTGTTCATACCTATGTTGTTGTTAGATTATTATTAGAGATTTAATAATTTAAAAAATTTTCATCCTTTGGTAGTTCAGCTTTCAATTTTCTGGAAGTAATTTCTATTAATGTTGATTGGATTGAAAGGTATTGTAGAATACTTAACTGGCACCATTTAATGTTCTAATTTTTAAGTCAAAGCCAAGGTACAGTGAAGCCTTAGGTTTAGATCATTGGGGAAAAGAAGGCTTTTTAGTACTTATTTATGGCTATCAATACTTTTTTTAAAGAATTCGGACTGAATGTTATCTTTCATAAGACTTATTTTAAAATGTCTATAAATTCTACATGTTTTTAATTTCAAATGCTCTTAATTACAGGATTTACAGTTATATTGTGATTTTCCTGATATTATTGATGTCACTATTAAGCAAGCAAGCCAAGAAGTTTCAAATGAAAGCAGAATTGTAACTATCCATAAGCAAGATTGTAAAAATCTGGTAAGTTTGCTTTATAATTAAATAATGATTATGTTTAACAGTTGTCAGAAAAAGTATTTCTCAATCATAATACCAAAGATATTTTCTTGTAGAAAGTTTGATTATAGTATTAAATATAGCTCAAAATATAAACGTCAGTCTAGTAAGCTTTTTATATTTTTTATGTTGCTATTATTAATATACAATTACATGAGCAACATTATGGTTACTAGACTCCCCCTATTATCAAGTCCCCACCACATACCCCACTGCAGTCACTGTCCATCAGAATAGGGTGTTATACAATCACTACTTGTCTCCTCTGTGTTATACTGCCTTCCCCGTATCCCTCCACCCCACCCACCCCCACCCCCACTACATAATGTGTGCTAATTGTAATAGCCCTTTTCTCCCTTATCCCTCCCTTCCGACCCATCTTCCCCAGTCCCTTTCCCTTTGGTAACTGTGAGTCCATTCTTGGGTTCTGTGAGTCTCCTGCTGTTTTGTTCCTTTGATTTTTTCTTTGTTCTTACACTCCACAGATGAGTGAATTTGTTTGATACTTGTCTTTCTCTGCCTGGCTTATTTCGCTGTGCATAATACCCTGTAGCTCCATCCATGTTGTTGCAAATGGAAGGATTTGTTTTCTTCTTACGACTGAATAATATTCCATTGTGTATATATACCACATCTTCTTTATCCATTCATCTACTGATAGACACTTAGGTTGCTTCCATTTCTTGGCTATTGTAAATAATGCTGCAAAAAACATAGGGGTGCATATGTCTTTTTCAAACTGGGCTGCTGCAGTCTTAGGGTAAATTCCTAGGAGTAGAATTCCTGGGTCAAATGGTATTTCTATTTTGAGTTTTCTGAGGAACCTCCATACTGTGTTCCACAATGGTTGTACTAATTTACATTCCCTACAGCAGTGTAGGAGGGTTCCCCTTTCTCCACATCCATGCCAACGTTTATTGTTGTTTGTGTTTTGGATGTTGGCCATCCTCACTGGTGTGAGGTGATATCTCACTGTGGTTTTATTATTTTTAATTTTTTAATTTTTTTACAATTTATTTTGGTATCTTTAACCTACAATTACATGTGCAATATTATGGTGATTAAACTACCCCCTTCATCAGGTCCCCCCCACCAACCCTATTACAGTCACTGTCCATCAGCGTAGTGAGATGAGAATTACTACTTGTCTTCTCTGAGTTGTACAGCCCTCCCCGTGCCCCCGCTACCTTACGTCTGCTAATCGTAATGCCCCTTTTACCCTCTTATCCCTCCCTTCCAACCCTTCTTCCCCAGTCCCTTTCCCTTTGGTAACTATTAGTCCATTCTTGGGTTCTGTGAGTCTGCTGCTGTTTTGTTCCTTCAGTTTTTTTCTTTGTTCTTATACTCCTCATATGAGTGAAATCATTTGATAGTTGTCTTTTTCGGCCTGGCTTATTTCACTGAGCATAATACCCTCTAACTCCATCCATGTTGTTGCAAATGGTAGGATTTGTTTTCTTCTTATGGCTGAATAATATTCCATTGTGTATATGTACCACATCTTCTTAATCCATTCATCTACTGATGGACACTTAGGTTGCTTCCCTTTCTTGGCTATTGTAAATAGTGCTGCAATAAACATATGGGTACATCTGTCTTTTTGAAACTGGGTTGCTGCATTCTTAGGGTAAATTCCTAGGAGTGGGATTCCTGGGCCAAATGGTATTTCTATTTTGAGTTTTTTGAGGAACCTCCATACTGCTTTCCACAATGGTTGAACTAATTTGCATTCCCACCAGCAGTGTAGAAGGGTTCCCTTTTCTCCACATCCTCGTCAACATTTGTTGTTGTTTGTGTTTGGATGTTGGCCATCCTCACTGGTGTGAGGTGATATCTCATTGTGGTTTTAATATGCATTTCTCTGATGATTAGCGATGTGGAGCATCTTTTCATGTGCCTGTTGGCCATCTGAATTTCTTCTTTGGAGAAGTGTCCATTCATGTCCTCTGCCCATTTCTTAATTGGGTTATTTGCTTTTTGTTTGTTAAGGTGCGTGAGTTCTTTATATATTTTGGATGTCAACCCCTTATCAGATACGTCATTTATGAATATATTCTCCCATACTGTAGGATGTCTTTTTGTTCTACTGATGGTGTCCTTTGCTGTACAGAAGCTTTTAACCTTGATATAGTCCCACTTGTTCATTTTTGCTTTTGTTTCCCTTGCCCGGGGAGATATGTTCATGAAGAAGTCGCTCATGTTTATGTCCGAGAGATTTTTGCCTATGTTTTTTTCTAAGAGTTTTATGGTTTCATGACTTACATTCAGGTCTTTGATCCACCTTGAGTTTACCTTTGTGTATGGGGCTAGACAGTAGTCCAGTTTCATTCTCTTATATGTAGCTGTCCAGTTTTTCCAACACCAGCTGTTGAAGAGGCCATCATCTCCCCATTGTATATCCAAGGCTCTTTTATCAAATATTAATTGACTGTATATGTTTGGGTTAATGTTTGGATTTTCTATTCTGTTCCACTGGTCTGTGGGTCTGTTTTTGTGCCAATACCAAATTGTCTTGATTACTGTGGCTTTGTAGTAGAGCTTGAAGTCAGGGAGCGTGATTCCCCCCTGTTTGATTCTTCCTTCTCAGGATTGCTTTGGCTATTCAGGGTCTTTTCTGGTTGCATATGAATTTTAGAATTATTTATTCGAGTTCATTGAAGAAAGCTGTTGGTAGTTTGATAGGGATCGCATTGAATCTGTAGATTGCTTTAGGTAATATAGCCATTTTGACAATATTAATTCTTCCTAGCCAAGAGCATGGGATGCATTTCCATTTGTTAGTGTCCTCTTTAATTTCTCTTAGGAGTGTCTTGTAGTTTTCAGGGTATAGGTCTTTCACTTCCTTGGTTAGGTTTATTCCTAGGTATTTTTTTCTATTGGATGTGATTGTGAATGTAATTGTTTTCCTGATTTTTCTTGCTGCTAGACCATCGTTAGTGTATAGGAATGCAACAGATTTCTGTGTATTAATTTTGTATCCTGCAGCTTTGCTGAATTCAGATATTAGATCTTGGAGTTTTGGAGTGGATTCTTTAGGGTTTTTTATGTACAATATCATGTCATCTGCAAACAGGGACAGTTTGAGTTCTTCCTTGCCAATCTGGATGCCTTTTATTTCTTTGTGTTGTCTGATTGCCATGGCTAGGACCTCCAGAACTATGTTGAATAAAAATGGGGAGAGTGGGCATCCTTGTCTTGTTCCTGATCTTAAAGGAATAGCTTTCAGCTTCTTGCTGTTAAGTATGATGTTGGCTGTGGGTATGTCATATAAAGCCTTTATTATGTTGAGGTACTTGCCGTCTATACCCATTTTGTTGAGAGTTTTTATCATGAATGAATGTTGAATTTTGTCAAATGATTTTTCAGCATCTATGGAGGTGATATGTGGTTTTTGTCCTTCTTTTTCTTGATGTAGTGGATGATGTTGATGGATTTTCGAATGTTGTACTATCCTTGCATCCCTGGGATGAATCCCACTTGATCATGATGGATGATCTTTTTGATGTATTTTTGAATTTGGTTTGCTAATATTTTGTTGAGTATTTTTGCATCTATGTTCATCAGGGATATTGGTCTGTGATTTTCTTTTTTTGTGGTGTCTTTGCCTGGTTTTTGTATTAGTGTGATGGCCTCGTAAAATGAGTTTGGGAGTATTCCCTCCTCTTCTACTTTTTGGAAAACTTTAAGGAGGATGGGTATTAGGTCTTCACTAAATGTTTGATAAAATTCAGCAGTGAAACCATCTTGTACAGAGGTTTTGTTCTTAGGTAGTTTTTTGATTACCAGTTCAATTTCTTTGCTGGTAATTGGTCTATTCAGAATTTCTGTTTCCTCCTCGTCAGCCCGGGAAGGTTGTATTTTTCTAGAAAGTTGTCCATTTCTCCTAGGTTATCCAGTTTGTTACCATACCATTTTTCATAGTATTCTCTCATAATTCTTGGTATTTCTGTGGTGTCCGTTGTGATTTTTCCTCTCTCTCATTTCTGATTCTGTTTATGTGTGTAGACTCTCTTTTTTTCTTGATAAGTCTGGCTAAGGGTTTATCTATTTTGTTTATTTTCTCCAAGAACCAGCTCCTGCTTTCATTGATTCTTTCTATTGTTTTATTCTTCTCAATTTTATTTATTTCAGCTTTAATCTTTATTATGTCCCTCCTTCTACTGACTTTGGGCCTCATTTGTTCTTCCTTTTCTAGTTTCATTAATTATAAGTTTAGACTGTTCATTTGGGATTGTTCTTCTTTCCTGATGTAGGCCTGTATTGCTATCTATATATTTCCATCTTAGCTCGCCCTTTGCTGCATCCCACATATTTTGTGGTGTTGAATTATTGTTGTCATTTGTCTCCATGTATTGCTTGATCTCTGTTTTTATGTGGTCATTGATCCATTGATTATTTAGGAGCATGTTATTAAGCCTCCATGTGTTTGTGGGTTTTTTCATTTTCTTTGTGTAATTTATTTCTAGTTTCATACCTTTGTGATCTGAGAAGCTGGTTGGTACAATTTCAATCTTTTTGAATTTACTGAGGTTCTTTTTGTGGCCTAATATATGATCAATTCTTGAAAATGTTCCACGTGCACTTGAGAAGAATGTATATCCTATTTCTTGTGGATGGAGTGTTCTGTAGATGTCCGTTAGGTCTGTCTGCTCTATGTTGTTTAGTGCCTCTGTCCCTTTACTTATTTTCTGTCTGGTTGATCTGTCCTTTGGAGTGAGTGGTGTGTTGAAGTCTCCTAAAATGAATGTATTGCATTCTATTTCCCCCTTTAATTCTCTTAGTATTTGTTTCACATATATATGTGATACAGTGTTGAGTGCACAGGTGTTTATAATAGTTATATCCTCTTTTTGGACTGACCCCTTTATCATTATGTAATGTCCTTCTTTGTCTCTTCTGACTTTCTTTGTTTTGAAGTTTATTTTGTCTGATACAAGTACTTCAACTCCTGCTTTTTTCTCCCTATTAGTTGCATGAAATATCTTTTTCCATCCCTTTACTTTCAGTCTGTGTATGTCTTTGGGTTTGAAGGGAGTCTCTTTTAGGCAATATATAGGTGGGTCTTGTTTTTTCATCCATTCAGTAACTCTATGTCTTTTGATTGGTGCATTCAGACCATTTACATTTAGGGTGATTATTGATAGGTATATACTTATTGCCATTGCAGGATTCAGATTCGTGGTTACCAGAGGTTCAAGGGCAATTCCCTTACTATCTAACAGTCTAATTTAACTTACTTCGTATACTATTACAAACACAACCTAAAGGTTCTTTTTTTTCTCTCTCCTTTTTCTTCCTCTTCCATTCTTTGTATGTCATGAATCATATTCTGTATTCTTTGTCTTCCCTTGGGTGACATCTGTTTAGCCTTAGGAATACTTGCATCTATAGGAGTCCCTCCAAAATGCACTGTAGATGTGGTTTGTGGGAGGTAAATTCTCTCAACTTTTGCTTCTCTGAAAATTGTTTAATCCCTCCTTCAAATTTAAATGATAACCTTCCCGGGTAAAGTATTCTTCGTTCAAGGCCCTTCTGCTTCATTGCATTAAATATATCATGCCACTCTCTTCTGGCCTATAAGGTTTCTGTTGAGAAATCTGATGATAACCTGATGGATTTTCCTTTGTATGTGTTCTTTTTTCTCTCTGTAGCTGCTTTTAAAAGTCTGTCTTTATCCTTGATCTTTGCCACTTTAATTATCATATGTCTTGATATTTTCTTCCTTGGGTCCCTTGTGTTGGGAGATCTGTGTACCTCCATGGCTTGAGAGACTATCTCCTGCCCCAGATTCGGGAAGTTTTCAGCAATTACCTCCTCAATCTCACTTTCTATTCCTTTTTCTCTCTCTTCTTCTTCTGGTACTCCTATAATGTGAATATTGTTCCGTTTGAATTGGTCACACAGTTCTCTCAATATTGTTTCATTCTTACAGATCCCTTTTTCTCTCTGTGCTTCAACTTCTTTGTTTTCCTCTCCTATAATTTCTATTCCATTTACCATCTCCTCTACTACATCTAATCTGATTTTAAATCCCTCCATTGTGTGTTTCATTTCAGATATGGAATTTCTTAATGATTGAATCTCCAACTTAAATTTGTTCCTGAGTTCTTGAATATTTTTCTGTACCTCCATAAGCATATTTATAATTTTTATTTTGAACTCTCTTTCAGGAAGATTGGTGCGTTCGGTTTCTTTTGGCTCTCTTTCTTGGGTTTGTGAGATTTTGCTCTGAACCGTGTTCTTTTGTCATTTCATATTTCTGTGTAGTGCCCACTAGTGTGCAGAAACTCCAGTCTCTGGAGCTGCTCAGCCCCTAGAGTGAGGTTGGTGGTCCTCGTGGAGCAGAGCTGGTGCCTGGGGGGTGGAAAGGTCTGTTTCCTGCTTCCCATCTGCAGTGTCTTTCTCCAGTGTTAGAGCCAGTGGGCCAAGCACACACGTGTAAACCTCTTTGCTTTGCATCTTTAGCTGTTGTAGGTGGGGCCTCCATCTGGTTGGTCTGATGCCTGTGCAGTGACTCTGGGTTTGTGCGCAGGTGCCTGTAGGCCAGTAGGAAGGCTCCCCTGGCTGTGTGTCGCAGTGGGGGGCCTGGGAGATGAGTAGGCATCCAGGCAGATGGAGCACCTGAAGCTCCTTAAAGTTCCCAACCAACTGGGCAGAGTGCACCCAGACAACCTTGTCCAGCTATCCCTTCTCCTGTACAGGAAACTCCTTGCAAACCCCGCCCCTTCAGCAGCCTCTCTCTGCTAGGAAGCCTCTCAGAGTCCCTGCCTTTCCTCTGACACAGGCAGCAGTGTGTGGATACCCTCCTCCACAAATGGTCAGAATGTCAATTTCTCAAGCAGTCTGCCTGTCCGAGCTCCCCAACGTCCAGAGCACCACACACTATAGGTTTCTGCTCACAAAGCAGGTCTCCAGGGCTAGGTGCTCAGCAGTCCCAGGCTTCCACCCCCTCCCCACTCCGTTTTTCTTCCTCCCGCGGTGAGCTGGGGGTGGGGGGGAGGGCTTGGGTCCTGCCAGATTAAGGCTTTCCTACGTTACCCTGTTTCGTGAGGTCTGCTCTGTTTGTGAGGTCTGTTTGCAGTCTGGTTCAGCCTTCTTTCTTGTTGCTGTTTTAAGGTTAGTTGTATTAATTAACTATAGTTTTGTACTGTTTGTGGTTTTGGAGGAGCCCTCCATCTCACCTCTCATGCCACCATCTTGGATTCCCGGGGCTGTCTTTTTTATATTTGATTATTTTGTTAATTAACTTTTTTTTATTAAGGTATCATTGATATACAATCTTATGAAAGTTTCACATGAGCCTCATTGTGGTTACTACATTCACCCATATTATAAAGTCCCCATTGCTTTATAATATAACAATTACTGTCCATCAGTAGTAAGATGCTACAGAGTCACTACTTGTCTTCTCTGTGCTATACTGCCTTCCCTGTGACCCATCTACATTATGTGTGTTAACCATAATGTGAAGGTATCTCTTTTGGTTATATAATCTAATTAGCTGTTTTTTATATATGTGAAATCTATTGATTTCTATATCCTACCATCCTAATGAATCACTGTTTTAGTAGTTTCATAATTGCTTTTTTTGGGGGTGTCCCCAAAATGTACAGTCATAAAGTTTTCATAGAGAGACAGTTTTACCTCCTTGTTTCCAATTTCTATATTTGCTTTCTATGACTTAATTATGTTAACTAAATATGTTAGCTAGATTCTGTTATTTTAGCTAAACACAATATAATATTAACTGGTGGGCTTTTTTTCCTATTCCTGATTTTAGAACAAATTTCCTTAGTACCTTTCCATTAAATAAGAGGCTACATTTTAGGTTGATTGTATGTTCACATTTGTATGTATGATACAATCATAGCATAGCTATATATGATTTTAGTTTATAGCATGAGTGTTTTAACCGTAGCAGTGTGTACTTGATATATAAAGATAAGTTCTCATTATTTCTAACTAATATCAACTTTTATATCAGAGTAGATAGATTTCTAACTGACATGACTGGCACATTTATCTACTGGGGGCGTTGGAAAATAGAGTAAAATTATGCATGTAGAGTGAACTTTAAGTGGAAAGGCATGATAAGCACATATTTGAGAGAACCTTACATATCACAGAAGAATTTGTAATTCAGATTAGACAATTGGGAGCCATAAAAGACATGTGAGCAATTTAGAAGGAAAGTAATTTAGGAGAATTAATTTAACAGTGAGTGATGAGAATTTTCAGTATGTAGCATACAGTTGACTTTTTAAATGATACATAATATTTCTTCTTTTCTCTTCTTAGGAAATTGAACTTAGCTCATTAAGAGCAGCTCTGTCTTTTGTGTCATTAATTGATGGATATTATAGATTAACTGCAGATGCGCATCATTACCTCTGTAAAGAAGTAGCACCTCCAATGGTGCTTGAAAACATACAAAGCAACTGTCATGGCCCAATTCTGTGAGTAATACTGACATTAATAGTAAATTTTTTTAAAAGTAGATGAGATTTTACAAAGAAGATTTTATACAACAGAGTGGTATGCATAGGTTTAGTTTAGAAAAAAAATACTAATTTGGCTGAGTTTTCTTTTTAGCAAGTTTATTTGCAATCATATTACATAATCATCAGTTATTTAGGGTATAATTTACTTTCTGTATCCCAATCTATAATACTTCTATCTTCTATAAGTTTGGTGCTCAGTTGCCTATGTGTGGGTAATTTATTCTTAGGTGTTAATGAAAATGCTCCTCCAATTTATATTTCATTAATTTTGAAACAATGCAGAGGAACTGCAATGCAAAATGTGATAATCCTTATTAGTAGGGCAATCCAGCTTCTCCTACTGAAAGCTTCAAACACATGATATATATGATGTCCATATTTCTAGACTAGTGCTGTGCAGTGTTTTCTGCAATGGTGAAAATGAAAATGTTTTAGTTCTATGCTATTTAATACAGTAGTCACTTGCCTCATGTGACTATTGAACATTCAAAATGTGATTCAAAAGTAACTAACACAACTAAGGAACTGGATTTTTAATTGTAATTTAATTTTAATAACTTTACATTTAAATAGCCACCTGTAGCTACTAGCTACCATATTGACTTGCACAGTGGTACACCCTTACTGTACTACTGGATAAAGCCAGTTATCATGCACAACATCTACTTAGCACAAGTCCTAGTTATCTTTCAGTCAGGATGTACTTTATGAATGACATCAGGTTTAAAGGACTTGAGCAAAAGAAACAATCTAGGATTGTGAGCATATGTTTCTTGACCTTAATTACCCTTGATTAAATATTTGAGAAATCATATCCTGATTGACATTTAATACTTGATTATGTCTATAACTAATATCTGTTTAATAATAAGCATAGTTGTTATGGAAAAGTTGCACTACTTGAACATTCTATAATTATATATTCAATAATTTTAAAACTCCTACCATTCACTCATTCTGCATCCATCCACTCAAGCATTCCTTCATTTATTTATAGAGCATTAACCTAATACGTGCCAGGCACTGGTTTATGTATGTGTGAAACAGATGATTCCTGCTTTCATGTAGATTACATTTTGACTTTTTTTTCATGATACTCAACTTCAGTAAAACATATAGCAGATTTAAAAATGGTAGTCTTTGTCACTTGCCATGGGTCTTCTATTAGAATTTGGTATTAAATTAAATATTAAAATGACACGCATAAATTTTTATATTAGTAACTCCTATGGTAGAAGAGGCATAGGAAATGCTTATAATATGCTTTTTGCATAGTTAAATGAAGTTTTATGAGAGTATGGTTTTTAAAGTACTAAACTTGAAATCAGAAGGCAGAAAGTTCAAAGAAGTGAATTTTTTTCTGTCATTTTGTGTCTTATAGTATCTTTTATTTGTTTTTAAAGCAATGTAATTAACCCTTGAGTTGGTCTGAAATTATTTCAGCATAACTTCGTACTTTAATATTTTTCTCTGCAAGATTATTAATAAACATTTAAAGTGGAGGAGACTTAAAAATTCTGAGAGTTTTAGTTTTGACTTTTGATCTTTTAGATGACATTTTGAGCATAATGTCATGGTGCTTACTACATTATCATTCAAATTACTTCCTTACCTTTAGAATGGATTTTGCCATCTGTAAACTGAAGAAAGCAGGAAATCAGACTGGACTTTATGTACTTCGATGCAGTCCTAAGGACTTTAATAAATATTTTCTGACTTTTGCTGTTGAGGTTAGTATGTCACATTAATGAATGGTAACTTTTGTTTTTTAATTTCTGCAATCCCTGTACTCCCTGCTCCTGGCAAAGGCAATATCTTTAGTCCATATAATTTCCCCTTCATGTTTACCTACCATATTTCCTTTTTAATACTTAGAATTACAGTTCTAGATATGATAACTAGTATAATAGTGCCTAATTTACTTCAGGGATTCTGCATAAATAAACAAGATAAAATTCCTAACATTTATATAAAAATATAAAATGACTTAAAATGCCTTACTATCTTTTTATTTGGAATTTATTTTATTTTATTTTTTGGTGTTTGGGTGTTACCAGTGTGTCAAATTTCATCGAGTCTCTTGAAGTCTCTTTTTTCACAAAAAATCTTTACCAGAACTGTAGAATAAAATAAATCAGAAGCAGTCTTACACTAGTAATGGTTAACAGGATTAGAGTGAAATAGGGCAATAACAGAAACAAACATCATAGCACTTCTAATTAGTGGTTTTCCAATAATAAGAATAATGATTTACAATGTACGCCTTAAGCATAAGATTACAATGAAACCTAACTGTTAATACAGATCATTTTGAATGTCATCTAAGATTATTTACTATCCAAAACTACCAAGAAAGATACTATAATTTATAAGGCAGTTTCATGGTATAAACCTTGAGAAATTTTATAGCAGCTTGCAAATTTTATCTTAGTTTTTAAAAGTAGAGAAACTAAGGACTTTATTATTCATTTATTTTAATTTTTATAAAATGCAACCATCTTGTATTTAGCGTATGGAGGGTGGATTAATCTCCATTAATACAGAAGATAGGTTACTCCATTACTTTAGCATTATAAAATAGTGATAGTCTATCCTAATTTCACAGTATCTTATTTAACAGTCCATTACATCCAGTTACCAAGTCAAAATGTATATTTTTTTCTGTTTACTATATTTGCCCTGCCTAATATGAGGGCTTTGTATTAGGGAGTGTATGTTACATCCCTGCTTCAAGAAATTTATCTGTTGGAAAAACAAAAGTAAAAAAATATACCAAAAATACTAAATTGGGCATTGTAATTATCTAGTATAAGCAAATACAGACAATAACAGAAAGGATTACAATTATTTAGTAACACCTTTTGGAGTAAGGACTTGAAATATTCAGTAAATTTTATATAAATGCTTCTAAGTAGGTTGATTATGCTTATAAGCAGCTCAAAAAATACATGAATGAAAAAGTTCATGAAACAACACATATGGAAAAACTGAAAAATATTAAAATTGCCATATTAGAGATAATTATATGAAATAGTAGTAGCAAAATGAAATGGGTAATCACCTTTGGTTGTGGAATGGGGTCAGAGTTGTTGGGGAGAACCTCACAAAAAAGGTGGTACTTGAACTGAGTTTTAAGGAATGAATAAAAGTTCATTGCTCATAAGGAGAGGATGTACATTCAAGTGAAGAGATAGCATGTACAGAAGCATATGGCATTTGCTTAAAATTTCTTAAGTAACTTAATACAGCTAGAATATAGGTTGCATGTTGGGAGTGGCAGGAGTTGAAGTTGGAGATGGAGTTGCAGAAGCCAGAGATCATGGAAAGCCTTCTATGCTAAATTAGTTTTACAGTTTATCCTGTAAATGATGGAAAGCTGTTAAGGATGGTTTTATTATTGTTAATTATCATTGATATCTTACTTACTTTGTAAGAATATCAGCTCTTAAGCTATGTCTGTAGCCTATGCAATTGTAATTAAGTATATTTCTCAGGCACCAACACCTCTATCACCCTACACTAGAACTACATTAGGATTCATTGTTCAAATGTTTAAATGTTCTGTTGGTTGTTTTGTGATATCCTTTTTGTCACAATAATTGCTATGATGTCCATTGTGGTTTTTCCCTCACTCTCTTCATAATTAAACCTACTTAGCGAGAAAATGTCATTGAATATAAGCACTGTTTGATCACAAAAAATGAGAATGGAGAATACAACCTCAGTGGGACCAAGAAGAACTTCAGTAATCTTAAAGATCTTCTGAATTGCTACCATATGGAAACTGTTCGCTCAGACAGTATAATATTCCAGTTTACAAAATGCTGTCCCCCAAAGCTGAAAGGTAAATTAATTTTCTAGTTATTTAAAAAATATTGGTCATGGATTATATATATCATGGGAGGTATCTTCAGTATATTATATCAAAAGAAATATGGAAGAAGCTGCTCCAAAAACGAACTTTGTCTCATCCTGCTATACTAGCATCCTCGAGTTAGGATTGTTCAGTTTGGTTTGAGTTATCTAGAAGTGACTTGAAGTTCCATAATTCTGAAATGATATTTAAAAAATGATTGTTGCTTGGTATAAGTCAGTCACTTATTTACTGAACTGAAATAATTTATTGCCAAATTCTTGTATGTTGTTCTGGGTATAAACTTTCATTCTCCTTCAGAATTTTAATTTCTATATTTTTAAAATAAAGGTAGTAAGTTTGGAAATTCCATGAAATAACAGGTTTATTAAAAACTTATTAAAATCATGAAAAATTATGTTAGTTAAAGAAGTGATTATATTTTTGAATGTAGGAAACAACTGGTTAGAGTACATCAAAGTTCAAGGAGTAAACTTCTAAAATAATTTTCCATTTATTGAAAAAACACCCAATAAGAAATAGTTAAGCATTTCTGAAATCCTGCCACTTGCAACAACATAGATAGACCTAGAGGGTATTATGGTATGTGAAATAAGCCAGGCAGAGAAAGACAAATACTATATGATTTCAATTATTTGTGGACTGTAAAAACAAAACAAAACAAAATGAACAAAATAGCAGTAGACTCATAGACAGTCAGAAGTGACTGGTGGTTATGTAACAAGGGGGAGAGGTTGGGTAGGAGGGTGGGGAAGGTGAGGGGGATAAAGGGACACAAAAATTCTCAATCATAATGTAAATTGGTCATAGGGATAGTGGCACAGCATAGAGAATATAGCCAGTGATTCTCTAACATCTTTCTATGTAGACAGATAGTAACTAACTAGAGAGGTTAGGGATTTAATAATATGGGTAACTGTTGAACCACTGTGTTGTATACTAATATTAGATTGTATATCAAGTATAATTCAATAAAAAAAGATTTGAGCATTTCTTATTGTAGAATACATTTTATTTTACCCTTTTGGAGCAGTTTATATCCTCAGTGTATTTTGATTTTATATATATATATTTTCATTGTTTCATTCTTTTTTCTTTTTTAACAGATAAATCAAACCTTCTAGTCTTCAGAACCAATGGTCTTTCTGATGTACCAACCTCACCAACGTTGCACAGGCATAATAATGTGAACCAAATGGTGTTTCACAAAATTAGAAATGAAGATTTGACATTTGTAAGTCATTAGATGTTGATTCTTTTCTGTCCTTTTAAAATGCAATTGTTTTCTTAATTTACTACCCCACATTACATTTATGTGACATTTGGAACTATTTTATTATAACTTATGCTATAAAAATTTTATTGAAGTTTAAGTGATTTTGTTTCTTGTGAAAATATGATACCAAACGAGTTAGAATTAGCAAAATTAATTACTTTAAGAATGCAATTGTATTCTCTTTTTAGGAATTTAAAAATATTCCTTTATAAATCTTAATTAATAATTAAAAGTCTCCTTTTACAAAAGACCTATATTTTAATTCTCAAGTCTTAAGAAAGCAAGGGAAAAACAAAGGGATAAAAATAAATAAGGAACTGAAAAGTAGTACATAAGAGCTGATACCTTGACTGAAAGATAACCTTGGGGGACTGGAATTAGTCTCAATAATCAAGGGGATTAAGATCTTAAAGCAATACAAAGAAAGCCATGTCTGAAGGCTTATACAAGACCAGGAGTTAAAAGTGAGACCACTGAGTAAAGCCAGGAGTCTCAAGTAAAATATATTCTCAGTGAATCAATATATGGACTGTGAAAAGTTTACCCAGTAGCAAAAGAAGAAAAGGGGTGTTGTCTGTTTAGGCACTAAGTTTCCTAAATTAGGCACTTATGGAAAAAAAAGTCTCTTTCAAGAATTTGTAATCATTAGCTTTTGAGTTTGGGCTTCTTTATATTACCTGCATGGTTGAAGAAATCTTAAGCCAGTTAATTAAATTAAAATAAAAAGTAGTACTTTCCTAGTAATACCCTGTGATGCTGGGTAGAAACAAAGTTCTTTTTGGAAGAACATAATCTTAACCTAGGCCACCTAGGACTCCTACAGATAAAACAACTCTAAGCATGAGTTTTAATAAAAAATTTTTAGAACATACAAGGAAATAATCCAGGAGTAAGGAAGAGTCAACAGACATCAGACGTCAAAATTAGACCTCCATATAATAGATTTTTCAAATAGATATTATCAGACACATATATATGTTTAAAGATAAAAGGAGTTGAAAACATTGGGAAAAAGTAAGACGTTGTCAAAAAAGACCGAAAAGATTTGGGGAAAAGAAGTATAGAAATGAAAAATACTTTCATTGACATGAAAACAAAATGGACAGGTTAGAAAACAGAATACTCGTTGTTGAAGGGAGAAGTAGGGAATTGGAAGATAGGTCTATGCAGCAGTTAGGGAAAAGCAAACAGAAATTATGAAAGAGAGATTAAGGACGTGGAAAGTACAATGAGAAAGACCACTGATGTCTGAGTTCCATAAGGAGACAATAGAATTATTCAGAATTATAAAGACATGAATCTTCATGTGAATAATGACAGGCAGAGAGTCACCAGATAACCTAAGTAATGTTATAAAACTAATAATAGTAGAGCTTCAGAGTGCAATGTTTCAACAATTATTCTGTAAGTATATGCAGGAAATAGTAATAGTAGTAATAGCTAGCATTTACTGAGCATTTACCATGTGTCATGGACTGTACTAAGTGCTTTCATGTAATTATTCATTTATTGTGCATTGAACAATCCTATGGAAAAATAGCTGATACCCCCATTCCTCAGATGAAACAAGATAACTGCAGCACAGAGATTAAATAGCCTCTACAAGGTCACACAAATAGGAACTTGTACTCAGGAACAAGTTAAACATTCTGTCTCCATAGACCATACTGTACTGCCTTTCTACTGCACTATTAGGAAAGGCAAACAAAAAGATTCGTATGTAAATAAAAGTTGGTAAACACTGACACTACAGGAGAGTGATAATTACAGCTAATTCTGTCTTATTACTGTGTAAGGAAGGAGAATGTAATTAATTTGGAGTCTGAAATCTGGGTTTAGTTTGTAAGGGAAATATTTGCTCATGGATTTTTTTAAACTCTTTGTTATTGAATATACTTTCTAATTCCCGTATCTTTCTCCACCTTTACTCATTCTTTCTATTTTTTCCTTTAAAGAATGAAAGCCTTGGCCAGGGCACTTTCACAAAAATTTTTAAAGGTGTACGAAGAGAAGTAGGAGACTATGAACAACTGCATGAAACAGAAGTTCTTTTAAAAGTTCTGGATAAAGCACATAGAAACTATTCAGAGGTGTGTATTGTCTTTGTATAGTTTATGTATTTATGATATTTACAGATGTGCTCTCATATGCATGCAACACACTCATGATTTCAGCTTTTCAAATTGTAATTTTTAGAAGTATATAGTCAAGCACTTTTCTGAGGATGCATTCTTGTGGGGCTATAGAAAATTATAGAATTTTGAAAATAATAACTGATTTCCAAACTAATTATTTTTAGCATTGTGTTATCAGTATTGTTATCTCTGCATATACTAAAGCAATGATTTTTAAACTTGACATCATCCAGAGAAACCCAGCTGCCAGTTGTCAGAATCCTTAGCATAGCAAAGACATCCCCAAATATGACATAAACATTTATGATACCTAAAATGTCATAAAGGATGTTAGTGGAAGGTGATGTGAAACATACAAGCTGAAGACTTGTTCTCATCCAGACAGAACACCATAGTATTGGTGGTTGCGATCCTCAACAGCGTACCCAGAAGTTCTAGTCAAAGTTCAGTTGAGTTAGAATGATGTTAAAACCATGCCACTCTCCCAACATAGTTGTCATAATATTTTATCTGTACAGAGATCATTCTTAATTCTTTAGGAAGCGTTATTTGAAGTTTCCATCTATTTACTTCAGTACCATATCACTATCTCTGGTGTCTACCTCTGTTTTCTACTCTAGGGGCCATGGATCTAAGCCTGTTTATCTTGCACCACACCTGTTGCATTGTGCCACTGTCGCTCTCTCTCATTGCTCTCTCATTCCAGGCTTACTCATGAGTTTCCTTAGAATGAACTCTACCATCAATAGACTTAGAATGAACTCTACCATCAGTAGAGTTGCAGTCCATATAAGAGAACCAAAATACATTGTAGCCTTATCTATAGTCCTGCTGAGAATAGGAGAAAGTACATTTCTCTTACGGCAGAGAGTATCTTTCTGAACTATGAATACTTATAGACACAAATGACATTTCTTGCGTTTTTTTTTTGTGTGTGTTCTTCTCTTCCTTAGTCTTTCTTTGAAGCAGCAAGCATGATGAGCCAGCTTTCTCACAAACATCTGGTTTTAAACTATGGAGTGTGTGTCTGTGGAGAGGAGAGTAAGTAGAACTACTGGCTTTCTTTATGTTAATGGTATGCCTTTCTCAGAACATCCATTTTTGTTTATATAGACAATTCAGTTTCAGAATCATGGTTAGGTATCAGTATAAACCACAGTTTAATAGGAGTTGTATATTGTTGAAACCAAAATCCTTGTAGAACTGTTCAGTTATGTCTTCTAACAAAGGAAACCAGTGAATGAAATTAAAATGCAGAAAACGTTTAATATGCCTTTTATTAAAATGCCAAAACAGTAGAGTATTATAGTAAACAAATGTAACCATTTCTATTAACTATAGCAATACAGATTATGGCTGGTTCAACATAACATTGGAATAACTGGCTATTTCAGTACAAATTTATTAGGAATTATGAAGACAAAGCATATAAATGATAGACTGAAGTTTTAATGGAAGTGACTGAAATGATTGGATGTTGATATTAGATATATTCTATAGCTGAATTTAGACTGTTGATAAAAACTTAGTTTACACTCAGAAAGTTACTTATGTAATTCTCTATTTTCTGTTAGTCATATGGATTAAATATTCATCCACAATGATAAAACATTTCTTCATATCTTTTAATATTGATAGTCTCTTTTCATAGGCAATGGTTTTTAAATCTGTTTTGTGGAGGTGTTTCATGGGGTTGATGAAGTGAGAGTAAATCTAAATGTAGTAGTGGAAAATTCTGTCCCTTTACCACCAGCTTGAGTGGTTCTCTATTTATCTCTTTTATTTATTGATGTTTCTCATAATTTTCCATTTTTGGGAAAAAAGAATACACTTCTTTAGAGTTTGAAAACAGTGTTTAAGAACATATAATCCAGTTCTTACAATTGCTTTCATACTTACTTATTGATTCCATGATGCACTTTTTTCACATTTTAAAATACCTGAAATTGAAAAGTGTGTTATAATTGATGGCATATCAGATTAATTGGCAGTTATTAGAGTTTAATGGCGTGGCATGTCAGAGTTTAATTGGCAATTGTTTCCTTTATGGCACATGAAATAATGGAACATATGACAATCAGTGGCATCTGTTAAACATAGATCTTAAATTCCACATTAAAAAGTTTTATTAAACTTTTACTCATTTAAACTTCTATGTCTTCCTTCCTTCCTTCCTTCCTTTTTTCCTTCCATCCCTTTTTTTCTTTCTTTCACTTTCGCTGATGCAGTCAATTCTTAATTATTGGCATGTGGAATGTTCTCCAAAATTACTATGGGCAGCAAAACTTTAAATTTTAGTTACCCAGCAAGGCCCAAGGTAACTTTTGTCACTGTTAGTTGTTATATACCACATGAAAACTAAGCAATTTCAATATCAGGTCAAACAGAATCACCATCTGGGAGTAGATCTACGGTATGCATTTTAAAGCAAATATGTGAAGCATAGACATATATGACATATAGGCACTTAATAGCTTACTGGGCCATGAACTGACATGGATTACAATATGAAAGTATGTCTGGATTTCTTTAAAAAAATATATAATGATACCATGCTTAAAATTTTTACTGAAATTTTTGTGGCTTTAATTTTATCTTAAAATTTCCATTTTTTAATTTAAAAAACAGAAATCCTTTTTTTCTCATTTATATAAACTATGCATTAGGAGCAGCAAAACAGGCTGAATAAATTCACATTTGAAATCGACAATCTGAGCATGCTCCATTACAAATTATTACTAGATGATTATAAATAAACCATAAACCCAGTTAATTATTAAATAACATGCCTTTATATAGAAATAGTCTTGGCTTTCAGGGACTTCATCAATACTAACGGGGTTGGGAATTTTTATCTGTGTCTTAAAGGCAGTAAGGACTGTTTTTAGAAGCAAACACTTGTTTCTCTGGTAGAACACATCTTAATATTAAAAAAAAAATTTTAAAGGTAGAGCTAGACAAATCACTCATTTTTGCTTTTTTCAGCATAAATTAAAAGGATGAATGGAGTTTGAACTCAAATTCTCCTTTATGCCTGCAATGGAGTAGACACTGCTATTAATTTGTGTGTGGAAGAAGGATTTCAGGAAGTTTTGTATATCTAAATACAGTAGTACATCCTTATTTGTGGAGGATATGTTCCAAGACCCCAAGTAGATGCCTGAAACCATGGATATATATTATTTTTTCCTATATATACATATTTATGATGAAGTTTAATTTATAAATAAGTCACAGTAAAATATTAAAATAATGAAATAGAACAATTAAATAATATACTGTAAGAAAAGCTATGTGAATGTGATCTCTCAAAATCTTACTGTACTATACTCATCTTTCTTCTTGTGATGATGTGAAATGGTAAATGCTTACATGATCACATAAAGTGAGGTGAGTGATGTAGGCATTGTGACTGGCGTTAAGTTACTATTGACTTTATGACCAGATATCAGGAGGATCAGCTTTCCGGACTGAGGTGGACCTCAGTAACCGAAACTAGGGCAAGAGAAACCACAGATAAAGGGGGCAATACTATAGTCTCATGGAAGAGAAATTAACTATGTGAGAAATTTTCATTTGTTTCAAAAAAAATAGCCATAATTCAGTACTAATACATAGAAGTGTGCTGGAGTAATATTCTCTCTATATATAATACTACATGTTATGCATTATATATTGTTTTATAATACATATAATGACATATATATAACATTGTATGTATGTAATTGTTTAGCTCCTGTCTCTTGCTGTTGTGAATAAAGCAAAACCTAAAAATACAGTGGTATATAGCTGCTAAGCTTTCCTTAAATTAGTGAATTTTAGGTAGTTTAATGTCTATGCCTACGATGCCCACATATATAATTATAAATATATTTATAAAAGTTGAAAATTATATATTTTTATTATACATGTGTTTAAGCTTTATTTTTATTATTGTATTTTAATGCAGATATCCTGGTTCAGGAGTTTGTAAAATTTGGATCATTAGATACATATCTTAAAAAGAATAAAAATTCTATAAATATATTGTGGAAACTTGAAGTGGCTAAACAGTTGGCATGGGCCATGCATTTTCTAGTAAGTAATAAGTATATTCGTTTATCAAATTATGAAGCAGTGTAAAAAGGATCTTGACCTAGGAACAAGAAATCAATCAGAAATGGATGCTGAGTTTTTAAAAATAATCTGTGTTGATGAAAGACATTGTTTTAGGCATATATTTATTTATGTGCAGTCACTTTTGAGAGATAATAGCTTTGTCATCCCATCAATCTGTTAGAATTGTTGGTGGACAATCTGTAGTTTGTATCACTTGGGTTTAGAGAATTTAACCAAAAATTATGCAGAAACATGTTGTGTTAAGTATAGTTAGTAGAAAATCCCTGCAGAAAATGCCTTGTTATTGTATTTATGGGCAACTGGATGTTATGTCTAATGAGAAAGCAGAAAGCAGTATTGCAGGGAAGCAGAATACTGGAGTGCTAGGCAGTGGTGAGACTCTTCAGAGTGTATATATATATATATATATATATCCTGCTGCTGAACAGATGCAGCTTTAGAAAGTAAAGTGGCCCTGGATGATTTTAATGTATTCGTTTCAACATGGGTAAAGATTATTGTGTTATATAAAATGTAAAACAGAAAGCACAGTGCTGCCATAAAATTTCATTATTTCAAAGCTTTCATCTAAATAAATGTTTATTAGTTAACACTATCTTACTTATTTTTCTAATTTCTATCCATTTTGGATCCTTGAATCATATTAAGTGATTAAATATTTGTGGATTGATACTTGAATATATATGTGCATTTAACTTTAATAGGAAGAAAAAGCCCTTATTCATGGGAATGTGTGTGCCAAAAATATTCTACTTATCAGAGAAGAAGACAGGAAGATAGGAAATCCACCTTTCATCAAACTTAGTGATCCTGGCATTAGCATTACAGTTTTGCCAAAGGACAGTAAGTAGTACAAGGATTACATTTAATTTCACTAAGCTTTACTTGAAGAGTAGCATGAAAAGCATGTTGTTATTTTTCTCAACCTCTATTGACATGTTTTTGATTAATAATAAAGTTTAGCTATCAATTTCAGCAATCTAACTTAAGTTATAGTTAAATCCTAGTCTCTATCCATTTCTTCTTGCCAGTAGACTATAAGATGATTTTTTTTAAGTTTTAATCCCTAATTATGTATAGAAGTTCAGATTTTATCCATTTTTAATGTGAAATTCATCATCTTAATCTTTGAGCTGCAAGTAAATTTTCTAAATTTTTCTTCCTTTTAGTCCCTAAATAAAAATTTGAGAAGATACATTACCTAATTTGAGATCTTTAGTTTTATTAGTCAGCTAATTTTGATTTTTTATAACTTAAAAAAAACCTTTCTTTTGTGTTTGTTCTATCTAACACAATTAAAGTAAAAATTTCAGTCAAATAGTTGAGGGTTTTTTTTGGTACAAGTAATATTGTATTTATATTTTATTATCTTAGCTAACTTCTCTAATTGCATGTTCTAAATTGAGAATTTAAATTGATCAACTTTTGTGCATTGATGCAGGGTATCCTATTTGAGCTACTTAAACTTGATAGCTTATCTGACAAAGAAGACAGAAATAATAGGGTAAAAAATGTTATAGGATCCTAGACCTGGTACTCAGGGAAATTTTACCCTTTGCAATGGGAGGTGAAGGAGAAATTTCATATGGTGAAGGAGAAAGGAGCATGTACTCTTTAATCTCTTAATTATATAGCAAAAATATTCACACTGCTTTACCAAAATATACTAAAAGGTGCAAGAAATTATCCTTCATTCTTTATTTACTTACTGAGTTTATCAATATGTCTATCTATGCAGAATTCCAGCAGGTGGAGTTAAAGTACTCCCTCCTTCCTTGAATACCATTTTTCTGATGTGGTCAACAACCAGACACTTGGGAAATACCATGATCTGAGCCGAACCTACTTATATCAGTTCTCAGTATAATTTATATGATATAATTATATCAATATCTCAGTATAATTTAGTCATCTATCAGTTTGTTGGTCCTCGTTTTTTCATCTACAAATCAGAATTGCCACTGCTATCGAATCATTAGAATGGCTCAGAATG
The DNA here is from genome assembly GCA_029783875.1 of Phataginus tricuspis. NCBI lineage: Eukaryota > Metazoa > Chordata > Mammalia > Pholidota > Manidae > Phataginus > Phataginus tricuspis. The sequence goes on along the minus strand of JAQQAC010014596.1, from coordinate 3,546,116 downwards.
ATGTTAACATTACCTTTACTACATACACGTACAGAAATACAAAGTGGCAGTTTTAGGACATGGAAAAAAAATATTTTGAATGCAGAACTAATAGGAAGGGGCAGAGAGAGTGGGATACCAGCTGAGACACTATGGTTTAATGGAAAGAAGTTTAGTTGATCCAGGATTCATTGTACAGGATTTGAATTCTCTCCATGCTACTAACAAATTGTGTGATTTAGGGCAGATTATTCAGTCTTATGGGAGTCAGTGTTGTCATTGTTAAAGCTGAGATATTGAATTAGATGATCTCAAAGATCCCTCCTAGCTTTTAAGCATCTACATGTACTTGTATGTGCACACACACCCCAAACAAATAAAGACCTGATTATTCAAATCCGTTTGAAATTTGCATATAAAAGAAGTGTTTACTTGTGGGAACTATTGAACCATACTTTGTTCCTATAATTTAAAAGTTCTTCAGGAGAGAATACCATGGGTGCCACCTGAATGCATTGAAAACCCTAAAAATCTAAACTTGGCAACAGACAAATGGAGTTTTGGTACCACTTTGTGGGAAATCTGCAGTGGAGGAGATAAGCCTTTGAGTGCTTTGGATTCTCAAAGAGTAAGTTTATATAGACTGTGAAGTTGAAATTAATCTATCTGTGATTGTTGATATTTTTTCACCTGATTTGATACGTATTAGCCCATCAAATGTTAAAAAGAAGATTGATATGGCATTATACAATTTATTCTCAATGTCTGGTTCTTTAATTATAGAAGCTACAGTTTTATGAAGATAGGCACCAGCTTCCTGCACCAAAGTGGACAGAATTAGCAAATCTTATTAATAATTGTATGGATTATGAACCAGATTTTAGACCTTCTTTCAGAGCCATCATACGAGATCTTAATAGCTTGTTTACTCCAGGTATGTATTGCTCTTATTGATTCTCCAGCAATCCCTTCCAAGAAGTTCCTTGAAGACTTTTAAACCCTCTTATGTTTATGTGACTTTTCCTACTTTATATATATTTAGTCTTAATTGAGCAGTCTTTCCATTTTTAAAAAAGGCTTTTTCTCCAATAACCTAAGTTTAGTTTGACAGTTGAGTAGTATGTTATAGAAGTTTACTTAACTTATTTGACTTTTTTTAAAGCAATTCTTTTAAAACTAGTTTTTTTAAAGGTAGTTCTCATATATTTTATAATTTATTAATTATCTAGACATGAAGTAGATTTGCTCTTTGCCCTGTCCTCCTCTAAAACATGTGGCTGACCCATAAGTATTTCCTGTTCTAATATTACTTGCCATTCTCACCACTAAAGTCAGGATATAATCATACTTTATAAGTATTAAAAACATTTGGAAAGTAATTCTTTACACTTTGCAGAAATCTCTCTTGTAAGTCTTCTGGATAATAATTAAAGGCTCCCAATAGTATAAACTAAACTATTAGAGTTGCCCTCTATCAATTCATATTTAGTATTTCTAACTCATTCTGATTATTTTGGTCAGCTTGAATACATGTCAGTTTAACCCAGAGAATCTATTTGCCAGTTTATGGTGGTAATACTCCTTATTTCCCCAGATTATGAATTATTAACAGAAAATGACATGTTACTGAATATGAAGATAGGTGCCCTAGGGTTTTCTGGTGCTTTTGAAGACCGAGACCCTACACAGTTTGAAGAGAGACACTTGAAATTTCTACAGCAACTTGGCAAGGTAAGATGTCAGAAGTTTTTTTTAAAAAAGGTATAACCAGAACATTTTATTTAGAAAAAAAAATAAGGCTTTAGCAGTTCTCTGAAGTTCACTTTCCACAAAATTTTAAGGAGTGTTTGCAGAAAAAGGCTTAGTTGTCATATATTGGAGAAATGCTCTATTAAGTCAACAACTATCCTACTGAAGAATTTCTCAGAACCTTTAACATATAATGTTCATTGAACATCTTCAAGAGGATGACAAATTAGGCAATATTTCCCCAATTGACATGACCATGGGACTCTTTCTTGGTAGAGGGTATTTTAGTCATGAAATAGAGAAAGGGGCAATTAAGTCTTCCTACCCACCCTTTTTTAGTCATCTCAGGGAGAAATAATTAATCCAATTATTCAGAGTCTAGATGTTGACTGGACCATGTTCACTAGCAAGCGAGAGACTGTCTCTGCTGAAAGTTCACACAGTCATGAATTGCCTACATATTTTAAGTAAGACCAGGAAAGGCTTAGTTATTAGCAGGTTCAATCATAGTGGTAAGCTCTCTTTCTTCCCCTAAGCTTGCTAGTATAGGGTTCTTATACTATGTGACTTGTGAATTGGATTTTGGTCTGGCCACATTAGGCCTCATTTGGGTATTTATGTTAAGTATTGACTTAGCTGTATTAATACTTTGCTGTTGTTCCTCGTTTGTAAAATATTCTCAGGAATGATTCAAGGAGTTTAGTGATGGCAAAAAAAAAAAGTTCCAGGTATTTAAGTGAATTAGTTACCTATTGATGTGTAACAAATTGCTCTAAAACTTAACAGCTACAAAAAACAAACATTTATCATCACCTAGTTTAGGTGAGTCAGGAGTCTGGGAGCAATTTAACTGGATGATTCTAGCTCAAGATCTTTCATAAGACTGCAATCAAGGTATTATCCAGGCCTTGCAGTCACATCTGAAGACTTTACTAGGGAGATTTTCTTCTAAGCTTACTCATTTGGCTATTGACAGACCTCAGAATATCTACTTCCAAGCTCACTTACTTAGGCCTCTCCACAGGGCTGCCTAACAAAATGGCAGCTGACAGCAAACACCCAAAGTAGACACCACGGTCTTTTATAACTTAATCTCAGGAGTGGCATCTCATCACTATTCAGAATAAATGAGTTAATAAATGCAGCTTATCCTCAAGGGATTTAAAAAGAGCACAAATGTGAGAAGGTAGGTGACACTAGGAGATATCTTAGAGGCTGCCACTTACACTGGTTAACTTTGGCCATAATTCTATATTGATAGCATCAATTTCTTAGTAGTATGCAGTGTGTCTAAAATTTAGGAGACCTTTTAGTTGTCTTCTCCCACTTAAAAAAAATTTATCTACTGACATCTCATAGAAAGTGTTTTCTAAAACAATTTGGGAAATGATGCTTTAGACTTATGAATAATCTCTTCATTTCACAATGAGAAAAATTAAAGTCCAGAGAGGTTAAGTAACTTGTCTACAGTCTAACAGATAGATATTAGCAGATATGAGACCAGAACCTTCCCCTATTCTACTTCCATGCTATTTTTACTATCTCACATATATATTTGATTTTGTTTATGTGAGAATGCTTCAGTTGCATTATCTTTTTCTATTATCTTTTCTGGGCAAATCAAATAATGTTAAGACATAAGGAAAATATGTATATATTTTTAATTCCCACTCAGGGATCACAATGCAAGCAATAAATTGTTTATGGAAAAGGCAGAAATTAGTATAACTTGATATATTCATATGTTTATTGTCAAATACATCTTCATTTATTGTTACCGATATGGAAATATTTTCATGACCAAAAACACTAGTCATTAGATCAGTAACCATAGTCACTAGTCACAAAATCATGAAAATCTGAGAAATTATTTTCTGGTTTCTGAACTATCCACTTAATTTTTCTTATCCTTAGATCCAGACTGTAATGTATATTATATCTCCTAGAAGTTTTTTCTGGTAGTCTATAGAGAAAGTTTTAGAAAATAAAATCCAATTTATTTCAAGTAAAAAAGGGCAACCTATAATGAAATTTCATTATCTTCTATTGATAAAGATATTTTTAATAAGCTTTTTAATTTTCTTATACTTTTATACTTATACTCAGTTTTATGCAGACCTAAATATATGAACATTTGTATGACTAAGACCCCATTTTCTGGAAAAAAAATTAATGTTTCAAATTCAAAAATCCAAAGTGAAAACCATCCTTCAAAGAGTCAGAACTTTTAAACCAGTAGATGAAAATCTAAAGGGCAGTCTAGGAACTAGACATCTGTGGGAGGGTCTGAATTACTTTCAGTTTAGTTTTTTCCCTGAAATGGTGTGGTTTTAGTATACAAATATTTGAGGCCCTAGTAAGTGCCAGGTGCTCCTGTGGTCACTGTGGATATGCGATATAGTCATTGCCTCTAAAGAGTTTACAACTTAGTTGGGGGAGGTGGATAGCAAATTAAAATTATAGAAGAGTGTGGTTAAGTATATCCTCTACTTTAAATTTCACACTGATCACAGTTTTTAAGATTTAATAAGGTGCAAATTGGTATAAGTGTTAACACTATAATTATTTTGTGTATATTTATGAACTCTTTTAATATTGAGATATCATAGTTTCCTAATTATAAACTGCTTTTTCCCATATGAACATGAATTCATATAAAATTCTATGAATATGAAGTCATATCAAATTCTATGGAAATTCTATGAATTTTATGAACATACATAATTTTGGTTATTCTAATGAATTTTTAAAAGGTAGAGTGCAACAGTTTATTGTTATTCAATACTTAGTTGGAATTTGTTTAGAATTACCCAGAAAATATTCTTAAGTTCTTACAGTAAATTGTACTGTACTTATCTGTACAAGAATATTATAAAATTATTTTCAGGAATATTATCTGTCATTATGAGGTTACGTTTCTGTTTTTAGAGAATTTCTTATTCTTTATGATTACCCCAAAATCTCATTAATTTGTGCTTAACTAATTCAATATTTGCAATAGCTCAAACTCAGATTTAAGTACATATGTAAGTTACATTCTTAAAATGTGCTTTTATAAAAGAATTAATATTCAGATGTATAAGCCATGTAAGGAAATGTAACACATTTGCCACTGGTCATATCACATTCATAACACATTCATACGGTCATATCTTAGAAAAAGTAACTAAGTTAATAGCCTTCAGTAGTTCGGTAACTACCTTATGATTTAGTGTTCACTTATTCAGAATACTCTTTCATCTAGTTTAACTTTCTGAATTTCTCATTAGGGGTGGGGGAGGGTAGGTGGAGAGGGGGGGAGAAGGGGATTGAGCGGTGTTATGATTAGTTCACACGGTGTTGGGGGGGCACGGGGAAGACAGTGTAGCCCAGAGAAGACAAGTAGTGACTCTGCATTTTGGTCGCCTGATCAACAGTGACTGCAGTGGGGTTTGGGGGGGGACTCGATAATATGGGTGAATGTACTAACCACATTGTTTTTCCTGTGAAACCTTCATAAGAGTGTATATCAATGATACCTTAATAAAATAAATAAATAAATAAAAATGAAAAGGCAGCACACTGGGAGTAAGTATTTGCAAATCATGTATCTGATAAGAGGCTAATATCCAAAATATATTTAAAACCTCATACAACTCAATAGCAAGAAAAAAGTCCAATTTAAAAAACGGGCAAAAGATTTGAATAGACATTTTCCCAAAGATGACACACAAGACAGTCAACAGATACATAAAAAAGTGTTTGACATCACTAATCAGCAGGGAAATGCAAATCAAAACCACAATGAGACATCACCTCACACCTGTCAGAAAGACTATATCAGACAGCAAGTGCTGGCAAGGATGCGGAGAAAAGGAAACACTTTTGCACTGTTGAGGGCATGTAAATTGATACAGCCACTGTGGAAAACAGTATGGAGGTTCCTCAAAAAAAAAAAATAATAATGATAATGAATATTTGAACTTCCTTAAAATCTAATTATAGTTTCATCTTTCTCATGTACCTTAATAGACAGTTAATCAATACTGTGTATTTCTCTGTTATCCAGGCAGTTCCTTATTAGATGTTAATGTACATTGGTGGTAAAGACTAGGGGCAGAAATGAATTTGGAGGAATAAATTAGGAGGCAGTGGAGTAGCTCTAACAGTCACACACACCTCACCTTAAGCTTTCAACTAGTCTTTGAAAATGAATGTTCCAGACAACAAAGTGTGTACCTTCATTCATTATTGGCTCCTTTAAAAACAAAGATATTTTAATCTCAAATTAGTGAAGAACTTTTAATGATTATAAGATAATGATAATAAGATGAAAGTAATTAGTAATATTAAAGAATAAATTAAAGCTTTCTAAAACTATTTAAACAAAAATCTATTTTTATAGTGATACAACAAATCTTGGAAGTTTGGTTTTTAAAAACGCAGACCTTCCCTTACCCTCAATTATGTCTAAAATTTATGTCTCTCCCCTACATCCCTGGTTTTCTCTTCTAAAAACAACCAAAAATATATATCATTTCACTTTTAAACTGTCTTTAGTATCTTATCCTAAGAATATTCCTGAATAAAAGGTAAATAGAAATTACTATTTATGTTTAGTCTTTTCTTAAATAGTAAGGGCCATATTAGTATTATGTGTGGCATTAAGATTTCCTAAAATGTCTCCAACTGACATTGATTCCTCTTTTCTGGAAGCTTATAGCACTTAGTGCATTTTCCACACAATTTAGTTTTTGATCAGTCTTTCGTTGTTTGTTAGATCTTGGTTTTTATTTGTTCTTCTAACTTAAACATTTCTTTAGCACCTAACATATTACTAGGAACACAAAGTCACATGTTGAAGTGAAACAATGGATATAATGATTATAATTCAGCTATATTTACTGGTATCTAAGAAGTAGACATAACAAAGAACCAAAACATCACAAATTTAAACTAAGGAGGAGGAGAGATCAAACTAAATTACAAAGTATTTTTTCTTCCTTAAAGTAACTTTTTTCTAGTTATGAAAGTGATAAATATTTATTGTAGAGATGGGAAATACAGATACATTTTCTTCACTCCAGTCTTTGCACACATACACACAAACTCCCTGTTTCAAAAGTGAAATCATTTTATATATATTAATTTTCTATCTTGCTGTTCTTCATTTATTATATCAGAAATTTCCCATTATTAATATTAATTTTAAACAATTTTAAAAGTTAATGTACTATATATTTCATTTACAACATTCCCTATTATTGAAACTTTGAGTTACTTCCCTTTTGATTTTTAGTTTTTACATAGTTCTTTGAGTTTAAAATTATTTTAAACATAAATTGAGGAGACTGTAAGGAAAGCATTTTCAAAATGTATTTACAACCAAGTTATTTCTCAGTAATTTAGCTTGTAGGAAATTAAAGGAAAATGGTATGGTCTTTAGTCAGCTATTGATACTTAAACTGGATATTTCTAGCTGCATTTGATACCATAATATTATTTCTGTATTTTTTAAACCAGGAGAAATAATGGTATATTTTAGTTTAATACTCATAAAAAGAGCTAAGAAAATATTATGAAACCTTTCTTCTGCTACTTTAATTCCCAAATGTTTTCTTCCTTTTTTCTCCTGCCCACATATACTTCTATTCTTTACCTCTTCACCTTAATTAAAACCTAGCTTTTTCGAAATTCTCTATTCCCTATTCCTCCATTATACAGATCTGGGATATAGATATCTGGACCTTGCTGCTACCACTTTTAAACTATCAGCATCATTTATAGACCTCTGTGAATATGATTGTTATTCTTTCCTATTCTCATCTTAGATTGGTCAATGTCTTGGTCAATGCTACACATTCTTTGAGTACTTTCAGTACTCATTATTTTCATCTTCACCATATTTCACCATTATTTTGGATACCCTTTCAATACCTTTTAAAAATTCCTCAACCTGTCTACCTCAAATCTATGTCTATATTGAGTTCATTTTGAACTCTAATCCCTTATAATCATTTTACTTGTGAAATTTCAGACTTTGTAATCTCCCTACCTATAATTTTGTATCTTTTGATTCTTCCCAAAACATAAATCCTTCTTTTTGATACCTTTGCTGTTGCTAGCATTGCTATGGCCTTTCTTCTTCTTAAAGGTTATTAGCTGCCTTGTAGATTCAGCTTTCTCCTTTCCTACCTTGGGCAGATCTCTTGGTAGACCATTTAAACTCTGCTTTTGCTGGTATTCACAGTTATACCTTTTCCTTTATTACATGTTTTATTTTCCCTGCCATTTCCTTGTACAGTGATAATACAGTTCTGAATTTTTTTCCTGCTTGTGTTTCTATCTCTCAAAAACTGTAAGAAAAAAATCAGATATATATGTTTATTATCTCCATTGCAAATTGGTTTCCAACATTGGCTGTCTTTTATTGGTAGTTCTTTTATGGTCTCTTACTTCATTTCTTCTCTGGTGCCTACTCCAAACACTTACAGACCCTTTTGTTTTTCTATCCTAAAACCATCTCTTCATTCTTACTATTTGCTTTCACCTACTTCTTCCAAAAGAAAATAGAGCCATTCCAAATTAAAACAGTGAGATTGACTTGTGCCTATCAAATTGATAAAGATTCAGAAAAATTGTAATGGCCAGTGTTGGCAGGGGTATGATAAAATTGACAGTTTTTGCAGTACTTAGAACATAAATTACTAACTCAAGAGAGCTCTGCTGCAGCGTATATCAAGGGCCTTTGAAATGTCCAATATCCTTTGAATAGCTAATTCCACTTTTTAGAGTGTATCCTTAATAGAGATGTATACCGATATTTGGGTATCATTGAAATAGCATGAATATATTAATATTTAAAATTTTTCTTAAAGTTATACATTTGTTTCCAATTTTAAAATTCATACATTTATCAGACAGCATACAATAATTAATAATCTATTTTCAAGGAATATATAATGGCACTGAAAAATAAATTTAATGGACACACTGTTAAGTAAGTAGGAAGAAATAATATAAAGCTTTATTATTTCCCACTTTTGCTTTCAGTATGTTTGGGATTATTTCTTACAATGACAATATGAGACATATTTTATTATTTTCCATTTTAAGGAGGAGAAACAGATATTAGAGGGAAGTGACTTGCCCAAGGTCCCAAAGAGAGAAAGTGGTGGACCTGATTCTCGCTCCAGTCAGTCTGTCCCAGGTCTTACCCACCTTGCTGTGCGGCCCGTTTAATTAGAGATTTAACTTTGAGCTTACATATGGCCTAGTTCACTACATGTATGTAACTGAAAACATATTCACTTAGAATCTTATAGTTCAAAGACTACACTGTTTTATTCTTTAAGAATGCAGTAATATCCAAAATTACTAATTTAATGAATGCCCAAAACTTATACTTAATTTTAAATGTAATATATCCATTTATCAATTCTTAAGTAAAAAGAGTGTATTTCTTTAAAGACTGACTTAAAAAAAATACAGGAACATCCCCATAGAATAGAAATTTTTTACTTTCTTGAGCAAATAAATTTACTCAGGCTGCTATAACAAAATACCATAGACTGGGTGGTTTAAATAACAGACATTTGTTTCTCATAGTTCTCAAGGCTGGAAAATCTGATAACAAGGTTCAGGCCTGGTCTGAGTCCTGGTGAGACTCTCCTCTTGGCTTGCATACGGCCACCTTCTTGCTGTGCCCTCGCGTGGCGGAGAGCACCGGCGTCTCCTCCTCTTCATGAAAAGGCACCAGCCCTATCCTATTAAGGCTTTACCCTTATGACCTCACTAAAACCACTATCACCTCATCACAGGCTTTATCTTCAAATACACTCGCATTTGGGCTTAGGGTTTATCTTATGAATTTGGGGGAAACATAGACATTCAGCCCATAATAGACCCTTATTCCATCCAGCTCCATATCAAGGGTATATTGTGAAGAAATGCCTGGAAGTTAGTGATAGAAATTTAGGAATGCCTTGTCTCTGGCTTGTCCCTTGACCTGTCTTAAAAATTAATGTTCATGATTTGTTTGAATGCTATTTTGAACTATTTCAGCCTATAATTCCTTTTAAAGAAATTAAACATGTAGGTTTACTACCTACCTGTTGAATTATTATTTCCTTTTCTTGTTCTGAAAGCTGCCTTGCCTAATGTAAGCTTAGAGATATGTCTGCCAATTCTAGCTACTGGAATTGCCTGTATAATTAGAATTTATTAGTCATTTGTCTAGGGAACTTTAGGTTTCTATTCTAATGTGATGTGTTGTTTAGGGTAATTTTGGGAGTGTGGAGATGTGCCGATATGACCCTCTACAAGACAACACTGGGGAGGTGGTGGCTGTAAAAAAGCTCCAACACAGCACTGAAGAGCACCTCAGAGACTTTGAAAGGGAAATTGAGATCCTTAAATCTTTGCAGCATGACAACATTGTAAAGTACAAGGGAGTATGCTACAGTGCTGGTATGTTTCCCATTGAAACTATTTTAAACTCAAGGTATGTCTTTGGCATCCTGAGTAATAGGAACATATAATGTCTCAAGATTTGGACTTAAATATGTCAGTGCCCAGAGACAAAAAGCATCTTACACTACTGGAGATGGTGCTTGGTGACTGGGGCTCTAACAACAGGAAGTTTTTGGCTACTTGGTTAATCATTCTCTTCATGAGGGTGGAGGTTACCATTCTTCCTTAAGCTTACCAAGAGACTATCCTTTTAAAGAAAAACTGTCTTTGCTCACATTTTCTGTGATAATTTTTCTTATTAGATGCTTTTTCAGTATAGATGAGGAGAAAAGTTTTCATCAGCTTATTTTGGTTTGCATAAAGGGTTACAGAACACAAAACAATTATTTTTAAAGTTACTTTTCAAAAACTTTTGATTCAGAGGGCCTGTGTTCTTAACTACTACGTCACCTTTAATTTATAATAAAGTTTTGTCATCTTAGATTCTATCTTTAAGTCATTTATGTATGGTTGTTTTCTAATATTTCATTAGTTAAATATGGCAAAGTAAACATTATGTTCCCATTTGTATGTTAAAAGGCCGGCGTAATCTAAGATTAATTATGGAATATTTACCATATGGAAGTTTACGAGACTATCTCCAAAAACATAAAGAACGGATAGATCATAACAAACTTCTGCAGTATACATCTCAGATATGCAAGGTACTTAATATCCTGGCTATTTGCTGTAGTTGAAGAGAACATGTAGAGGTAATTGTTAAGAAATCCTTTGGAGCTTTTCTTAGCTCACTCAAGGATTATATAAAGGTAAAACCATTTAAATTGTTTGTGTTATATTACTATCTAAAAGAAAAATTTTATTTTATCCATAGGGTATGGAGTATCTTGGTACAAAAAGGTATATCCATAGGGATCTGGCAACAAGGAATATATTAGTGGAGAATGAAAACAGAGTTAAAATTGGAGATTTTGGGTTAACTAAAGTCTTGCCACAAGACAAAGAATACTACAAAGTGAAAGAACCTGGTGAAAGTCCTATATTCTGGTGAGTTTATATTAGTACAATAAAGTGAAATTTTGGAGCACAAGCTTCAAACTTTATTCTCACTATTATTCATAGTTTGTCATTTATATATTTACAATAATACAGAAATTTTATCATATGCTTACTTAGGGCTAGATGCATTTAATGAATTAGCTCATTTAATCTTTATAATCACCCTTGGAGAATATGTATTATCTCCATTTTAAGAATAAAGGAACTGAAATGTGACATTTTATAAATAGCTTGTTCAAGGTTCCATGGTCAAAAAATGGTAGAACTAGGATTCAAGTCCAGATAGTCTGATTCCAGAGTTTGTGCTTTTAAGCTTCCTTACTCATGATGGTGCTTTAATCTGAATTGACTGAATATTTTATGTTATAGAAATTTGAAACAAAAGGTAATTTTTGATCTTCAGTTAGAATTGTGAATTGTGAGGAGCATACAAACCTGATTTTTATGCAGTTTACATTGTTTGCAGTGATTTGCGCTTTGATGCAAAGTTTTCTCTTTTTATGCCTTAGTTCATAAAAGGTTTATGCATAGTTCATAAAAGTTCATCCTTAGAGATAAAATTATATTCAAATGTTTTGGTTTGGGATACATTACAAAATGACTTTAATTCTGGTTTATTCATCTCTGGAAATAACTATTAAGATTATGTGGTTTGAATCATATTTGTATTAAGGGATGGGTTTTGTTTATTTGAGTTAAGTATGTTTTATTCACATTTTGGGTTTCCAACGTGAAAATTAGAATTACTAATATAAATAATGTAACTGTCAATTTATAAATATTTTTCTGGGATTCATTGGAATTATTAGAAATATATAAATTATTTAGCTACTGCTTAGTTCATAAATCAATGTGTTAGATCATGTGTTAGTTTCTTCATTTTATTTTTTATCTAAATTTTTCAACTAATCCCAGCTATTGTTGCAAATTGTTATTCTGGAAGGAAGTTAGGTAAGAAAGCACCAATGATTTAGAACAAATAGATCATTTCCACAGAATAGTAATTTATACTGGCATTGTGAGTGTGTTTTAAAGAAGACTCCTTATCTCTTAGAGATATATACTGACATAATTATGGTTGAACTACTTTCATGTCTGGAATTCACTTCACATAAGTCCAGTGGGTTGGAGGTGAGGCATAGTAGATTTAACAAGGCAGGCAATGAATTTAGATAAGAGACAGGTACATGGTTGTTCATTTGTGTATGTTTAAAATATTTCATAATAAAAACACTTATAGAAATACTCATCTTTGATTCATTTAAATCCTAACTTGTAAAGAGCAGCTTATTTTTTAGTTCTTAGAAGGCACTTTGCACTTAACCCTGGTGTTACCTTTAGAGACAAAAATAAGAATTTTGGATTTTATCTTTGTGTGGGGGAGATTCCTAAGACCACCCTTAGGAGCAATGATTCACTAGGAGGACACACAGGACTCAGCATACAGTCATACCCATTGACTACGATTCATTACAGGGAACAGATATAAAGCAAAATCAGAGAAGGGAAAAGGCATCTGAGGCAAAGCCTAGAGGAAACGAAGCACAAGCTTCCAAGGGTCCCCTCCCAGTAAAGTCATGCGGGTCACTTTTAATTCTCCCAGCAGTAATTGTGCAACACGTGTGAAATGTCATCTACTACGAAAGCTCATGAGAGACTCAGTGCCCAAGGTTTTTACTAGGGCTAGTCATGTAGGCACTCTGCCTGGCACATAGCAAAATTCAAGACTGAAGGAAATCAAGTGTTCAGTATAAACCATATTGTTTGCAGATAGTTGAGACACAGTAAGCCGCTCTTACCATCTAAGGAATGTGGAAGCCTTCCTGAAATCTGAGTTCCTAGGTACCATCAAGTATCAACATTGCAAGCAAGCCTTTTTGAGAATGGCAGCCTGTTATGCTATGTCAGGCAAGCTATGTTAACTCTTCTTTGCACACCTTTCTTTTTTTCAATCCAGTGATATGCAGGTAAAATCAAAAGTTGACGCCTCAAGTAACTGTTTTAAATGTTTTCCACATCACAGGTATGCTCCAGAGTCACTCACAGAGAGCAAGTTTTCTGTAGCCTCAGATGTCTGGAGCTTTGGAGTGGTTCTGTATGAACTTTTCACGTATATTGAGAAGAGTAAAAGTCCACCAGCGGTTAGTGTGCTTTTTGTTTACTTTCAACTCTTTTTTAACATGAGAAAAGCTTTTTCCAATGAATAATAGTAAGGTTAGGGCTCATTTCAGAGTGTTTTGTTGCTTATTTGTAAGACAACATCTAACAAAATGACCTTAAACTTACTCATTAAATTAACTTGAATTTCTAAAAAAGGGGGATTGGAATACTATTTAGTATATTCTCTTGATATTATTTTTTGTAAATTAATAAACTCATTCTAGGAATTATTGAAAAATTAAACCTTTTTTTAAAGTAATTTTTTCCTGTTCATTGTAGTTTTTTTAAATATAGGGAAGTATGAAAAAGAAAATAAAAATCATCTCTAATTCAGTGACTCAGAAATAACCACTTTAATATTGTTGTATGTTTTCTTCCAGACTTCTTTTAATTTTATATGTAAAAGTGAAATTTTATTAAAAAGTATTTCTTTTATGAAATGAAGTTCATATCATACAGCTTGCTTTCCTGCTTTTTCATTAGGTGTTAGAGCATGGATATTTTCCTATATTAGTAAATATTCAATGCAGATATTTTTCCCAACTTGTAGTAGCATTTCATCATAAGGATATAATTTCTGGACAATTATTTTCAATTTTTCAGTCTTTACCATTTCAGTGAACATAGTGAATATACTTAAACTTAAATATTTGTTTATCTATGTCACCTTAGAATAAAAGTTTAATTATAGGGGACAGGTTATGAATTCTTTTAAAAGTTTTTGTTTTCTTCAAAATGCTTTCTGGAAATGCTGTACGAGATTACATTTTCAATAGCAATGCACAGGGCTGTACATTTCATCATTTGATGGTATCAACCATTATATTTTCATGCAGTTTTGCCAAATTGATAGGAGAGAAGTTTTATCTATTTGATTTTGATTACATTTCTCTTGTTAGTGTGATTGAACACATATTTGTTGGGTGTTTGGGGTGAGTATGTGTATACATGCAGTGGTGCCTCACGTACTTTGCCAGTGATTAAGAGCTCGCTACACTTAAATAAATGACTGATGCGCTGTAAATATTTCTATAGCTTACAGTTTCGACTCTTAATTTTATGAATTTTTAACATATGAATGTTTTCTCCCCCATTGCTTTATGCTTAAATATTGATTCTGCTTTTCTTTTTGTATTCATTTTCTTGAATATCCTCTTTTACATTCAACTTTTTATTTCAGCTGAAATGTATGTTGTATTAAAACAACAACCAAAAAAACCTAAGGAAATAATACATTTTGAGTTCACTTATTTTGGGCACTCCTCAGAGGTTTGTGTTGAATGTATTACAGTTATGGGCATGGCAGTTTCCACATTCAGCCATCTTTTCTGAAATATGACTAAAAAGGAACATTTTAATTGTTAAAGTCTGTTTTTGAAAGGTTTCACACATATAAGAAAAAATATACTGAGTTTTTCCCATTTACTGAAAGAAATTGAGAAAGAATTTTGCTTCAAATTAAATGTACCCAAAAAATCTCATTGAAAAGTGGGTTTGTGTTTCAGGAATTTATGCGTATGATTGGCAATGACAAACAAGGACAGATGATTGTGTTTCATTTGATAGAACTCCTGAAGAATAACGGAAGATTACCAAGACCAGATGGGTGCCCAGATGAGGTAACAAAATATTTTTTTATCCACAATCATCATGCATTTTCTTTCTTTTTTTGCCCAGGGATTTCAGGTCATTTTGTAAAATTTGATTTGCTGAATTTTTATGTAAAAGACATACTCATATGACTGGGTAGGAAAATTGTAAGCTCTGAACTCATGTCTTCCACCAATTAAAAGGTGCCACTTTGTGTTCATTGTAATTTTGGTTTATTTTCTTTTACAGATTTATGTGATTATGACAGAATGCTGGAACAATAATGTAAATCAGCGCCCCTCTTTCAGAGATCTAGCTCTTCGAGTTGATCAAATAAGGGACACCATGGCTGGATGAAAGAAATGAACTTAACTCTGAGACCAAATATACTTGCAGGACAAAGTTTTGTATTTCACATTGCTGTGAACTGTTATTGCGCATACCATTATTATGTATGCCATGATGCTAGCCAACAAAGATTTGAAAATACCTGTTCAAAACTTCAAAGTTTAGTGAGTGTTTCTTATTGAGAGCACCGGTAAAAGACAATGATGAAAAGTCCTTAACAAAGAATTTTGTAAAAAATTTCATGAACCTGATCAATTAGTTAATATCACCTTTCTTTGGCACAAGAAAAATAATGCTTTTTTCAACTCAGAACTTTGAAAGATGAAAAAATTGTAAATTTTATAGTGTTAAAGATGCACAGAATACATATGTACAGTTTTTACCACAGTGAATGTATGGTACCTTGGCATCTTGTGTGACGTTTTATACAAGGGCTGGCATTCATTAATAATGTTTTCTAATTTTTCCATAGTTGATCTATAATAACTTCACCATACAAACAAATTAAGATGCTTGGATAATTCAATAAGCACTTTTGTGTCCTTGTTAACCTATACCACTAGCCAGCAATATAAGCAGATGTACATCTTTAACTTGTAGTTCTATGTACTGTAAATATTTTTCAAAGCAAAGGGAACAAATGTTTAATTTCATTTGTATAGGAAATTTCCCTGACTCTAAGGAACACATTTTTGAAATGGAACAAGTTTACAAAGATGTAAAACAATCTATTTTCTTATTTGTCTCCCTTTTATCTGTTTGTGGTGAGGATGTTTTCTAAATAGAACTCTCTCAAATTTTTTTAAGACTACAGTAAATAGTTTTCTTTAAAACTTGGAGATTACGAATGCCAGGAATATGTCATCCTTTGAGCTGTTGGCCGCCAATAAGATTCTTCAATCCCTGGGACCTATGATCTTGCATTAAATTCAAGCATAAGCCATAAAATAGTTTTTCAGATGTATATGCTTATTAATAAGATACATAGTGGGATAGGAAGTTTTCACCTAAAGGCTATGTATTTTAGGGGTTTCAGAAGTCTCTATTGCAGTCATAGAAGAGATTTCCTTTTGTTTGAGATTCTTACATGCAAGGGAAAAATGAGAATAAATTGGTGAAAAAGTATGCTTGTTAACTTTATTGAAGAATGCCGGTGGAAAAATTCATAATGTATGCCTTTAAGAAAAATGAGAGTATACATATTCCCACTAAGTATAGAGGGGTGTTTGTTGTCATTATTTGTTTCAGTACTGCTCCACTTTAGGTGTGTGTGTGTGTGTGTGTGTGTTACACAAAGTTTAAAATACTTGATTTTGGTTCAAAGAAAATTCTTTATTTTCAGTAACATATGCTATTTTTAAAAATTTGTATGTAAGACTTTTAATTATCTTTCTAGTTTTTGGAGCTGGTTTTAAAATGCAGGCTATATAAGAAAAAAATGCCTCACAGATAAAATTTGAGACTTTTTTGTTTGAAAGGGAGGAAAGAGGAGAAATGCTTTTTGCATTAAATTTAAAGCATTTTTGTAGTTACTGAATGCAGAAGTCATCTAAAATGGTAGTATATTGATTTTAAAGGATTTCCAGTAGATGTTTTGGTGAAGGTTGAATATAATTTTTATTTAATTTGTAAAGATTCCTAAGTGATCTTAATATGCAATTAATTAGTAATGCAATTAATAGGTCTTCCATTCTGTTACTTTTCAAGTCAAAAGTAGCATATTATAAAATATGCTTGATTTTAGATTTTTGTACTAAAACTTAAGTACTTAAAAGTAGTTTAAGGATTTATGTTTTGTTTGTAAAAACAAGGATGTTAACTGTGTATGTTTAAAACTATTATTTTTAATGTTTCAGTTTTTAGTTTTAAAAAATTCTATACAAATATCCTTAAGTTAGAATGAGATGGCTATTTGTAAAATTTTTAATTTTTAAGAGAATTATTCATTGAGGGTTTGCGATGTTTTGGATTTTGATTCTGGCCAGACATAAAAAGGAAATTAATCCTGCAGCTGTTTAGATGGTTCTTCACAAGACACAGGTAAGTACTTATTGTATAAGTTAATATATAGTTGATATCAATCAACTTATACAGTAATTTTTGTATAAGCCAAAATGTTTCTTCAAATTAGTAGTCTTTAGAAATAAAGGTAAATATTTTCTTAGAATTCTGTAATTCTGTAAATATTCTAGTATATTTAAGTTATATAATCTTGATATAAATAATTCCCTACATTCATGGCTACTTGGTTTCGCAAATAGTCATGTTTTCATGTTGCTTTTTTTATATGCTGCCATTAGCAATATAATTTGCTGTGGAAGAGTGCTTTCTTATAACCCAAGACTTCTGTTGTAAAGTCAAGTGAAATTTTATCACAACTATAACTTCTGATATTTAAATTTTATTTAAACAGTTTTATTATGGAGAAGACATTGGAAAATACCTACAGTTCTATACATGGGGGCCATTCTCCATGGGGTGGCATTAAGTGGCCAGTTTATTGAAACTGCTGTTTTCTTCATTCTGCTTTTAGCATGTTCAGAAAATTGAAACATTGATGTAATAAATATTCAGAAGTTATTTTCTTTTGTATTTTCACCTAACCAAGGAAGTGGAGGTACATACACTAGTTTAGGGATGTGCAGAGAAAAGCCTTTTATAATAGTACACTTGTCTTTTGATTTTTTAAGAAATCCTAAGATTGCTATCAACTACTGTGTGCCCTTCATGAACATTGATGTATCCATCCCAGTTTAGTTATTTAAATTATTTCTAATGAAAGTCTAATTTTCCAGCCTAACTTATTAAAAATTGTTTAGTTTGCTATATTAGAATAAATAGGAAGTATAAATCAACAGGATTATCTAAACAAAGACCAGGTTATATGAGATAACATTCATTTTATTTAAGAAAAAAAATCAGTATGAATAATAGAAAATACTTTTTGTGTTTACAGCCAGATTTGGGTTGGTTGTGGTTACTTTCCAGACCACTAGCTGCTAAATGTTCATGATGCTGACAATAACATTAGAAAGATTTGAAAATGACAGAGAAGAAAATTTAAAAACTTTAATCGGTAGCTCATGTAATATGCATATCATACAGTCTTTTTTCATTTGAATCAAATTCTTAGTAAAAATTCAGATTATATACCTAAATATGAAAATATTTAATTTTGTAATCTCATCAATTTTGTTTTATTACAGTATATTTTCCTTTAAGATAAGAAATTAATTTCTATTGTGCTTCTGTCAGATAGCATTGCTTAGTTGGTGCAGGCCTAAATATTGTTCATTTTCAATCTTAAAATGTATAAGGAAAAGCCTCTCTAAATGAAACACCACTCTTTATTAATATGGTTTTAAAAGTTGTTTGTAATCATTATTTCATTATAAGGCATTTTTTTACATAGAAAATTATTTAACATCTTATTTTTTTAATTATCTGTAACAGATTTATAAAATGAGAGCATTAAGAGCTTGAGAGTCCCTGTCCTGGTTATCTATATTCTTAAGTTTTTGTGAATACTTTTGATTTTAATAGATGCTATTTATTAGGGTCAAGCAAGTCAGCTCTGATCAGTATGAGCGGACAGAAGCATAGCTTTTGTATTGGACTATTGATAAGTGACATTAATAAACAGAATAAGGTGCTAAGGGAAAAAAATACAGAGAGAGACAGACAACAGGCAACTGAGAAGGCAAATTATTAGTTGCAGATGATAAGACATTATCAGAACAAGTACTAAAAACAAATGAAAACAAGTAGAAAGATTTGTTGATGATTCATTCTTTTAAGCATAGTTGTATACATAGATGAAAATATTTAGATACTTTTCAAGAAAATAAGATAACTGAAGAGTATTTTTTTTTATTTTGGTATTGTTAATATACAATCACTTGAACAACATTATGGTTACTAGACCCCCTATTATCACATCCTCCCCAAATACCCCTTTACAGTCACTGTCCATTAGCGTAGTAAAATGCTATAGAATCATTACTTCTCTTCTCTGTAAATAGTGCCTTTCCCGTGTCCTCCGTGGCTGCATTACGTGTGCTAATCATAATGCCCCTTTTACCCCCTCATCCCTCCCTTCCCACACATCCTCCCCACATATTTAATTTTGTAATCTCATCAATTTTGTTTTATTACAGTATGTTTTCCTTTACGATAAGAAATTAATTTCTATTGTGCTTCTGCCAGATAGCATTGCTTAGTTGGTGCAGGCCTAAATATTGTTCATTTTCAATCTTAAAATGTATAAGGAAAAGCCTCTCTAAATGAAACACCACTCTTTATTAGAAAGTGGGAATTCCATTTTGGATTCTTTGGATTAAGTTTTGCCCTAATTTATAGGATTAAAAATATTTCAAATGTGGACATCAAGTAGAAAAATACCAAAACTTAGTGTCGAAACATCTATATTGAGATACGTAAGCATGTAAATAGCAGGATTTCAGCAATATTCATAGAGTGACTCTATTACCACTGGTTCTTGACCTTTAACCTATTTCAGATGACCTGGAGGGCCTGTAAAAATGCAAACTGCTGAGCCCCATACGCAGAGTTTCTGACTCAGTAGGCTTTGGATGGGACTTTATAATCGTATCACTAACAATGACCTGGGTGGCGCTGTCACGGCTAGCTCCATCAGCACTCTCTCCCAGCCAGGCCAGAATAGTGTCTCCTCGTATCAGTACCTTAAAAGACAGGTTATTTTGGAGAGATTTTACAACCTAGAGACATTCATTTTGAAAAGATTTCTGACCAGTTACTATAATAAAACTCACGGAATTAAAAGTGTACCTATTATTACAGTGTAAGAGCTCCTACTAGGAATCATGGCTAGTATTTTAAGCTGATGGGACGGATATACTGGTATATCAGAGTGAGCCTACCGGTCACAGGCATGGGTCTGTATGTCATACAAATGGAATGTCGAACATTCCATAATTCAATTGAAATGAAGCTTAAGAGCATTTCAGTGAATGGACAGGTAATTCCTAAATGTCTACATGGATCATGTCACCTCCAGTAATATATTTTTCAAATATAATAATATATGAAGAAATGGTCACCAAAGAACACACTAAGATTCCTATTACCACCAAAAAGTATTGTCAAGTGCTTGCAAGTATATTCAGATTTGTTCACAGCAGAGAAACTTCAAGGACAATTACCAAAAAAATTAATAAAAAGTAAAATATATTAAGCTTTTATTAGGTTAGTATAATTTCTATGATGGTTAATATATCTCAGTCACACCTGATGATCCTTTTATTAAGTTTTTATAATCAATATATGGAAGGCATGCAATACTAAGTTCTACTTTTGTACATCCTTTAAGATAACACTTTTCAGAGTATGTATCCTCTGCGTTTTCTTTGGGGACGGTTCCCCCAAAACAAATTGCTTAAGGTTTTCATTTTGTTTGTATTTTTCTTCTGAAGTTCTACAATCTCATGAAAATATGGATTGATATCTTGGGATGAGGAAAATTCTCTTATCATCTCAGGTGGCAAGGTGGCCTTTTTATACTGATACTCAGGTAACAACAGCATCTCCAACTGTTTATTGCTTCTTCCTGAGAGGCAGAAGTAGAGACTGTTGAGAGACAAGAAAAAAAATCCTACTTTATTAAAATCTTCCTTTAGCTGAAAATTTGGTAATACTGGAATACTAAAGTTAGCTTATTAATAAAAAAAAACAAGTAATCACATTTTAAATAAAAGTTATTCAAAAGCAATATATATTTTTAATTAAAACAGCTATAGTGTTTTCCTATAAAAAGGCTAAGAAACTTTTGCACATTTTTCACAAATAAAACTTTTCATTGAGATTTCATGTGTCATAAAATTCAGCATTTTAAAGTATACAATGTTTTTTTTAGTATATTTGCAAGGTAGTGCAACCATCACCACTTCCTAGTTCCAGAATGTTTCCCCCATCACCCCAGAAAGAAACCCCACACTCATTAGTATTCACTCCCATTTCCCTCTTTCTCTAGCCCCTGGCAACCACTAATCCACTTTTAATTTCTATGAATTTATCTATTCTGGAAATGAAATACCATATGTGGCTGTTTGTGTTTTGTTTCTTTCGCTTAGCATAATGCTTTCAAATTGTGCTGTAGCATGTATCAGTATGTTATTCCTTTTATGGCTGAATAATTTTCCATTGTATGGTCATAACCACATTTTGCTGATGTACTTATCATTTAATGAATATTTGAGTTTCCACTTTTTGACAATTATGAATAGTGCTGCTATGAGCATTCACATACACATACAAGTTTTTGGTGTGAACATGTTTTTAATTCTCTTTGGTATATACCTAGGAATAGAATTGGTGTATCATATGGTAAATTTGACTTTTTGAGAAACTACTGAGCTGTTTTCCACAGTGGACACCCCATTTTACAATCCCGTCACTGATATAATAGGATTACTGCTGCTCCACATCCTCACCAGTACTTGATGTTTTCTATTCTTTGGTTATGGCCATCCTACTGGATGGGAAGTGGTACCCCACTGTGGTTTTGATTTGCATTTACCTAACAACTGGTGATGTTGAGCATCTTTTTTATGTGCTTATTGTACACCCTCTTTGTAGAAATGTCTATTCAAATCCTTTGCCCATTTTCTTGATTGGGTCACAGTAGTCCCCTCTTATCCACCGTTTTGTCTGTGGTTTCAGTCACACACAGTCAACTGCAGTCTGGAAGCCGATGCTCCTCCTCCTGACGTACTGTCAAAAGTCAAAGACCTAATGCCATGTCACAACGTCTGCATCATTCACTTCACTTCATCTCACCACGCAGACATTTTATCATCTCACATTATCCAAGAAGAAGACAGGTGAGTACAGTATATTCTAAGAGAGAGAGACCACAGTCGCATAACTCTTATTACAATATATTGTTATAAGTGTTCCATTTTGTTAGTTATTGTAAATCTCTTGCTGTGCTTTGTTCTAAACTTAATGATTCCCTGTATCACTTAGAGTAAAAGCCAAAGCCTTGCAAAAGTCTAAAAGATCCTGCTTTATTTTGTTACATCTCTGACCTTATTGTCTACTCTTTCCCTCTCAGTCTCTCTGCTCCAACTATGCTAGCCTCCTTACTGTTCCCTGTATAAGCCAGGCACAAGTGTATTCGCTCTGCTCTCTCTTCTACCTGAACACTTTTGCCGGATATCCACTCGACTAATTCCTTTACCTCCTCCTTTCTCAAATCTCACCTTTTCAGTGAGGCCGACTCGTCACACTAGTTAACACTCCCCCTACCTGCACTCTTCATCTCCCTTGATTCCCTTTTTTCTATAGCTCTTATTATATTCTAATACTTATTTAATGTTTTTGCTAATGCAAGCTCTATGAGACCAAGGATCCTTGTCTATTTTGTTCACTGATAGGGTCTAGAGCAGTGCCCAACAAATAGCAGGTGTCCAGTAAGTACTTGACGAATTAATGAAGAGAAAAATCATATGATTATGTAAAAGGATGCCCCTAGAAAGACCTTAATAAAGTTCAACCTTACTTATAACGATAAAAAAAAATACCTCTTAGCAAACTTCCATACTTTGTTAAAGGTTATATAGATGGCATAAACCTACAAATATTTTACCTAATGTGAAATTTTAAATACATTCCCCTTTAAAATTGGGAAAAGACAAGACATCCTACTATTACCACCACTTAACAGCATTAAAGGACCTGGCCAATGCTATAAGGAAAATAAAAGGGCTATAAAGTTTAGGAAGGAAGTGACAAAACTATCAATTGCAAATGACAGGAAAATCTGTAGAGACAAATTTTTAGGACTATTAAGATGGTTCAACATAATTACTGGATAACAATCATTAACTAGAAAGTATAATTAGCAAGTACTTACATTAGCAACAAAAACAAAGTATTAAGCATTAACTTAACCAACAACACACAGCCTCCATACAGAAAACCTTAAAATTCTACTCTTAGAATACAAAGATATTCCATGCTTTTGGTTGGGATGACTTTATGTTAAAAGTTGATTCTTTTCAAATTAATCTATATATTTCATGCATCCCAGTTATAATTCCAGATGGAATTTTTTTTAAAGTTCAGTAAGCTTACTCATAAATATATATGGAAGAATAAAGGTTAAGGATTAGCTTACTCAATCTGAAGAGAAAAAACATTGGAAACTTTCCCCGTCATCTAAATGGCATCCTATGGAGTCACAGTATTAAAAATAATGTAGTAAGGATGAAGGTCAAACAGTAAGACTAATTAAATAGATGAGAGGTCTTAGGCACACGTAATAATAAAGGTGGCTCTACAAATCAGTGGAGAAAAATTGTTTAGTAGATGGTGTTCAGAAAATCAACTCCTTGTATAGAGGAAAATATGACTTACTGAGAGAACTAATATAGTATCCCTAGCTGAACACAACCAAAAATGAGTTTCAAAAGAATTAAGGACTTAATGTGAAAAGTAAAACTATAAAGTTAATAGAGGAACAGAAAAGGACCTCTAAAACAAAATTTCAAAAGTGTGAACAATAAGGCAAAACATTTATTGCTTAATTATATCAAAATTAAGGCTTTATCAAACAACACCAATAGAAGACATATGGGAGAACATACTTGCAATATCTAAAACCAACAGCTGGTTGCTGCTGTGTCTTTTTAATAACTTACAAATCAACTGAGAAATGACAACAATTCCAACAAAAAAAGGGGCAAAAAAATATAAATAGGAAACTTTCAGAAAAAAAAGGCCAAAAAGCCAATATGCACATGGGGCTCAAATCCAGATCAAGTTAAGACAAAAATGAAATGCCATTTCATGTCTATCACACTGTCAAAAGTTTAAAAATGTATAATGCAAATTATTGGCATGGATATGGGAACAATTCCCATGTACTGGTGGTGCAACTATAAACTGGTGCAGCCATTCTACAGAGCAATCTGACACACCTCACGCAAATGAAACACATACATATGTCTTGCTGCAACATTTCTATCCCTAGGCACATATCCCAGACAAATGTCCACATAGGTCCATAAGGGGGCACATACAATGATGTTCACTGCAGTGGTATTTAAGTGGCAGAGAGTTGAAGACCATATAGTTCAGTGTTCATCTCTAAGAGAATAATAAAATGTGGGAATGCACATGAAAATTATGGAGCAGTTTGAAGCAATGGATTAAATGTACATGTTGAACAGTAAGAAATAGATCTTTAATATTTAGATGTATTTTTCAAATACATGCCCAGAAACTGCACAATTGCAAAAATACATACAAACAAAAATACATAATAAACACATTGTAATGGCTGTCTATAGGAGGAAGAAAATGAGAGTGGAGAAAGGAGATATGTGAAGACTAATAATCTTTTAACACACTGTATAATTTACTTATGTTTATTGTCTATCTTCACAGTTCTGTAGGCTTCAAGAAGGCAGCAGCTTCACTGCCTCTGAAACTGTTCACTCTTATATCCCAAACACCAAGAAGACTATGTCATACAATAGTAAACATAAGAGGCACTCAAATTTTGTTGAATTAATATAGAGAGGTCTGTATAGCACTATTGTGATGATGATATCTAAAACACAAAAAGAGAGGAAGACCAAGAATAGAGAAATACAGCCAATCTAACTGGAATAGGGGTTATGGATTATGAAAAGCTGATGATAAAACAATAATATTTTCACCTGGCATTAAGAGTTGGGAAGAACCATACTCAGCCAGAATTTAGAAATAAGATGTTAGTTTCATGGTGCCACATAGGTCTTGAAGACATGGCTCATACCTTCAGGATCCACTAACAAGAAGCACACAATTTCAGATTCAAGTTATGTATGAGTGGCTCTGAAAGAAAGCATTTTTTAATATTAATATACCAAACTGTCTTTTCCTGCATCAGGCTCAAATAGATCATCAGAAGATTAAAATTGTTGATAACTGACTTGTTCTAACACAGAAATGTGTCCTGGTGGTACTAGCTAAATAATAGTGAATTGACTTTCCAGACACATTTGTACACAAAAGAAATGGCATAATTACGTAGTCGATTTTTAAATTCTATATTGAAAACACATACTTCCTACAACTTATAAATTATTAATTGGAAATTAACAGGACAGAATAAATTTCATCTTTCCTTATAGATTAATAACTAAAAAATTTAATACAAATTCATATTTGTAACTTAAATCTATTTTTCATTCTTCCACATATTTTAGAACTACGATGCATTATTGCCACATGATATTTCCAGTTCAGTAAACTGCCCTTTACATAGTTCCCATAATAAGATATTTAATGAGTAAGACAATTCTGAAATATTGCCAGATATATTTTTATTTCCTACAACTCTTGTTTAATTGCAGCTCTCTTCTCATTGAATTAATGACATTTATTCCTCCAGGGGAATATGAATAACAACTGAGACAAAGGAGACATTATCAGCTCAAGTTTTAAAGCTGCCTCTTTTTTTTTTAAAGTATCATTTGTATATATATATTTTTAAGTATCATATATATACAATCTTACGAAGGTTTCACAGGAACATTGTGGTTTCAACATTCACCCATATTATCAAATCCTCACCTCCCCTATTACAGTCACTGTCTTTCAGCATAGTAAAATGCTATAGAGTCATTCGTCTTCTCCGTGCTGTACTGCCTTCCCTGTGACCTACCTATATTGTGATTATGAATTATAGTGCCTCTTAATCCCTTTCTCCCTCCCCATCCACCCTCCCCAACCCCTCCTCTTTAGTAACCCCAGTCCCTTCTCTGAGTCTGTGAGTCTGCTGCTATTTTGTTCCTACAGTTTTGTTTTGTTTTTATACTCCACAAGTGAGTGAAATAATTTGGTTTTGTCTTTCTCTGCCTGGCTTATTTTACTAAGCATAATACCCTCTAGCTCCATCCATGCTGTTGTGAATGGTAGGTTTTCTTTTCTTTTTATGGCTGAATAGTATTCCATTGTGTATATGTACCACATCTTCTTTATCCATTCATCTATTGATGGACACTTAGGTTGCTTCCATAGCTTGGCTATTGTAAATAGTGCCACAATAAACATAGGGGTGCATATGTCTTTTCAAATCAGGGATCTTGTTTTCTTTGGGTAAATTCCTAGGAGTGGAATTATTGGGTCACATGGTATTTCTATTTTTAGTTTTTTGAGGAATCGCCGTACTGCAAAGCTGCCTTTTTTTAAATAAGACAATAGTCTCCAAAGGAGGCTTTGTCAAGAAAAGGGATTTCAAGCTCTTTTTAAATAATTTCAGGCTTGGATGTCTGAAGGTAAAATTTTGACTAGTACAGGTTTGAGAGCACAGACTTTGATGTGAAAGAAATGGCCCACCTGACATGAAGTAGGAAGGGAAGATCCTCCTTTCACATCTTGGAGAAAATAAGAAAGAGACTGACAGGTAAACTAGACCTCTGTTACTCAGTGTTATTCAACTAGCAGCGTCAGTTTCTCCTGGGGGCTTATAAAAATGTAGACTGTCAAGCCCCACCACAGACCTACTGAATCAGAATCTGTACAGTGATAGTATTCCTCCAAGTTATTCATATGCACATTTAAGTACGAGAATCATTTAACTAAAGTGCAAGTGCACGACTTTGGAGAGAGACATTTCCTCCATCACAAAAGCAGGATAAAGTGACTTTATATGTAGGCAGGTTTGATGGTGGAAAATGACCAACAAGGGTCAGTCTGCTGATTTCTATTGTTTGTCTTTCTAAGTTTTCATTCCCTTAACAGCAATAATCTTGCAAATTCCATTTAGTCATTCATTTAAAAAGAAGTTAATGAGTGCCTATAATTGCTAGGCACACTATTTTAGTTTCAGCCATGTATGTTAGCATCTTTTTTGACATGATCGTCTACTCCTTAATTGCAGAAATCTTGACTTTTGCAAAATTTGTCCAAATCAAATTATTTTAAAAGGCAATGATTTCACTGACACTATGTTATGGACAGCCTATAAATAAAGTGCATTTTCTTTTAAAATGGAAAACCATATTAGAAACTAGAATGTAAAAAACATAGGCGGAAGGTAATGATGGATCTAAAACAAAAATATTTTTCCTAAAGACTGCTTAAAAGCATTAAGTATAAATTCAATATATATTAAGCACATGTATTAAGTGCTAGGCCCTCTGCTAGGCATTTCAGATGAAAACATGCATGACATAGTCCCTGTAATATGGTGTGGTATACGGGTCTGGCCTTATGGGAATGAGACTTAACATCTGCCGATCCAGGGCTCTGAAGGACTCTGCATTTTGTTTAACGCTCTATTTTTGCAGTGTTGAAATTCTCAATTTTATTTTGAACTTGTAGGTGAAGTATTAAGTACATGAACTTTTAAGTGAAGTCTAATGGAACCCAAGAAAGGA
>JAQQAC010014596.1:3496300-3518360 GCA_029783875.1 Phataginus tricuspis | reverse complement strand
GATGATAATCAAATAAATACTAGGTGTTAAATACTGTGGTAGAACGACAATGGAGTGAGCAGGTAAGAAAGGGTCAGTGATAACTTCACAGGGAAAAGTGACACCTAAGTCAGGCTTTGAGGGACAGAAGGGGAGTTTGCCAGGCGACAAGGACACTCCAGAAAGGGAAAGCTAGGTAAGCAGCAGCGTTCTTACGTCCATGTGTAGGCTTCTATGTGCACATATAGTTCCTCTACGTTAAAAACAAAAACAAAAACGTCATAGGGTTTTGTATTTCCTCAGCATACTGGTTTATAAAAATTGTTATTCACCTATGTACTAGGCACAAATTCCATTTCCTGGGGAGGCCCACCACCTGGAAGATTCGGGGATAAGAAATCTATAGAAATGACAAACATGCCTTTGGTTTGGATTTTTCCGTGGGTCTGTGTCTCCACCCCGGACCGGAATAGCGGATTGGGGCTTTCTAGTCCGTCGGGGAGGAAGCTTCCCACCTCCGGGTCTGGGAAGGCACCTGCGTGACAGCGGCGTCTGGCTCGAAATGGCTCCAGTGAACACGGCCCCAGAGTTCGACCATTTCTTTCAGTCGGTGCCTGCCGCCCAGCTTCCTGCTTCGGCGGACGCCGGCCAGCCCGCGGGAGGACCGAAGCCGCAGGGCTCCGAGCCACGGCAGCCGCCGGCGCGTCCCTGAGCGCGTGCGCACGTCGCGGCCACGCCGAGCCCGCGAGAACGCCAAGCTCGCCGCGCCCGGGGCCTCCCGCGCCGCGCCGGCCCTCGGACCGCGGTAGGTGGCGGGCTGCCGCTCGTGAAGTGAGGCTTCTCCTGGCCTTCCTCATTAGGGAGGCCCCTCAAGGGAAACATAGGCCCCATGTTAACTGATAAAGTCTTAAAAAATGGCACTCCCTCCAGTGGAACGCACTTCCCGCCCTTTTTGCCTGGTTGTTAAAGGAGCGTCGCTTCCTCAAAGAAACCTCTTTTCTTTCACTGTCTTTGTCCCGGTGGGTTTGTTCACAATTATTCTTAGGCACTTGTTAGACAACTTCTTCCCCCGGGTCCCCAGGCTTCATGAAGGCAACGCCGAGGCTCTTCCTGCTCCCAGCGGCGCCTCAGGGCCTGCGGCGAGGCCGGCGGCCAAACAGGCAGAAACGGGCCGGCGCCAGATGATGTGCACGCGCCTTTCAGTCGGACCGAAGGCTTCTTCAGGGAGGCGCCGGCCTAGCCTCAGACTCCAGAGCAGGGTGACCGGGTGGGTCTCTTGGTTACGTCACGACCAGGTCTGGCTCTTGTCCTTATATTGCAGAGACTTGTACATCGCCGAATTGTAACTGCGTTGCGACAGGAATCCTAGAGGAGTTGCCCTCCAAGAGCAACAGCATTTTGTTAAATTAGACTGGAAGGGGCAGGGAAGTGCAGCGCAAAAGGGGTAGGTAGCTTTATTTTAAGTAAAATGTAATTTTACCTGAGTGTGTCGGCTCAGAAGGATGTACCACCAGCCACCAGGGGGCAGTCAGGAGCCGTCGCAGGAGCGTCAGCTTCGGGGCGCCCGTGCTGACATTCACACCACTTCCTCTTACAGTTTTATTTTGCCTCCCTCTCCTTTCTGCCTCCTACCCCATGTCTTCTCCATTTTCCTATCCCCCCGCTTTGCACTTTTCCCCAAAGACATCCGTAAGTGCTGGCAATGGGATTTTTAAAAAAGATTAATGTAATTTGATGAGCATCGTTGTCACCACCTTCCTTGAAAAACAGCTCATGTCCAGACGATAGTGGGCTCTGAGTCCTAGTGAGAACTTTATAGAGGAAACGTTCTGAAAAAGGAAAACTTTCGTTATACCGAGGGAATGATTAAAAATAAAAGAAAACGAAATTTAAAAACAAGCAATATATGTCAGAACCTGGCAAATCTGATTTATACTCCCATTCTCTCTGCACTCTCTACACTCTGGCCCTGCTTTGTACTTCTCCATACCATTTCTCTGTATTCATTACAGACTGATGCACCACATATTTTACTTTCTATATATTTACTATTTGTCTCCTCCTACCAGAATGAAAGCTTCATATAGGCAGGGATTTTTGTTTATTTTCATTATTTTGATATCCTCTTTGCCTTGAACAGGGCCTGGCACATAGTAGGTTCTCAGTAATAATTTAGTATTAGTAATTACAATTAATAATATTAACATAACGGAATGTTAATGATATAAAAAATCATGTAATATTTGGCAAATGAATCCCTGCGAATTGACTACTTGTTCCTTCATATCCTATTTCATATACTTATGTCATTATGGGGTAAAATTGCAATATTTCCAGAATCTCTCACCTGGCTTTATCCATTTACATATCAATAGGTGCTTTGTCCTATAGCCTCCAGGGACAATGGATGGAGAGAGGCTGTTCTCTCCTCCCCTCTCTTGCATAATTGGCCTGGCACTTGTCAGTCACCAGGATCTGCAGGTGGAGTTTCTCCTGTAAGGGGTGGGTGGTGAGGCATGTGCGTGCCATGGTTGGAGAGAGGGGGAGTGAGAGCTTCCACAGCTTCCACTAGAGGGGAAGAATGGAGCCAGGCCTCACTGTAAGCAATAAACGGGTTTCTTCCAATCTAGCCGATCCTTAGACTGATGGTCAATGGGTTTATTCGCCCCGCTCCAGGAACATGCTTCCGGTGGAGCTACAGTCATAATTACAGTTCTCTATTGCACTGTGTGAATTTTTAAAAAATCATATAATTATCTCTTCTCTACTACTTGTAAGTTCCTTAAGGAGTGAAACAATTTTTGTTTAATATTTATTATCCAATGCTTAGGACAGTAATATTAATAGATCCTTAATAAACATTTATGGAAAACACATTCTTAACTACTAATAATTAATTACATAATTATTTGACCTAATAATTATTTATTTTTATTAAAGTATCGTTGATATACGATCACATGAACATTGTGGTTACTAGATTCCCCCATTATCAAGTCCCCACCCACCACATACCCCATTACAGTCACTGTCCATCAGCATAGTAAGATGCTATAGAGCCACTACTTGTCTTCTCTGTGCTATACTTCCTTCCCCATGCCCCCTGTACATTATGTGTGCTAATCATAATGCCCCTTAATCCCTTTATCCCTCTCTTCCCACCCACCCTCCCCAGTCCATTACCCTTTGGTAACTGCTAGTCCATTCTTGGGTTCTGTGAGTCTGCTGCTGTTTTGTTCCTTCAGTTTTTGCTTTGTTGTTATACTCCACAGATGACTGAAATCATTTGATACTTGTCTTTCTCTGCCTGGCTTATTTCACTGAGCATAATACCCTCAAGCTCCATCCATTTTGTTGCAAGTGGTAGGATTTGTTTTCTTCTTATGGCTGAATAATACTCCATTGTGTATATGTATCACATCTTTATCCATTCATCTACTGATGGACACTTAGGTTGCTTCCATTTCTTGGCTATTGTAAATAGTGCTGTGATAAACACAGGGTTGCATGTGTCTTTTTTAATCTGGGATCCTGTATTCTTAGTGTAAATTCCTCATAATTCTTAATAGCATGATTCACTAAGTTTATTGAATAGAGCAAATTACTAGGAAATGATTTACTTTGAATGAGTAAGTTCCTATTATTACTGAATGAATTCCTGACTTATTTTTTAGTATCTTCTCCAGCTACCTTATTCCACAATGTTGTCATAAAATGGAAACTGCCCAATATATGTGCATATTTATTAAAGAGAATTTCATTCATGCAAGATAAAATATGTGATTGTTAGGAATTATACTAGCATATTTGTTATTCTGGCATGTTATGTTGATATTTTGATATGGAAACTAGGATTCCCATGGTTTATTCCTTTACATTTTTTGTTTATCAATATTAATTGTGGGTGCAGTTAATCATAAGAACCATATAGTTGGTTGATTATAATCTGGGTAATGTCTCCATTACTTTTTTTTTGCTTTCTGTCAAGTTTATTGTCTGACTTCTTCACTACGATGTTGGTCTTGTTAATACTTTATTCTTGGTGTTTACACCAAGAATGTATTCTTAAATACATAAAATAGTATGTTTTCAAAGATATGTTTTGAAGAATGATAATAATAATCACATTTCAGGCATTATTATACATATTCATTCATATACAAATACATATTATACATATTTTATCCTTTCATTCATTATTATACATATTCATACAAATAGTATGTATTCAGAGATGTTTTGAAAATATAACAATAACACATTATTTATTGAGTGATTACATGTCAGTCATTGCTCTAAGTTCTTGTAAACGTTTCCCCTATTTAATCATTATAGCACTCATATCAAGTAGTACTGTAATTTTTTTGCATTTTGTAAATAAGGGAGCTCAGACGTAGATTAAAAAACTTGCCTAAGATAAAAGAGCTAGTAAAGGGCAGAGGTCTGATTAGAAATAGTTTGTCTCCAGAGCCCAAACTCTTAACCTACTTTATATCACTATTATTTGTCAAAAAAGAAAAAAGAAAAAAGGTTACAAAAACAATCTAGTTCAGTGATGGTACATGATGTCACATGAAAGCCAATCTTTTGTGACCAAAGGCCTTAAATTAGAGGAAAGAAAAATTTGAACCCAGAAAAAGTGTACAACAAAAGCCTAAGGTGATTGCTTCAGAATGGGTCTAAAAATTCACACCATTGGTAATAGACTCTTGGAGGCTGGTCTCCACTACAAGGCTAGGTAGCTATACAAACCTGAAGAAATCTCAGACCCCAGTTTACTTATGTGTCATTAATGTAAGAACATGTGGCATGGGTGCAGAGGAAATCCCGGGGCAAAATACCTCTAAAAACTGAAATAAGTCAAAGGGAGAAATAAAGTTTAAAACCCATTTATTGCTTACAAACTGCAGTCCAGGGCCGTCTCTCTCTTCTCCTCTCGAAGAAGCCAGCAAGCAAGCCAGCCCCCTCCCCTTAACCTCTCAGGTTCAGACACGCCCTCAGTCGCCCAGGTAATTACCCACTGACATGGAGATGAACTTCTCTCCACCCCTGAGGAATGATGCAAATGCACTAAAGCCAGGGAGATATTCTGAAAATGTTACAATTTTACCCACAGGTCACCCCTCCAGAAATCTCACCTTACAATCTACTCGTTCCATAGGCAGGCAGTAGCTGAGGGTTCAGAGCAATCATCATGTGGCAGCTGCAGCCAGGGGGCGCATTCAGGCCACAAGGAGTGTAGGAGAAAATAACCTTAAGGTGATAAGATACATGTTTTAATGACACCAGCATAGGCAAATCTTGTCCATCAGGTAGGATACGTGCAAGAGAGCGGTCCTGTGAGAGGACAGTGGCAGGAATGGGATCTTGTCCTGGTCTAGTATACCAGACTTTCACCCCCTTCCCTGTGGGAGTTACAGATGGGTCAACATATAGGGTTATGGGAGGTACATGCACTGGCCATAAAGATAAAACAAAACTTCCCCACAAGATGCTCTTACCGCCTGGATGCTTTGGGTACACCACCGTAAGCTTTGGGGGCCATTCAGCTGTCATTTCAGGAATACACAGGAAGCCAGCATCCAGGCCTTTCCCCCAAGGTGCCAGAAGGGCCAGTCATGGCTGGTCCATGTGTCAAAATGTCCAGGGCCACGTCCATTCAACAGTGTGTCCAGGGCTTAATGCAGTAGGGCTGGCAGCAGGATGTTGCTCTGCTGTCTATATCCTGGCTTCAAAAACTCCTCTTTGGTTTGCACATACAGTTGTACAGGAGAGGCAGAAATGTGTCTTAGCATATACACAGGGCTCAAGGTTCCTTTTCGAGGCTTCCCATTCAAACGCCATAGCACTGTCCATAAGCGAACTAATCAGCCCTGAAGACTATTAGTGTCCGACTTCAGGCCAGATTTCAGCAAACCATTGTACCTCTCTGTCATGCCTGTCTCATGTCATGTTATATGGTGCATGAAACTTCCATTTTATTCCTGATTGCTGCACCCATTCTTGTAATGTATGTCCAGTAAAGTGGGTGCCTTGATTGCTCTCAATCACCTGCAGCTGGCCATAGGCTGCAGAGACACTTTAGTCCCCCCTTGGTGGTTTGCTGATCTGCAAGATGTGCAGAAAAAGCAACCAATAGTCCAGTGTCCGTGTCCACACAAGTGATGGCATACTGATATCCTTCTGATATGGGCAGAGGCCCAATATAATCTATCTGCCACCAAAAAAGGGGTGTCAGCCCCTTTACTATTGTCACATATTTCTCTGGGACTTGGTGTGAGTCCTTCTTAGAGCACACAAGACACTCCTTCCGGGCTCTGCTGACTTATTCAAAGGTCAATGGCAAGCCCCACTGACGGGCTACAGCCCACATTGTCTTTTGTCCCACATGCAACAAACACTGATGTAACCATGGACTTCATCAGAGGCAGGCTTTCCTTCTAGTCAGTGCACCTGGGCCAGTGTGTCTGCTTCATCATTCCCTGGGGATGCCAAAAGCAAATGGCCAGTCACATGATATATTGTAACAGTCTCAGTCTGACCAGAGGCCCTTTGGTCTTCCACAGTTCTTGCCCCCAAAGAGGCCAGTGACCAACCATCCAGTTGGCATGATACCATGTCAGTAGCCACAGGGTCAAGCCCCGCTAGATGCCCCAGCTGTCAGTGCAAACAACTACAGGGGAGGGCTCCTGGGTGATTACGAGCCACTCTGCCTGCAACTCAACCCACTGGCTGATCTTCTCCTCTCTGTCCTCCATCCATATTGTCTCAGTCTTAGGTTGGAAAGCTACAGCCCTCCACTTTGGGGGCTGTCCACAACTAGAGCCGTCTGTGTAGGACGATCTTCAGGTACAGGGGCTTTTCCCTCCTGTTAAGGATTCTTGGCTACCGATGGCTCAAAAGCAAATTCTTCCTGCTTTCCACTGATATACATCACTGGCCCCAATAAGTGTTGTAATTCTCCACTTAAGAGGCTAGTAGAGAGGGTGCTATGCTGCTGTAAATCCTTTCTAAACATTATTTTCTCTTTTTATGTTCTGTATATTAAAGCCTGCTTTGTATATGATTTGCAATTGTTTTCTCCCATTCTGTAATTTATTTCACTCTATTCATGTCCTTTGTTACATAAATGTTTTAAATCTTGATGAAGTCCAGTGTATCTGTGCTTTCTTTTGTTTCCTGTGCTTTTGGCGTGGTATCCATAAAATCATTGCCACATCCAAGGTCAGGAAGATTTTCCGTTTTCTTCTAGTAATTGTATTTTTTAGCTCTTCAATTTAGTTCTTTAATAACTTTTGAGCTATATTTTGTTAGTATGTGAGGTCAGAATCCAAGTCCTTCTTTTGCAGGTGGATATCCAACATTCCCAGCGCCACTTGTTGATAAAATTGTCCTTTCCACATTAAATGGTCTTGGCACCCTTGTCAAAAATAATTTGACCAAATATGTGAGAGTTCATTTCTGGACTCTGTTCTGTTCCATTGATTTATATGATTGTGTTTATGCCAATATCTCACTTATTTTTTAAGGAAAGAATAACTTTGTTATTATTTATTTGGTCTTCTGTTTCTAAAAGGAAAGTCATTGGTATTTTGATAGGGATGTCACTGAACCTGTAGATCACTTTGGAGTCTGTTGACCTCTTAACAATATTAAGGCTTCTAATTCATGAACATAGTATGTATTCCCATTTATTTATGCCTTCTTAAATTGCTTTTAGGAATATTTTGTAGGTTTCTTCTAGTTTAACTCTATTCCTTAATATTTTATGTTTTTGGATGCTCTTGTAAATAGCATTTAATGCTCCATTACATGTATAGATGTTTACTGTTACCATATATAAATACACCCAATTTTTACATGTTGATTTTATATCCTTCTACTTTACTGAAATTGTTTTTTTGCTCTAATGGTTGTGTAATCTTTAGGTGTTTCTATGTATAGTATCATATTGTTTCCAGGTAGAGAATATTTCACTTCTTTTCCAATTTGCATGCCTCTTTTCCAGGTTCTCTGGTTGCTGAATTAAATTGAAGGAGTGAAGGTGAGCTTCTTTGTCTTGTTCCTGATCTCAAGGGATATTCTTTCAGTCCTTACCTTTGAGAATGATGTAAGTGCTGGTTTAGTGTACACAGTCTTTATCATGTTGAGGAAAACTCTTTTTATTCCTAGTTTGTTGATTGCATTTTATCATGAAATGGTGTTGAGTTTTCCAAATTCCTTCAGTACATTCTTTCCCCACATAATTCTATTAATGTGATGTAGTACATTAATTGATTTTTGTATATTGAACTAGCCTTGAATTCCAGGAATAAATCTCACATAGTCATGGTGTATCATCCTTTTAATATTCTGCAGAATTTAGTTTTCTTTTTTTTTTGGTTGAGGTTTTTGCTATCAATATTCATAAGGGATATTGGTTTGTAGTTTTCTTTTTTATGTTGTATCTTTAGCTATGGAATCAGTGTAATGTTGGCTCTAAGAATGATTTAGTAAGTGTTCTATCTCTTTGGGTTTTTTTTGGACAATTTTGACAAGGAGTGGTTTTAATCTTTAAATGTTGGGTAGATTCACTAGTGAGACCATCTTGCCCTGGGATTTTCTTTGTTTGCAGGTTTTTTGATTACTGATTGAATGTCCTTACTATACATAAGTATAGAGTTATTAATATTTTCTCTTTGTTCATAATTCATTGCTGGTGATAGTTTCTTTCTAAGAATGTATCCATTTTGTCTCATCCCTTTTGTGTGCATATTCCATAGTTAATAGTAATGGTATACTTTTACTTCTCTACAATCAGTAGTATTATCTCCAGTCTAATATCTAATTTTAGTAAGGGGAGTCTTCCCTCTCTTCCTTAATAAACCAGGTAAATGTTTTTCAATTTTGTTGATCTTTTAAACAAAAAGTGACATCTTCAAATTTTATGGTAGGGTTATCTATATTTCTATTTAATAAATAACTTCCTACCTAATAACTTTCTATTCCTGTTACATTGAATTTTATCAGCATTTGCTTCATGTATTTTGGAGCTCTAGAGATTGTTACATATATGTTTGTAATAGTTATATATTCTGAATAAGCCCTTTTATTAATATAATGTCCTCATTGCCACTTGTAATAAAATAGTTTTTGATTAAAAGTCTGTTTTATCTGATAGAAGTAGACTCTTAGTTCCATTCAGTCTGCTCTAACAAAACACCAGAGCCTGAGTGATTTATTAACAACAAAGATTTCTTTCTCACAGTTTGGGAGGCTGGAAGTGAAGATCAAAGTGTTTGGGTTCTGCTGAAGGCTTTCTTCTGAGTTTCACACTCTTAATTCCTTGCTGTGTCGTCACGTAGTGGAAGGGTCTAGGGAGCTCAATAAGGTCTAAAAAACATTAATCTCATTCATATGGGCTCTACCATCAGCAACTAAGCACCTCCCCAAAGGCCCTATCTATCTCATAATATCATTACATAGGGCACTAAGATTTCAACATATGAATTTTGAGGGACACAAACCCTAGTGTGCCATAGCATATAACAACCCTAGGTCTCTCTTTGGTTCATATTCACATATAATGTCTTTTTCCACACTTTAACTTCCAATGTACTTGTGCCTTCAGATTTCAAATGAGGCTCTTGTAGATGGAGAATAATTTATATTTTCTCATCCATTCTGCCAATCTCAGCCTTTTGAATATTTAGTCATTTATACTTAAAATATTGCTGATAAGGAAAAACTTACTTTCCCCATATTTCTATTTCTGTATGTCTTCAAGCTCTTTTGTCTCTTATTTCCTTCATTAGTGACTGATTCTTTCTTTGTTGACTTTTTGTGGTGACATGCTTTCAATAGCTTATTTCATTTTGGGTATATTCTATAAGTATTTTTATATTTTGACAATGGGGATTGCAGACAACATCCTAAAGTCATAACATCTAATTTGCATTGATACCAACTTAACTTCAATTCCATTCAAAATTTCTACTCCTGTGTAGCTGTATTCTTGTCATTTTATATTATTGATGTTACACATTACTCTTTTTACATTGCAGAGTCACTACATATACTCATTTTATGTCTTCGTGTCTTTTAAATCAATACAAAATACAAAGTAGAATTGCAAACTACAATTATAATAATGCTGGTTTATATGTTTGCCCATGTATTTATTTACCTTTAAGAGATCTTTCTATCATAACATGGCTTTGAGTTATATCTAGTATACTTTTATTTCAACCTGAAGGACTTCCTTTAGCATTTCTTCTACAGCAGGTGTCATGGTAATGAACTTCCTCAACTTCTGCTTACCTGATATGTCTTTTTAAATAATTTATTTTGGTATCATTAATCTACAATTACATGTGAAATATTATGGTTATTAAACTATCCCCTGCATCAGGTCCCCCCACCAACCCCATTACAGTCACTGTCTCAGCGTAGTGAGATGCTATAGAATCACTACTTGTCTTCTCTGAGTTGTACAGCCCTCCCCATGCCCCCTCAACATTACATCTGCTAATCGTATTGCCCCTTTTACCCTCTTATCCCTCCCTTCCCAACTATCTTCCCCAGTCCCTTTCCCTTTGGTAACTATTAGTCCGTTCTTGGGTTCTGTGAGTCTGCTGTTGTTTTGTTCCTTCAGTTTTTTTCTTTGTTCTTATGCTCCACATATGAGTGAAATCATTTGATACTTGTCTTTTTCAGCTTGGCTTATTTCACTGAGCATAATACCCTCTAGCTCCATCCACGTTGTTGCAAATGGTAAGATTTGTTTTCTTCTTATGGCTGAATAATATTCCATTGTGTATATGTACCACATCTTCTTTATCCATGCATCTACTGATGGACACTTAGGTTGCTTCCATTTCTTGGCTATTGTAAATAGTGCTGCAAAAAACATAGGGGTGCATATGTCTTTTTCAAACTGTGCTGCTGCATTCTTAGGGTAAATTCCTAGGAGTGGAATTCCTGGGTCAAATGGTATTTCTATTTTGAGTTTTTTGAGGAACCTCCATACTGCTTTCCACAAAGGTTGAGCTAATTTGCATTCCCACCAGCAGTGTAGGAGGGTTCCCTTTTCTCCACATCCTCGCCAACATTTGTTGTGTTTTGGATGTTGGCCATCCTCACTGGTGTGAGGTGATATCTCATTGTGGTTTTAATCTGCATTTCTCTGATGTTTAGCGATGTGGAGCATCTTTTCATGTGCCTGTTGGCCATCTGAATTTCTTCTTTAGAGAAGTGTCTATTCATGTCCTCTGCCCATTTCTTAATTGGATTATTTGCTTTTTGTTTGTTAAGGTGCGTGAGTTCTTTATATATTTTGGATGTCAACCCCTTATCAGATACGTCATTTATGAATATATTCTCCCATACTGTAGGATGTCTTTTTGTTCTACTGATGGTGTCCTTTGCTGTACAGAAGCTTTTGAGCTTGATATAGTCCCACTTGTTCATTTTTGCTTTTGTTTCTCTTGCCCGGGGAGATATGTTCATGAAGAAGTCGCTCATGTTTATGTCCAAGAGATTTCTGCCTATGTTTTTTCCTAAGAATTTTATGGTTTCATGACTTACATTCAGGTCTTTGATCCATTTCGAGTTTACTTTTGTGTATGGGGTTAGACAGTAATCCAGTTTCATTCTCTTAAGTGTAGCTCTCCAGTTTTGCCAACACCAGTTGTTGAAGAGGCTGTTATTTCCCCATTGTATGTCCATGGCTCCTTTATCATATATTAATTGACCATATATGCTTGGGTTTATATCAGGGCTCTCCAGTCTGTTCCACTGGTCTATGGGTCTATTCGTGTGCCGGTACCAAATTGTCTTGATTACTGTGGCTTTGTAGTAGAGCTTGAAGTTGGGAAGCGGGATTCTCCCTGCTTTATTCCTTCTCAGGATTGCTTTGGCTATTCGGGGTCTTTTGTGGTTCCATATGAATTTTATAACTATTTGCTCTAGTTCATTGAAGAATGCTTATAGTATTTTGATAGGGATTGCACTGAATATGTAGATTGCTTTAGGCAGGATGGCCATTTTGACAATATTAATTCTTACTACCCAAGAGTATGGGATGAATTTCCATTTGTTAGTGTCCTCTTTAATTTCTCTTGAGAGTCTTGTAGTTTTCAGGGTATAGGTCTTTCACTTTCTTGGTTAGGTTTATTCCTAGGTATTTTATTCTTTTTGATGCAATTGTGAATGGAATTGTTTTCCTGATTTCTCTTTCTGCTAGTTCATCGTTATTGTATAGGAATGCAACAGATTTCTGTATATTAATTTTGTATCCTGCAACTTTGCTGATTCAGATACCTTCCCCTTCATTGTTCATATAGGGGTGGCAGGTAATGTGTGTAAAGTCCCTGGCACTGAGGCTCTGTTATGTGGTAACTAACTACCATCTCTATAGTTTTATCACAACTCATGCATTTGTGCCTGGCTGGTCTCCAAGTCACAACCATTTTGTCCCCTAGAAGTTCTATTTGAAGTTATTTTTCTGTGGATTTTTAAGAGAGTCTGTTGCTTCTCAGCTTCTGATCATACTGACTTAATATACAACAGCTGCTTGGAAGCCTATTTCTAATGAAAATGTCCTTTTGAAACTCACTTGATTTGGCATCAAGTTTAAACCATTGGTCATCTGATACCCTGGAAATGTAGCCATAGAGGCAGATGCTGTCAGACCTAAACTGGAATGGACATTTTTCCCATGAAATACCCCAGAAATGACTTATTTTGAATCAGTCTTTATTCCAGATTTCCCTTTTAATGGATTTCAGGATATGTAGCTACAGGATGTTCTGTGCAGATGTAACAGAGCCATTGTGTAATACTTATCGGCTCACACGTGGAAGCTGCATTCTTTGAAATCATTTCCTCGTGGTCCCCAAACCTGGCTTTTCAAGTTAGACTTGCCTGGGTTTGGTTTCTGGTTTTGAGTCTCACTAGCACTGTGACCCAATGCAAAGCACTTAGAGTCTGTCAACATCAGGTTTCTGGTTTGTAAAATGGGGATAATTGGTACCTTTCTTGCTATTATCCCATATGGCACTATACTATCATATCCTTCTTTTTATTAAGAGAGTTAAAATATTCATTCTGTCGAGGAGCCTTGCTAACAGCAATAAAGCTTAGTTTTCTTCTTTCTTTCCCGTAAGGGAATTGTTTTGTCTTACTGATGTCCTTAGAAATACCATTACTATTCTGTTTCCTCTACTATGACTTTCCTACTTGAAAGATATGCTTTTGTAGGCTCATACCCACTCTCATTTTTGTTGCAACAAGTTCTTTGATAAAGGGTGACAAAAAATTCCTGCTGCTTGTTTTTAAATGTTACATCAAGTTGTCAGGGAGACTATGTACCCAAGGCTATGAATAATTCAATATTATCAGGAAAAAGTCACCTTTCTTCCCTAATTTTCCCCGAGTTCACCTTAATGCATGACTCTGTCTCATTCAAATGTATGCTTTAATTGCGTATCCTCTCACTCCACAGGTCTGTAAAGCTCTTGCACGTGAAGTGTGAATCTGGTCCGGGTGAATCTGCAGGAAGCACCGGGCAGTGAGGATGGAATAACCCTCTCCTCCAGGTCAATGGTCCACCCTCACTGCCTCCTCTGCATGAGGCTCAGCCGTTGGAAGACAATGCTGCTGTGTTCTGGCCATATGCATGAACTATCTAGCCCACCCCTCAGCTATTTCTATGTCTCTGTTAGAAATTCCCCCATGGTTCAGAGCCAGGCATGGCATTTCAGTGCCTCTGACCATGATGTGAGTGAGAGGGAAACTCAGTTCCTTGTCGAGGACCATGTATTAGTGTCCGGGGCTGCCGTAACCAAGTATTACAAACTGGGAGGCTTAAGCAACACGAAGTTATTGTCTCCCAGCTCTGGAAGCCCAAAGTCCAGAGTCAAGGTTTCAGCAGGTGGTTCCTCCCGAGGATGAGATGGAGAATCTGTTCCAGCTGCTTGCCCAGCTCCTGGTGGTCTGCTGGTGATCTGTGACATTCCTTGGCTTGTAGATGGATCACCCTGGCTTCTGCCTTCATATTCACATGGCATATCCCTGTGTGCAGGTCAGTCTCCGGGTCCAAATTTTCCTTTTTTATAAGGACACCAGTCATATTGGATTAAGGTCCACCTTAATGATCTCATCTTAACTTGATCATTTGCAAGAAAGACCGTTATTTCTAAATAAAGGCACATTGACTTCAAGTGCAGCCCATCGGGGGACCCACAAGCCACAGACGCCACATTCTCCCACCACTAGGAGCAGTTGGAGCCAAATTCTACCAGTCCTGACAAGTGACATTCCTCTGGGCACAGATGTCCTGCTCTCACTAGCTGGAGATTCGACCAGAGGAAGGGGCTGTAACTTGTTAATATGATTACAGACCTGAGGGCGGATGACTCATTTTCTAGGACATACAA
Source organism: Phataginus tricuspis (assembly GCA_029783875.1). Classification (NCBI taxonomy): domain Eukaryota; kingdom Metazoa; phylum Chordata; class Mammalia; order Pholidota; family Manidae; genus Phataginus; species Phataginus tricuspis. The sequence goes on along the minus strand of JAQQAC010014596.1, from coordinate 3,503,964 downwards.
TTTGCAAGTGTTAATAAGTCTTAACTTTTTGAATACCATTAAACTTCCAGCATGACTCTGAAAATATGTATTATTTCCTGCTGACTACATTTATACAACTGCTAATCTGGAAAATTGTATAGCATATGGAAAATATGCATAAGACCTCTTTTGGAATTCATGAATTAAAAAAAAAGGTAGTGCAAATTCTCTACAAAGAGGAAATTGATAAGCAAAAAATACTCAGGAGCTGCGAAGCGCAGTTAAATACCCACAAGGGATCCTCTCCGGAATCCCTAGCATGATCCTGCAAAGGATCCCACTTATGCCATTTAAGAGGCCATGAGAAACAGGCTCAAGGAAACCGTGACAGGCTCCATCCCACGCAGCTGGTGGTACGATGATGGACATGTTTTCACAGCATTGTCCTGTTTAGCACCACGCTAAGAGCTGTATGACTTCTTTATGAATATAGCCCAGAGTGGGAGATTGTGCTCTCTGAAGTCAGCCGAGGTTTCAGTCCAGCTTTCACTTTAGCCGTGTGAACCTAGACCAGTGACCTACCTGCTCAGTATCTGTTTCTCATGACCAAATACATAGAACCTCTTTGGGTCATTTGGGAAGGGATGGGATTGTATTGGTAAAGCACCTGAAATAGTGCCTGGCACTTAGAAGCACGTAATACATGGAGTGTCACTGTATGTCATACAATAATAAAGTGGTAAATTGAAACGTAACATTTTATAACATTACAGAAGAAGGGCAAAGAGTTTAAGAAAAGGCACTGCTTGCTTGAACATAGACGTGTGCTCTTAGCCAGCTGTATCGTCTCCATTCTGCTGAAGGCAGGAGAGGCTCCCTCTTGCTCCAGCAGCCAAGAACATCCTGATGAACTCTTCGTATGTTCATGAATCTCCTTTAATGGGCAAAAATGCATTCATGGACCACAGGTAAGGGAAAAGGGCGGCATTCATTTTCAGAGGGTGTATTATCCAGTTGATTAGGTTTGAGCTTGTAAGTGCTTTGGCCATCCCAGTTTTGTTTTTATTGGAATATAGTGGATACAGTATTATATTATTTTCAGATGTACAACACAGTGGCTCGACAACTGTATACACTGCTAAATGCTCACCATGGTATAAGTGTAGTTACCCCATCACTATACCAATGTTGCTGGGCATCTGAGTCTGGGGAGGTCTCTCCCTGCGCACCTGGTGAACCACTATGAGAAACCTCAACCTGGACGGGGGAGCGTTCTTGACTCTGGGCAAGAAAGAATTCTCGAACAGGTCACTTGAGTGGAGGTAAGGAAGCAATTCATTAAAGCAAGAGCAGCAGGGAATTGCAGCTGCTGTGCAGGCAGCAGAGAACAGTTAAGTGCAGAGGGAAAGCGAGAAAGTTCTCAGCCAATGGCAGATTCCCTTGCCAACTCCTGAAGCCAGGGTCACCTGGCATCCTGTGTCTGCTTGGATCTACAAGGCATGGGGACTAGCCCCCACCACTCCAGGGTCTGGGGAGCCATGGAGCACAGGGTGGACTGAGGTGAGGTTCTGAGAACTTCCCAAAGAAAGATTTTCAGGTAGGCTACTAAGAGGAGAGTGCACAGCAGCAGTTTTGTCCAGGACATCCAGGTGATGGAGCCATGCAGGCCCAAATCTGAGCTCTTAGCAGCCCTTCCCTACTTATCAGGAGTAAGGTGGAGACAGAGTGAAGACCTGGAAATAAAATGAAATAGCAAAGAGACAAACCACAATAATTTGAGCGGTGGAAAGCTTTATTTGAAAGTACGCACTTAAAGAAAGGAAAGCATGGGCGACCTCGGAAAGGAGGCGTGCTGAAAGCTTGGGGATTCCGTCTTTTAAGGCCTTCAAGGATGGGGCAAAGGGCGGGGACAGGGGTTGTTGGGCATAGGTTTGACTTGTGGTCTCAAGGTGCTTATCTCTGGTGAAAGACACCATGTCTCCCTTCCTTTTATCAGTCCTCCAGCTTTATGTATCCTGTTCTTCTCCAAGATACTGGTTACCCTCAAGCAGTGGGGACATATCAGTTAAGACTGCCTTAAGATAGGCTGTTGTATTATTGTCTGATTACCAGAGAATACGTCAGGAATCTTACTTCTTAACTCTCTGCCTTTTGAAATGGAATCTTAGCCTTCAGATGGGGTCCCTCCTGTTCTTACCAGACTGTTTAGATCTCAGCATCTTTCATCACAGGCAGGAAAAGTTAATCATGGTGCTGGGCCCAGGTCCCTGCCCTGCCTCACCAAGATATTACAGTATCATTGTTATATTCTCTATGCTGTACTTTCACTCCTATGACTAATTTATTTGATAATGTGAAGTTCGTACCTCTTTACCCCTTCACCTACCTCACCCATCCCCACATCCTCCTCCCCTATGATAACCAACAGTCTTTTGTCAGTATTTAAGGGTCTATTTCTTTTTTGTGTGTTTTGTTTTTTTAGATTCCACATATAATGGAAACCATTTGGTATTTACCCCTCTTAGCATGACCCCCCTCTGAGTCCACCCATGCCAGAAATGGCAGGAGCCCTTCTATTTTTATGTTGGGATCACAGTTTTTCTCAAACTCAACTTTTTGACATCCAGGTGACACTGAATATAGACAAAACAACATTTGCTTTTTCAAAAAGTATAGTCTAAAAATCTAAAAGTGACATTTCAAAACTATCACTGCTGTTCCAGGGATGGCTAGAAATAAACACACTCACAGTCTGCTTTGTAAAACTGCCTCTGGGCCACATGGAAGGCAGCAAGCCGTTGTGAGCATTTTAATGTCTGTAGATGTCTTAAATTGCCATCCAGCCTTGAAGTCGGAGGAATTCATGGAAGCATTCTGTGATTTCAGACTTAAATTGGTAATGCAGAGCTGGGTGTGGAAGTCTTCCTATCTGGACCTGTGGACAAAAGACTCGGTTATTACCAAAGGGGAGGAGAGGGGAGACTGAGAGGCTGTGAGAACTCCTGCCAGTTTGAAGTCAGTGGTTTGATGGCTGGTGGCCCACATTTAAACAAGAAAAAGGATTGTCTAAAAATCCTCAAAATCCAGGGTGGTACCTCTCCACACAGCTTTCCACCCTGTGCTCCACCCTGTGGAGAGAGCGGAGGGAGGCCCAGACAGATGTCGTCATGAGCCCTGGACTGGGGCCAAGTAACAGGAAAGACAGCCGCAGCCTCCTACACTTTCTCATTCTGCAGGAGCACCAATAAACACACTGCGGCAGGGATTCCAGCCTGGAGACTTCCTCAAGGGAGGAAAAAGGGAGGAAGGGACTAATCACCCTGAGCAATAAACAGAAGTTTAGGCGAATACAATGTAAGGCAAAAACACACACCTGTTGTCCAAGAGAGGCCCTGGACTCCTCACACAGGGACCCGCTCATCTTGAGTTGACCCACTTCTGCTGGCAGGAGGGGCCATAGCCATGGAAGTGAGACAGCCAGGTGTGGGCTGGGACCCGTCCCAGTGGTTGGAAACTGTAGGTGCAGGGCTCCTACCCCAGAAGTAGGACACAGTCCAGAAAAGGTGTAAGGTCAAGTCAGACTAATGTCAACTGATGGACTCCAGGACATCTCAGAATTGGATGTGCTGTGAACTCAAGCTATTTCAGATGAAGACCAAAGAGAGGGTGGAGCCTGGGACTGCCAAGCATCACCGCACACAGTCCTCTCTGAGCCCAGAAGCTCCCGACCCTGGAGCGTCAGGCCGAGCATGAGCCATCGTACTGCTCCACACGGGCAGTGAGGCAGGTCCATGCCACGGTAAGAAAGTCAAGGAGAACTCAGCAGTACATACAGACGTTCTGGGCATAACTGTCTCCTTTCAACATCATGATAGTTATGTAGCAATTATGCAACACTGATACATAAATGAGGCGGGAGAAGGCAAGGTGGGAGAGCAGGCAAAAGGAAGGAAGGAGGGGAGGGAAGGGGGAACAAGCAGGAAAGATGAAGCATCTTATTAGGAAAAAAATTCTTAATCCAAGGAAATAAGAAACACTAACATTTTACTCTATAAAGAAAAATATGAGTTTATTTTCAATGGATTTCAAACATGGTGTATTAAAAGTAGCTAAAGATATAGATTGTAGAGATTAGAAAGTTACAAATAAAATCAATATGCTATGGCATAAAAAGAAAATAGGAATGTCAAAGAAAAAAGAATAGTTGAGAACTAAATTATTGAGCTAGAGATTTAAATAATTACTTATTTAAAATAAAGCAATTAAAGGAAAGATAATATGGAGAACAAACAAGTAATCTAAAACTAAGGTCATTAATATCTTTGTAGTAATGGATCCCCAAAAGGGAAGCAAAATTCCACTCAGAGATACAATGAATTGAGTTTTACAGAAACAAAGCAAAAATTGCTTATATGGGTCACAAAAGCACACTTGGCCCCTGGAAAACTGATATGAAATAACCCACACTGAGCCATGTCCTATTCGTGGTAGTGAACTTTAATGGAAAAGATTTCTTCAGTTTACCAGCAGACAAAATTACTTAACAGAAGGAAAAGCAAAATAACCTCAGATTTCTGCAGAACTATGTCTGTGCCTGAAAACAACGTTCTGAGGGAAAGAAAGTGGCATTGAAGACATTCTTTCTCAGGACTTTGTCATTCAAGAGAGAAGGGAGCAGGAAGACCCTGTCCAACACACAGAAACTCACGACACCCAAGGCCACTTCCTGGAAAAGACACAGTCAATAGTAGAATTTAGCCAAACAAGAGTTCAAATCAGAAAGCCCAGAAAAATGTCTGGTGTAAGGCATCGAACATTTATATGCAGAAAAGTGATTAAGCTCTGAGAAATATGATTCAAAATATAACTGATAGAAATTTCAACAGTGTGTTAAAGGATATATTTTTTAAAGAAAACATGTGACTTCCATACACTGTTTCATTAAATGAACATGGGTTGAAAATTCTAATTAATGAGAGGACTTATAAGGTGCCACAACCAGTTCAAAAGAGAATTCCAAAAAAACCACACATATATAGGGAATAAGGAATTCTGAAATAAGTTTACAAATAGATGCAAAAGAACTGCAGAGTCTATTGCAGCCCACTCTGCCTGATTAATTTGTATTCTATGGACAAGAACCATTTGACTTTTTGTCAATTTTCCACAACTTACAGGGATGTAAAATAGCTCAGAGAAAGTGAAAGGCTGAGCTTACCCAGCTGGATGAGCAAGACAGCATATTTACTAAGATTTTCTTGCTCAGTTCAGTCTCTCATAACTTTTCTTGATAATTGTCAAAGTTATAATATATGAAACAAAAAAAGGTAAAAGTTGTACATGTGCTATTATCCTTATTTTAACTTAAAGGTATTTGACAACTTCTAAAATATACAAATCAAGGAAAATATATTTAAATTTATTTTCCAAAGGTTTACAAAAGCCACGACAAAAATAAAAAAACCAAACAAAAACCTGAGGCCAAGAATACAGGTGACCAGGCGACCACATTGGGAGGAGTCTAGGAAGACGTGAGTGTGAGAACAGGTTTCTCATTTTTATATAATTTGGAGTATGGAGGCAATTCACACAGTGTGTTAAAGAGAAATTATTCTGACACTTGTTAAAAATGGCAAAGAAGACTTTATGCCAGGCTATTGCAATAGGGGAGAGACTGAACTCAACCCCAAACATAACAGGCGCAAGTGGGGATTTATAGCTACTGGGCAGGATGAAGGCAAGGGTGGGAAATTACTGAGAGGAACTTGGAGAGGCATCAGAGGTGATGGGAAAGAGGAGCTTGACTGGGTATCAAGGATGGGGATTCTCCATAAACTGATTCAGCAAGATTCTTTGCTAAAGTTTGGTCAAGAAAGTAGTCCTTCTCAAGTAGAAAGTTAATAAATCAAAAAAAGGGGTCAAAGTACGTTTAAAGTCATATCTAACAAGAAAGGCACCGAAGAAAATCACAATAAATTTTAAAAGCAGAAAAATTAAAGGCCATATTATGCAGAAATTTCTGCATAAACACCAATACTAAAATTTGAAACAAGACCAACAATAAAAAATAAGTTACTTTTGCAAATGCAGTGTACTTAATTAATCCATGTTGACAACCAGCCTGCCAGCATCTTTTTCTCCTGTTGCAACCTTTTTGTCACTTTAATTTTTAAAATTAAAATTACATTAAATTATATTAAAATTAAATCCCGGTGCCACCAGAATGCTTGCTCACGCACCGACCCTCAGAACACAGGAGGATGCGGGCCCTCGACCCAACAACTCCTCCCCCACAGTGAAGAATCTTGTTCCTCATACACCTTGTATCTGCAACTGCTTTTTTGATGTATCATCTGAAGTAGTTCTGCAACCTGGATGAGGGTGGGGACCCACAGCCCTTACTTTTAGCAGCAAGCCTCATGCTTGTTCTGCAGTGTATTCATTTATCCAGAAAAGAATCACAGGAAATCATAGTTTTGCGGGTCTTTACCTAGGATGCTGCTAGGCAAAACAGTGACCTTTGAAGATTTAAAAGCATCCATTTACTGGTGAACAATCACTTTTGAAAGATAAAATCTTACCAACCAATAACTGTGTTTTCTTCCTTGCCTCCATTCGTTCCTCTCCTGCTGACCCCTTTCTGTTGCTCTTTTCAGCCTTTATTCTCCTCTGTGTTCCTGTCGCTTCTTTTAGAGCTGTATAACTTTAGGGGCTTATCCATATGCTTCTGTAGCCCATATGTATTTAGGAAAAAGTTGCCACTTCACAAAAATAACCTGTCACAATATTAATTTAACTTTATAAATACTAAGGATATTTTTTAATTTTGGTGTTTCTAGAAAACATAATATTCAGCATACTTTTAGAGGTACTTAAAATTTTGTCTTATTATGGAAAACTTCAAACTTGCCTACAGCTGATACTGTCCTATAACAATCCCTTGAGCCCATCACCCTCTTCCTGGGCAGTTGTGTTCACTCCTCTTCTACTTGCAGGTCGTGAGCTGGGGCCTATGTCAGAGGAATCCCGGGCGCTTTCCCATTCGACTTCTTCGTGCCCTGCTAACCCACACTGACTTTTTACATGCTTCTCATGCCGGTAACACACCTGAAATCAAGACATTCTTTCACATTATGTTAACACACAGTCCAAATTGCCCTGATTATCTCAAAAATATCTTTTCAAAGTGAAATTGTTTGAAGCAGAACCTAAACAATATCCATAAATTGCACTTGGCTCTTAAGGCTTCTTAAATGCCCCTGTCGGCCGCTTCTGAGCCCCGGGAAGAATGGGCACCGTTTATGTGGTGGAATCCTTACCTTCTGCCTTGGGTTAAACATTTATCTGTGACATCACTTGACATGTTTCTCTTTCTCAGCGTGTGACCTATACACAGTGCAGTGAGCCTCAGAGTTATGACTAAATTCAAGTTAATTGTTCGACAACACTTCATAGGTGGTATTGTGAACATCCTATTATGTTACATGATGAGGAACTTAATTCTCAGCATCTCACTTCTAGGGATGCTAAGATTCACTAGCACTTTCAGACTGTGTCAGTGTGATATTTCCAATATAAAATTTCACATCTACCAGTCTTCAAATGATGTTAATCCACTGGAGGTTACAAAATGATGATTTTCTAATCTCATTATTTCTTCCGCATTTGTTAGTTGGAATTTTGTATGGAGAGAACCTTTTATT
>JAQQAC010014596.1:3422533-3495900 GCA_029783875.1 Phataginus tricuspis | reverse complement strand
ACTACGCTGATGGACAGTGACTGTGGTGGGGTTGGTGGGGGGGGACCTTGTGATGGGGGGAGTTCAATCATCACGGTATTGCCCATGTAATTGTAGGTTAATGATACTAAAATAAAATAAATTATTAAAAAAAAAAAAAAAAAAAAAAAAAGAAAACCACTGATACTATAACAAAAAAAAAAAAATATATCATTTTGTAGATATAAATTTTTAACATAAGCCATACAGAAATGTTGTGAAGGTTCATTTCCAGGAGCAGGCTCCCATGATAGCATGGGCCAGCAAGTCCTCAGTCAGTAGGGCGGCCCAGCCCATAGCTCCCGGACAGGAGTTGACACTGCAGTCTGGAGGCAGAATTTTCTCAGGGAAGCATCCATTTTGCATTTTAAAAATTCACTTCAGTTGAGAAAAAAAATTAACAAAGTTTAGGAATAAAATTACACCATTCCCACATCAGAATCGGGGTCTTTCAACTGAATTTAACCAAAACAGGCAGGCTCTGGGAGGGGGAACGATTTTGCTTTGAAGGCCTTTCACCTGTCTGGATGCAGCCCACCCACACTGTGGAGAATAATCTCTTGTATTTAAGGTCAACTGATCACAGATGTTAACTGCATTTACAAAATACCTTCACATCAACACCTAGGTTAATGTTGACTGAATAACCTAGCTTGGCCAAGTTAACTGAAAATAGCCATCACAGACAGTAGAGAGAATTCCCCCCAGCTCCACACCTGGTTTCCCCTGTTGTTGATGTCTTCCATCAGAATGGTAAATCTGTCACAACTGATGAAACAATATTGATACATTATTATTAACTAAAGACCCTATTATATTCAAATTTCTCTCCTTTTCAAATGTAATACCCTTTTCCTGTTCTAAGATCCCATCCAAAATGCCATGACATTTTATACATTATAAATGTATAAATTTAATTTTTTTTACAGTTGATATTTTTATACATTAAGATTCATTTATATATTTTATACATGTATACATTTTATACATTAAGATTCACACTTTCTGCAGTTAAGTTCTATGTGTTTTGACTATAGTGGTGGATATTCATTATACAGAACAATTTCACTGGCCTAAAACATTCCCTATGACTTACCTTTATCTTCCCATCTCCATAGAGCCCTGGAAACCACTGATCTCCTTATTGTCCATGCACCCACTGTTCCTCTTCCAAGATGTCATACACCATAGATAGCCTTTTCAGACTGGCTTGTTTCACTTGGCAATATGCATATGAAGTCACACGTTCTCACATGCCAATACTCGTTCCTCTCTGTCAACAGACAGTATTCCACTGCACGGGTGCGCCGGGGTTTGTGTGTGCACTCACCTGCTGGAAGGCATCTCAGTTGCTTCCACTTTGAGGTGGTTATGAATAAAACGACCACAAACATTTGTTTGCAGGGCTTTCTGTACACACAGGTTGTCCAACCAGTTGAGTAAACATTCAGGAGTTCAATTCCTGGAATGTACAGTAATTATGTATTTCTTTGTAAGAAACTGCTAAACTGTCTTTCAGTGTGCTGTACCATGTTTCATTCTCATCAGCAACGGAGTATGTTTGCCCTGCATCTTTGTCAGCACGTGGTATTGTCAAATTTTTTTTAATCCTAGTCATCCTCATAGGTATCGCATTGTTGTTTTAATATCTCCCCATTGATTTAGACTTTTTTTTATTTCCTTCATTAGTTTTTTGTAGAATTTTACATAAAGATCCTGCACCTATTTTGTTAAATACATGCCCCAGTATTTTTTGGTGCCTCTTTAAACAGCATTGTTTTTTTCAATTCTAATGCCAATTGCCCATTATAGGTATACAGGAAAGCAACTGAATTCATATATCGCACTTGGGTGAAGCAGCTCTGACACAGCGAGGCCACCTCACCATTTATCAGATTGGCTTCTCTTCACCCCACTTGCTCCCCTTCCTTTCTCCTCCATTTTTCTTGCCCCCTTTGGTTCTCACCGGCGTTTTATGTGACCTGGTCTAGTCAGTCCATCACCACTGGGCTATACACACCACACTACACACTACACACGCTAGGTGGGTCATGTATTGCCTTTTTCACATTTTTTTACTGATATCTTCCTTAGCATTCACAATATACCCTATTAAATAATTTGAGTCCACCTTTAAATTGTAGTGTCTCATTTCCCAAACACTGCCAGTAGCCCTCAAAGGGCATTTCAAATGCTCTCTTGTAACTCGTAATATCGCTGTCACTTATTTTCCCTATCCAAATGCTGTAATAAGGGCATCTGTTCACATAAATTGAGAGTAATTAAAAATATAAAAGTTTCCTCTATTCTTTCTCTTATTCTCCTTTATCATGGATATCCTAGCTTCTAAACCCTTTACTTCTCTCTGAAGAGCTTCTTGTAACAGTTCATGCAGGACAGTTTTCTGGCAAACAGAAAACAGTATAAGCATGTTGGATATTAATCAACCATCACTTTAAAGGCAAATGATCAAAGCACACTAATTAAAGGATATAGATTGTCAGAGTGGCCAAAAATTCCATCCATTTTTGTTTGTCTGAGAAAGTATTTTTTTTCAATTTTGAAGGAAATATTTGCTGGACATAGAGCTCTAAGTTGGTGAAGAAAAATTTCAAAATGATACGGATTTCAGTCTATTCTGTTTTTGCTTGCAGCGTTCCTGATAAGAACCCTGCTATAATTCTTATCCTTGTTTTTCTGTAAGTTTTTTCTTTTTCCTTCAGAATTTTCTGTGCCTGAGGTTTTCTGCAGCTTGAGTAAGATCAGCCTTGGTGCATTATATTTACGTTTTGCTTTGTGTTCTCTGAGTTTCCTGGACCTGTCTTTTTGGTGCCTTTAATTGATTTTGGAAAGCTCTCAGCCATTGCTACTTCAAATATTCTACCTCGATTTTCTTATCTGGTGCTATCCCACTTGTGTGTTAGTTTTTTTTTTGTTCCATTTTTCTGGGATGATTTGGGGTTTTATTTTGTTTTGTTTCCCCCATTATTTTTCTCTTTGCATTTCAGTTTGGGACTTTTCCACTGGCCTACCTTCAAGTTCACTGATTCCATGCGCAGCAGTGTTGAGTCTGCTGATGAGACTGTCAAAGGCCTTCTTTGTTTGTTACTTCATTCATCATTTGTTACTATGCTTTTTGTTTCTAGCACTTTTTTTGTTTTTTAGAGCTTCCATCCCTCTGCTACATTAGCTAAGTTCTTGTGTGTTGTCTGCTTTTTCCTTGACAGCCATTAAGACATTAAACATAGGTATTTTAAATTCCCTGACAGGCAACCCCAACATCTGAGTCATATCTGAGTCTGGTCCTAATGATTGGTGCGTTTCTTCACACTGTGTTGTTCCTTGTCTTTCTGTGAGTCTTACACTTTTTGGTTGAAAGCTGGCATGTTCTTTGGCTAATATGGACTGAGGCAGACAGGCCTTGGCCATGAGGATGTATGCTCATTTGCTGGTAGGTGACAGGCTTACCGTTTGCTGTAGCTGTAGGTGTGAGAGGCTGCACTCTCCTTTCAGGTCTGTTGTTCCTTTTTATCTCCCTCTTGACTTCAGGTCCTAAATGCTCCTGCTGGAAAGTCTGCATCTTGCAGCTCAGCCGGACCCTGCTGTGGGCATCTCGGAGCCTGGTCCCAAGGTGACAGATGCGGGGATGCAGAGTGCTCTAGTTTGCGGTCACAGCTCAGTCTCTTGCGGGCCTGTGTCTCAGGGCTGTGGCTTTCACGGGTGTTTCTGACCCTCCGCTAGTGGTATAGCGCTCCCTCTCTTCCTGCCAGCTTCTCCCTGGCATGGCATTCCCAGTCTGCATCCCTGCACTCTGTGTGTGTACTCCCTGTGGACTGTACTTTTCCCAGACAGGTGACAGGCATATTGCAAGGTGACAGAGTAGGAGTGGGCCTTATCTTTCTCCTGCTAAAGTTTTGGAATTGCATTCTGGTGAAGTTCCTTCCCTTGGAAAGCAGGTCATATTCTTGGAAAAGGCTCCAGTCATTTTATAACAGTGCCTCTTCCCCACTGTGCTGGGGCCACGCCAAGATTCTTCTTCTGTCCCCACTGTGAGAATCTAGTGGAGCTCCTAGAGTGAAGTCCCACGAATGTGGGCCTCCTTGAGCATGGGCCCTGGGCTTTTCTCACTGGCACAGAGCCCACACTCAGCCTCCAGTGCATTGTTCAGTTTACCGTTTAAGTGTTCCTACAGTTTAGGTTGGAGTGCATTCCGCTCCAGGTAACTGATCTCAGCTCAGATGCCCGCCTGGGGAGCCTGTGCCCTCATTTTCAGGGGAGTGGTCGGACCTGCCCCTTAGCTCTGCAAAGGGTCCTAAAGAGGCTTTAACGTTCAGTTTGCCAGCTTTTTCTCGTTGTAATGATGGGGGTCACACTTTCTAAGCTCCTTAAATATTGGAGCTGAAACCAGAAGTAATCATTAATTTTATACATGGCCAACTTTCAATCCATTGCTATCAGTATTTGCTGGATTATGGTGTATTATAGTTAACGGTAAGAATCTGATCAAGTTAGCACGTATGTCTTGTTGTCATGACCCCATTATCTTTGAGAGCTTCCTTGCTTTCTGGCAGAACATGACACTCCTGGTTCTTTCTCGCCCAAGCCCTGAATGGATCATTTTGAACATTTGCACATTTCCTGCCTATTTCTACAAGAAATCTAGTTCCTTTTAGGGGGACACAGTCACACTTTGCTACTAGCTTGCATTTTATTCTCAAATATTTCAGTAAACAAACCTGGCAAATACACATTTCAAGAAAAAATAAACTGATATTTTAAATTCAAATTTAAGATTATAAAAATTTCTATAGGCATAAGATCAAAAAATTGTTTACTTTGAAATACATTTCATATCAGAAAGGCAGAGTAAACCCTGTTCCTTTGCCTTTATTATTAGTTTTCAGAATAATAGGGCTGTTCTCTAGTCTGCTCTCAAGGCAACCTGGGAGCTATTTTTAGTGTCACATGAACTCATGAATTGTATTTGGTGTTTCTAATCCATTACAAATCTATTCTTGTGGATTCTCAATTTGCCCAATTTAAACTAGTAGCATCCCTTTAGCTTGAGCTCTGACTTCTTCGCCATGACTCCGGTAATGTCTCGTTCCTTTCTGATGTAATGCTTGACCCAGACTCACCCCACACACTTTCTAGCGCGGCCCTCGGCTCAGCTGTATCTTCGAGGAGCCTTAGTCAGATCAGGGCAACCGACACGGAGACCACAGTTTGGGTGCTAAGCATGCACATGGCTACTGGATTTTCATTGCTTCTAGAGCTTTTTAAGGGATAGATCCAGGAAATACATATATTACACTTAATTTAAAGTTAAGCTCACAGGATTTTTACTTAACTACTTGGGTTTTCCATTTGGATCTCTTGACTTCCATACTGAAAATATTATTTTGTTTGCCAGCACATTAGTGTGATCATTTATATGATTTATACAATCATATCAATCCAATCAAGTAAAAGGCCAAATTCACTTTTTTTCAACATTAAAATAGCTTGCAAGCATATTACTAAATTTTATTGGAAAACAATTGAATTCATGAAGAAAGAACAAAAATAAAAAGGACCTCACACAGGAAATAAAGCTTTTTTCACTTAAAACATAGCATAGGCATGTTTTCACATCAATATATGTGGGCCCACCTCATTCTTTAAAAAGGAAATAATTACTGATTATTGTAAAAAGGTACATTTCAGTCTATCATGAGTCATTTTCATCTCAGTATGTGTTCTGTAAACTTCTTCCCCTTTTAATTCCAATTTTAGTTTTTGGACCATATATACACATGTATTTTAGAGCAGTTTTAGGTTCACAGCAAAATTGACCAAAGAGTACAGGGATTTCCCATATTCCCCCCACCTCTAAACACCCACAGCCTCCCCTACTATAAACGTCCCTCTCCATCATGATACATTCATTATGATTTATGACCCTACATTGACACACCATTATCCCCCAGAATTCACAGTTTACCTTAGGGTCACTCTTGGTATTGGACATTCTGTGGGGTTAGGCAAATGTACAATGACATGTACCCACTATTACAGTATCACACAGAATAGTTCTTCCATCCTACAAATCCTCTGTGTTTCAACTATTCATCCCTCCCTACTCCCTAACCCCAGGCAACCAGTGATCATTTTTCTGTCTCCACAGTTCAGCTTCCTCATCCTTTTTAATTACTGCATAATATTCCATCACAAGGTGTACCATAAAAACAATGTAACAATATTCTCAGTATGGAAAGCCAAATAGTTGAGTAAATCAATCTGATGCTGTTTTTGTATTGTCTGATTTTCAGACTGGGATTTAGGGCAAATTAGAAATGTGCATTCAAACAAGGTCATGGCAGAAAGACCAGGGTTGGATTGTTGTGTGATTGGAACATATTTTGATACAAATGTCATCAACTGAGATAAGTGAGCCAACATTACCCAAGACTTGCATCCCTGAACACCAGTGATTATCATTAATATCTTTAAATTTGTTCCTGCTGTCACCCTGAAACTTAAGACCTCTATACACTGATATTTCTCACAACTCCACAAAAGGAAAGCTTTGACACAGTGATTTAAACCAATACATTGCCTCATATTTCTTCAGGTTTAAGAAAAAGTTCAGCTGTGGTGACTGAGAAAGCTGGTGACTGTGTGGGCAGCAGACTCTCTGAGCCTCTGACCGGTATAAGGTTTTGATGGTGTGAGCTCTGCTGCCATGTACGGCTAGTATAGAAGAAGAGACCATCTCGCCTTAGTTTCTTATTTTGGGGGAGGCTGTAATGCGAAGGGAGGAGGCGGCACAATCATCCTGAAATCAAGGACCTGCACGACTTAATGGTAATCGTGAAGGGATGGCTGCTCATCGGTGCCTCTGCTGGCACTCAGCCAACAGCACCTCTGCATCTAGAGCTTTGCAGTCCCATCAGACCGAATCTCCCTTTTTATAATAAATATATTGTGAAGTTTTTTTTACTATCTCTTGAAATGAAATTTCCACATCTTGTCCTGTGATAAAGAATTAACTTGCCTGCCCAAAGATCTGGACTCAGCCCTCAGCTCCTGGGATGCAATCTCCAAACCCTTGGACTGTGAGCCACACCACATAATAACAAAATGATCTTTGGTGAGGCAGCCATGCAGGCAGTCAAATGTCTATGCGATCAAGTCCCACAGGCACTCTGGCCCCCAAAGTGCAGATGAGCCCTCCAGGCTGGTGATGCGGCATGAATCTCGTCACACACGAGCTGCTGGGAGGGGACAACTGGGAGCCGCCCTGCAGACCTCTTCTGCCCCCGCCCCACGTGTCTCTTCCACTGGCTGATGTTGCAGTAATTTCTGCTGTAACAGTGAGTATAATAGCTTTCAGTGACTTATGTGAACCCTTCAGTGAATTCTTGAAACTAAGGGTGGTCTTAGGAACCCCTGAATTCTGCAGGTGGTGTCAGAAGTGAGGGTGGTCTAGGGACTCTCTAACTTTGGACCCACATAATTGCCAAAATATATCAATATGATGCCATAATAGTATTTGGTTGAACTGTATGAATTTGCTAACATCCAACAGCATTTAACCAATAAAATGTCAAATTCATATGCTTACTCTGACTTTGATTAGGAGAGAAATACAAATGGAAACTAAGCTATAATTACATAGCATATAGTATAATAAGCAAATGTTCAGATAGAGCTGTCCTGGAAGACATAATAAAGTAGACAAATGCTTGCACTTATGTATAATAAAAAAAGGTTTGGATTTAAGAGAAAAAAGACACTCAGAAGCCATTCTAACAGGAGGCATGGGATGCCAAAAAATCAGAGGGAAAGGTAGATATTAAAATAAAATTCAGGGTTAGGAGAAGCAATTACAGGACAGACTGTATATAAGAGAAAGAAAGACTCTCTGATACGGGACAATAAGCCATGGCAAGTGCAGACTGACGAAGTGGAGGAAAAATGACAAGACATGAATTTCATGCACATGAGTCTAACCTTACTGGTGACTGTGGGTTCAAAATAAGACCCTGTGTTATCACAGCTTATCACAGGAAACCTCTCTCCAATGGACTTCAGTGTGAGACCACACGCAGGGGAGCATCTCCCTCAGTTGGTAACAGAAGGTAAGTAAGAAGAAATAGTCAAAAGGACACGAAGAGACAGTGTGGTAGACCAGGCTGACAAATGGCAGCAACCCCAACATTGACCCAATCTGCACTTTTCACAGCACAGGTTTCCCATCATGTTGCTACATGACAGTAGGTGTGTGTTCATTGTATATGTGATAGAAATGATGTGAAATACCTTTAGAGCAAGCGGCACTGATGAAATCCATTGAAATCCTCGTGTTTTGTGTTTCCAGTAACTTGATGGAATTTGCCTCTGTTAAAAGAACCTCAAATCTCCTCTTAGACATTACACTGGGTTCCACTGCTTTTTTTAGTAACCACCCTACTGCAGGGAAACCATCTTTAGCAAAATAGACTTGGAAATGGGGCTAAATAAGTAATTAAGTTTCTCTCCAAATTAGTGGGTGGAAGTCTTAAATACAAAATCATTTCTAACTATACAAATTCAAGATATTTTGGTCTCAAAATCACTTTTATTTTTAACTTACTTAACTTCCTGCACATGTTTAACATTCTTTGACCATTTTAAATGGTTTATAACCTGGCTTTTTATGTTAAGTTGACAGAGATCTTTAAGTTAATTCTTTCTACATTTTAAATAGTATCTAACTGTGAGCAATATGTTTCCAAATCAGAAAGTTTAGGCTATGTTTCAATAATCTATGCTTGATAATAACTACCATGATAATCTCCTTCACTTTAAGAAGATGATCTAATTTCCTTAGAGCATAGGAAGAGTCCATTACCATTTTTAAGGATGTCTGAAACATATGTTGCATATTTTCTCCATATTTCAGTTTCAACGTATACTTTTTCAATATTTAAATGCTATTCAATAGGCTAAAAAGTAAACAGGATCTTCTTTTACAAAAACCATCTCCTTTGGAGAGCTACTTCCTTTTTTGGACAGGTCAAGATATCCAAACATGTCCTCACTGTCGCTACACAGCCCGTGAAATAACCTAATGTCCCCAGAAGCACCCTGCGTGTCACAGGAGCATGGACGACCTTAGCCATTCAGGGGCCTTTCACATCAGTTCTCGGCTCTGACGCGCACTTGAGCACGAGGCCAACAGGCGCTCACACATCCGGCGCAGCGTTTAGCGCCCTCCTACGGTCCCCACCTGAATCACCAGGGCCGCGGCTCCGCCCGCAGCTGAGCAATCCCACGGAGAAATGGGTGATTTGTATAAATGTGAAGAGATTCAGGTACTAGAAATTTCTTTATAACCATTGTCAGCAATTTTGAAAATAATGCTTCCTCTTCAAAGTTCTCATTCCGTACAAACTTAACTTCCGCAAACGGCAGAGCCTCATTATCCCGAGAGATGTGCTGACTTCCTTACGACGAACCCTTCCCGAAGAGCGGCTCCTGGCCAGGGTGTTGTACGCCTTCCTTCACCTCACTGTCCTTCTCAGACATGATGACTGCTGGCTGGAGAGTGACTTTTTTCCATCTTTGCATTAATAATCACTCATACTGCTAATAAGATGATTTTTATCTAAACTGTGTAGTTCGCCATATTTTAAATTAATTTGTGGCTTTATCTAAAAAGTGATGAAATCGTTTTTCCTTTTATCAACAAATATCTTCAACATTTTATTTTCATTATTACGTTTTTCAAATCATGTCTTTACTTCTTGAAAGTGTGATGTATCTTTGGGGCATTTTTGACTTTACTCTCTTTTTGAACAGTTAAGTAGTGGGATAAAATCAACATTAAGTGTCTAACTGGACATTATTTGGAACTTTAGGTATCTTTAAATAAGCACTAAAGTTGCCCATTGGTAGGTATATGCAGAATGGCTATACACAGGATGGTGACCCCGGAGACAGAGACGTGCGCTTTGCTGACGGCGCACCCCCAGGTGCCATGGCAGGATGCCTCTCCAAAGTAATGAGCAACGCTTAGAAGAGTGCCAAAGACAACGCTGTGTGATTGTGCCTCGATTTTATATCACAGTTGTGCAAAAACATTGTACTTAATACATAAAATGGGGATTTCCACCCTATTTGTCTTCTGGTGCCATCATATTCACCGAAATATTCAAGAATAATTCAGGGGCACAATATGGTTTTCTGGGGTACAGAAATGCATATTTTTGATTTTGAAAAATTTTAGATGTTGTGGGTATCTAGCATCCCAGTCGTTGTTCTCTAAATGCCCAGTAAGTTTCCAAGTTCTGCATAAGAGCTGGTATTGCCTCATGTGGGAACCACTGGTATCGTACAATTCTCTGAGCAGAGCAGAGGTCATTAGTTCCCCAACTTACACTAAAGGAAGCAGGCTCAGAATGGAAAACCTTCCCTGCTGTGGTTTCACAGCCAATATACAGCAGAGCTGGGATATGAGACTAGACTCTACAGTAGTTCACGTCTGCCTACTTTGGAGCCAAGCCTTCTCCACAATGCCATGGTGGGGTCCAGCACTTCTGGCTGAATGAACAAATAAGTGAATAAAAAATAATAATGAATGAATGACTCATAACCCAAATTTGCAGATCCTCTGCAACCTAATCTCTCCTTGCAGGGAAGGAAACTGAGGCTTTACGCCATGATTTGGAGAGTTCTGTCCACATTATTATAGGTGATTTTACATTTTGTCAACCAGCATGTTCTCTGGGAGGGCCTCCAAGCCACTGGAGGCAAAACCACTTCTATTTTAATTATATGAGTCTTAATCATGTCCTTGTATTTTGTGAACCAATAATGAGTCACACTGACATGGCAGAATCATGATTCTTTTGGCTTCAAGGTTTGGAAAGTTAAACAGGTTGAATTATATTTTGCTGATGTTCTGAAACTAGATCATTTCCCTCAAAGTCAGTTTCTACTCCAACTCTTCACTGTCAAAATGACAAAGTTAAAATATAAATTAAATGAGTTTGATGGACATACTGGACAACTCAACACCTGTGGGGAAGCTGGGTTCCTATGGCCAGGATCCTCACTGAACTTAAAGCACCTGATGATGTAACTGGCCTGTTGCTAGGCTACAGCTTCCACACCTTTAGGCAATAAGCTATTACTGCGCTACTTAGAGAGCTGGCCCAGTGCTCTGGGCGGAGGCAGAGACACTAGTGCTCCACCGGCCACCGGGAGAACAAGCCAGGTAATAAACCCTTTCACCCCAGAGAACGTTTTGCTGTCAATTTCTTTGGTCACATTGAATCTATAGCGAACTTGCCCGGGGCTGAAACCCATTGGCAAGACAACAACAAACACCCAATTAATTCTGCAAAGTGATAAAACTGACAGTGAAGTTTCTCATCGTATATGATGGGATGACTTATCACAGCATTTGAAAGATAATTTTCAGGGAAAGATCTTAAAAGCAGTCTCTAATTGACAATATGTAAAAAGTCGATCTAATATTATTACTAATCACTATTATTGCCCCTTTAGGAGAAGGTGTCATATGTCTTAGTGACTATGTCTCATTTCATCCTACAAAGCATGCATTATTTTTCCAACTTTACATGAGAGCAAAATGAGGCTGAAAAAATGTAATTGCAGGATCCTGGATGACCAAGTTAGGCATGATAATCATACCCAGGCATATCTTGCTCCAAAGCTTAAACTTATGCTGTACCTATTATTTATGGAATAGGCATCGTGTGCCACCCATTATGTGTGCTGAGAAGTGGCTAAGGAGGTTAAAGAGTGTGATGTATTTATGTAGCCCAAATGTTCTTGCATTAGTCAAACTGTTGCTGTAAAACAAAGCTACACCTTTTTCTTAATAGTTCTAATTTCACTGAAGCAATCATGCACATAACTTGGAAAAACACTAATCAAAACTGAATGAGACTTTTTACCTCTGTTTTGCTGAGGCATGAAGACAACAGAGCAATATTTTACAGCAGAGTTGCAAAAGTGGTTGATAGGAACCAGTATTCTGAGATTATCACTTCCACCTGTGAAGGCCGGGGAAGAGGCTGAAAAAGGAGAGAATGGAGATCGAGATAGGAATTTAGATCAATGCTCAGGTTCTCCTTCCCCACCTAAGAGACAGGGTATGGGCTTGTCCCTCCCTCTAGCCTAATGATTTCTTCAGCTGGTGTGTCTGACTGCAGCCTGGGGAATCCAGAGTCAGAGATAGTCTAGAGAGTGTAGACTCCAGAGCCCAGGAGGAGTGCTCGCGTCAGGGGACTTGTCCCAGGCAGAGGAACACCAGTGTTTCTGTCCAGGTGGAAGAGAGCCAGCTCCGGTCCTCCTCAGGTCTGCTCCCGAGTGCCCCCTGAAGGGGATCTCAGCAGAGAGAGACCTGGGTGCCTGGGGACGGGGGCAGAGGTGACCGAGAGCCATGGGTGTGGGCAGCCCCCAAACACATGGCTCACAGGGGCGGTCACTGGGAGTGAGCCCCTGGCGGGCGGCAAGCAGAGACTGACCCCAGTCCATGCCACAGGAGCAAAAGAATCACCAAGCCGAGTGTTGCCCCATTCCCAGCGCACAAAATCATGAGATACAATAACACTGTGGGTTTTTTTAAGCCACTTTATTCTGGACTTTTAATTATGCAGCACAGGCCATTTTGAAGTACCATTAAAAACACTCATTAGAGATGAAGTATGTTTAAAACATCAGCAAACACAGCAAGGCTGAAGTCAGATCAAGACACGGCCAGTAAGGTAAACATTTCCCACCCAGTATTTTTCCCCATCTCCAAGGAGAGGTAGAGGCTCTGAATCAGCACAGACAGAAGAAACCTGCCATCCTTCCCAGAATTTAGAGTGTGTCCTCAGCAGGAGGCATTCAATGTCTCAGTTACATGTTACTGACAACTTTAATTATTGATCAGAGGATTCTGTGGTACCCAAGAGGAATAAGTTATGGGCCTGCTCAACTTTTCATCAAAAGCTAGTTCTAGAAAATAAATATTCAAAGATATTTTATCGTTGCATACCATAAATTATGCCATTTCAATATATCAAAGGACCAGAATAAACTCTCCTCCTTTAGTTGTGTCTTCTTAGATTCAAATATATTTCCTCTAAATATTGCGACCACTTGAGAGCTCTGAGGAGGCATGGCCCAGCTGAATTTAACCCAGAGAACTCGCTGGGGTAAGCCATTAACTTTTGGATGGATTTTCTTGCAGAAATAGAAACAGGAACAGCTACGTGCATCAGGCCAGGAGAGAAAAGCTGAAACAACTGCAGAGATGTGAGAAATTACATCATTCGGCCTCTGAGCTGGCTCATGGCACAGAAACCTATCTCTGAACTTTTAGTGCATGGAGAATATAAATCCGTATTTGTCTTAGTCTCTGTGAATGTGTTTTCTGGAACTTGCAGCCAAACGCACATGTAAATTTCACCTTTGTTTATTCATTCCTTCATTCATTTATCAAGTAGACATCAAATGCCCCCTTAAAAGGTGACCACTCCTATACTAAGGAGACACAATGAGTAAGATAAAGTGACTGTGTCCAAAAAGGTAACACAGAACAAGAGAGCAGAGGAGGAAGCACCATCATGTTAGACAATAACCTCTCCATGAAAAAAAAAGAAAAGCAGGCAGTGGACAGGAAGAAAGATGTAGAACAGGGGCTCGCTTAACTGCAGCGGTCAGGAAATGACTTCCTGAGAGGATGCACCTGGCCAAACACCCGTGCGCTCAAGGTGCCGGCCCTGTGAACATCCCGGGCGGAGCCCTGCAGGAGAGGATGCCAGAGAGGGTGCAGAGAACACGTGGAGGGGCCGCAGGGAGGAGGAGGCTGTGGGCCTGCGCGGGGAGCTCGGAGCAGGAGGAGCGGGATTTGGGGCAGGGCAAGGCACATCATCACAGGGGCTTTGCACTTTCTCCATTTTCCCATCAAGGGAGCTCTGGGAAACCTGTCTTGTTCATTTTCAGAATCCAGCACAGTGTCTCACACATATGATGAACTCAATAAATAGTTACTGAACTACAGATGTAACGTGCTTGCAGGGAGAAAGACAATATTCAAGTCACTGGTTCATTGATGCTTAGTAGAAATAGAACCATTTCCTTCTGTGTGTTTGAAAAGCATAGAGAAAAATGCCCAGTTTGCCATGTAGGAAATTACCTGGATAGTAATTTCCATGGTAGCTTTTAAGTATACCACTGAGAGCCTCTCCTGGAGGTCACAAAACAGAAGACTTACTGACCAAGTTACAGTGCTCAGTCACATGGTTTCTGACCGATGGGAAACATGTAGTGAGACAAGGGGAGAGAAATGGGGCAGGTTAACACGAGGGTTGGGGCTCACAGCTGATGGGTCCCGGGTTATGCAACAACCACATGTCCCTCCCTCTCCCTTTCTCTGTCTCCAGGATCAGCTTTCCTGGTTACAAGGACCGAGGCTGAGGTTTGAGATAAGGGACCCAACAGTTGGAAGGCGCCTACGGCCAACATGTGCTCCACTGGTGAGATGAAGGGACAGTGCTGACTGGCTGAGGCTGCAGCTGCCACGTGGGCCAGTGAGCAGCTCTGGATTTTATTTGTGCTCCTTGCAGAGGACACCTGGAGACAGAATGGTTGTCACCAATGAGTGGCTGGTTTAAAACCTCATGAATATTCAGTGGCACATGTACTTCATCCATTTAGTACATTATGAATACATACCGCTCCACGGTCCTGCCAGCCCATCTGCATTCACCCCCGTGTCTGTTCTACCCTGGCTGTGTGTCTGTGCCTCACAGACGCTAACTCACTTACTGAGGCTCAGCATGTGTAAAGCCACCCATCTCATCGGGCACTCGTCTTCTATTGCAGAAGTGGTTATTTGCAATCAATATGGCAAATGTAATTTTCAGTGTTTGAAAATTGAGCATGCTCAGGTAGTAGGCTAAATTGTGTGTAAACAGATCTTACATGTAAGTATAATTTATTAAAGGAACAACTGAATTCATCTACAAATATTTTCAAGAAATAACTTAATAACTTGCTTGGAACTAGAAGCCAGATCCATCAATATTTTTATGACTAATTGTCATCACAGAAGGTTGGACCTGAAGGGAGATCCCTGAGCCACTGGTAAAGAATCCGTGAGGAAGAGGGGGATGCTGTCACAAGATCCCAGCATGTGGGGGTCAAACTGTTAGGATCGTGGCTCTGCTACTTAAGAGCTGCAGTCTTCATCAACCAAGAGTGTTAATCAAAGGATCAAATGAGTGTTGGACTCAGTCATTTGGGACACACTGAACAAGACCCAGCTGCTGGCTCAGAGTAGAGGAAGGAAGGGACTTGCTTCAGTGGCCCACCATGCAGTGAGGGCCTCGAGACACACTGCCTGGCATGGGCTCGGCATTAAATGGAATGACTCGTCGGGAATGGAGGCCATGTAGACACTCATGGCTGCTGAGGATTTTGCCTGCAGAGGACAAAGCCAATATGGTAATTCAAAGATTTCCAGATTTAACAACCTGCCCTGAAGAAGGGCCTCTCTTCTCTTCTCCCTCCAGCCCCAATTTTTACTTTAGCATTTTAAAATTTATTTGCACATCTGTTAATAAGCCTGTGATGAATGTCTATATGGAATCTCTGGGGACAGGTTGTCACTCTGACCACACGAGCCACCTTGTTAGGGGCACAACAGCATGGCGGCTCAGCCACAGAGGTGCAGCTCAAGTTACAAGCTTCAGTCTGTGTCATTTTCAAAACCTTGAACTATTCCCAGTGTGATTTTAAAACAAAGGAGAAAACAATGCCTCTTCACAGAAGCAGCTAGAAAACTAGCTATTGATTGTATATCAATTAACAAATACAACTAGGATTTTGACCTCTGGGTAAGGGGGTAAATTTGGTCTGGGGTGTATTGTATTATACACATAATATTATAGATGATACTAAATATGTGCCTTTCATGTGATACCGTAATCTAGCTGGTCCTGCAAGGTTTTGTGACAGTCACTGTTAAGACCATCCACCAGAGGTTTGTGGAAGCCGCTGCACCTTCTCTAACCAGGGCATGAAGAATGCTCCTTCCAGCCTGGCCCATCGCCAGGGATCACAGGCGCTCTTACTAGGTCTGCTTTGAGGTGTGGCAGGCATACAGTTCCCCACAGCCCTGCCCCACCACCATCGCCTGACACCTGGCCACCTTGTGAGTGTCAACACATCCACTGACCTTCCGAGGCATTGGGGCTGATGGCTTGTCTGTCTGCCACAGTGTGATCTCCAGAACCTGCCCCATCTGGTTCACCCTTCTAAAGCATTCTCCAATTTCATCGATTTTCTCTTGAGATGTATATAATTTAAGCATTTTGATATTTTTTGACAATCGAACAGCCTTCACAGTGTGTGGTTTAAATAAGAGAACTTAATAACGTGTGAGCAATAAATCTATTTAATCCCAAATCACATGTGCTTCCGACAGGTGTGTGATGGGCAGTGACCTACAAATGCATCTTTTTTGAGTCCCTGTAGCCTAAACTCCAGTGATGCGCACACACGGATAGGGCAGTGTCCAGATGGCTGGACTCACCGGAGACAGACGCTGTCCCCTCATGACTCTCTGAAAGCCAGATAAGGGGACTTCTAGCTTAAGATGATGGAATGAAGTGAGAAATCAAAATCTACATCCCAGGAGACCTAAAATGTAGACTGGTAGATATAAAAGCCAGGGCCAACAACCTCAGTGCAACCAAGGAAAGGGTGGCTGTCCCCCCACGGAGCGCAGCAGAAGCTTCCAGAACCCTCTCAGCTGGGTGTGACGTCTTAGCACAGAGAACCTTAGGTGAGAACCCTGCATCTCACGGAAACTGCAGAAGGAGGCTCAGGAGTAACACTGGGGGTCGGGCGAGTCACGAATGATCCCAACTTGGAGAAAGGCCGAGCAGGCATGGTTTGGGCAGGGCGGAGAAATCACAGACAATGTCCCCTGGGGGGACACGTCCCTCAAGCACTGCCATGTTGCCCCAGAGCAGAGGAGTAAAAGCAGGAAGGTCACGAAGGCAGAGAGGATTATCTCCAAAAATTAACTAGCAATTAGTCAAAGAGGAAATGTGAAGGAAATTCACTTAAGTCAGTGGGAAACTGGGGAGGAAATTCAGAAAAGAGCCAAGTAAACCCCCTCCCCACCTTGTGGGCTTCCCTTGGGGGCCCCAAACCTGCTTCCACATGTGTCCTGAGCTGCCTGTTCCTAGTGGTCTGAATGCACGCTGCTGAGCGGTAGGGGAGCTGGGTAGACAAACAGCCCAACAGCACTGTATCCAAAGACAGCCAGAGCCCAGGAGGAGGGACTACCAGAAGGTGGAGTGACCCTGGACCACAAGGGGTGCACTGATGGCTATTCTGCACTTGCAGGCTGAGGGAAGCCATGCACATTACCCCTGCCAGTGCAGAGAACCGAGAGGGAGCCCAGTGAGACATCAGAGAGGCCCTAGAGCTCCACAAGGAACAGAACAGGCCTCCCAGGGGGTGGGGAGGTAGCAGAGAAAATCCGTCTGCTCCACTTCAAAACAGAAAGATGATCAGACAGCCTGCCCGCTCTGAGCATGAGCAATAAGGAAAAAATAATTTGGTATCTACATAAATATAGTGTACCATAATTAAATGAATGGTAAAATGACTTTTAAGAAAAGAAGAACGAAGGGAAGAAGGAAGAAATCTAATATGAAATTGCACACGTGAAAATCTATTCCAAGAGGAAAGGAGCAGCGTAGATCAAACTTTGGTTTCAAACCATCCCTAGTGCAAACCTGATAAATGGAGTTGAACAGATTCACTGTAAAGCCATGTTACTCCTGACCAGGAAAGGTTTGAGACCTTCTCCAAAATGTGGAAGAGATAGACAAGGTCAAAGGGAGATGAAGTCAACAGGTAACAGGCACATCTAATAAAAGTCATGGCTGTGAACACACAGGGGAACCTTTGGACAGGAGAGGCGCTATACTCAGACACACAATGAAGAAGGATTTTCCTGAACCTGAGGAAGAATGGTCTGCAAACCTAGTGGGCAAACCATGAGCCCCAAACTGGCAAAAAATTATCTACAGAGACACAGGCCTAGTTCTGTTTTTAAATATAATTATAACAACAACCATTCTTCAGACATCTTGGGAAGACAAGTCGCATGGCTGACACAGGCATGGGGAAGACAGCAGCCCGGCCTGGTTCCCCAGGAAACAAGAGTGCAGCATCTTGTGCTCCAGGGAAGAAGCTGGGACCCAGCCCCACGTGTGGGCCAGCTGCGGCGTAAGCACAGGTCATGAGTCAACAGCTCACAGGAGACAATTCAGGCATATATCACCACTGCCTGTTTGCAAGAAAGCGCCCATCTGGATCTCCAAGTGGTGAGTGAAACACCATTACAAGCAGGGGTGGCAAAGAGGAAACACTTAAACAGAAATGGGGAGAGTGTTTCCGAAGCAGTTTAGCCCCATAAGTACATTTCAGGAACTTCAAGAAAGTACGGCTCACTCTAACACCAACAAGGCTCAGGGCAGGAAGGAGATGTGGAAGGCTGCCGTTTCCTCGTCTGTTGGCACCCAGTGGATAAGCCAGGAAGAGGAGCCCCGAGCTGTCGTCGGAGCTCTGAGGGGAACCACCAGAGGGCTGGAATCAGAATAAACCGAGAGAAGTCTGGGGGCGGAGGGGGGAGTGAGGAAGTGGGAAAGTGGTAATTTTCTCTTAGTCATAACAGGGCTGACAGATGCCTGGAAGGGTTCTAAATTCAGAACCAGAGGGCTAAGTGTGATAAAAAGGATTATAAAGAGAACCACTACAAACACCAAAAACAGAATCTATGACTTCCACATTGCTAATGCACAGCTCCACACGTACACATGCTCATACATAAAACAGTTCTAAAATAGCAAAGACAGGCCTGATTGTGAAAGATAGGAAAAAAGGAAGCTTACAATCAGGTGATAGATTAAGGCCATATGTATGTTGCATCAGTACTGTGAAATGGAAAATCTATGAAAAGAAAATAAATTATAAAGCCAGACAGGAGAGACTAACTCTGCAGGAGCCCAGTTAAAGACAAAGATAAGTTAATAGAACATGTATAAGATTAGGAACGGTGCAGGGGCCTCACCTTGAGCAAATGTGATCAATGGATTTAGTGAATTCCACAGGCAACATTATGCAACAAGAATAGAAGTGACTGACTAGCAACTGATCAAGGGAAAGACAGATTTTCAGGGAGGAGGGAGCAAAGAGAATCACCCTCAAGGATAAGGCGAGTCTTTGAGACCCACACCACACCTGGCTCCCCTTTGTGGACACGTTCACAGACCAGACAGGAGCAAGGAAAGCTTCTGATTTATTTTATAAGGTTGGCATAGCTCTAATTCCAAAATATTAAGGTACTACAGAAATAAACTATGAACATAGATGTAAAAATTCTAACCAAAATATTAACACTGAGAATAAAAGAAAATTCATTAAATATGACAATGGGATATATTCAATACCAAAACTAAACAATATCCTAAGAAAAGAAGCATAAAACAATTGACCTATAAGCTTACTGTACCTATTAGTTTTCAGCATTGTCTGAGCAGTTCTGAGAAACATAACAAAAATTTTATAGCTTATAAAAACATTGGAACATTAAACTGTTTCTCCTTGCTGATGTTATAAGAGCTTCTTAGACAAGCCAAGACATTCCAGATAAAATTACAAGTTTAGTGAACTGGCAGGACATAAATGAAATAAATAAGGTTTTTTTTCTGATAAGCAACTAGAAAAAGAAATGTGTATAGACATTATATTCACAAGAACAAAATCTTCAAAATGTATGAGAACATATTTAACAAGAATGCCATGAGACAGGGACCATGGGCTTAGAGTAGGGTGAGGGCCTCTGGAAAAAAACAAGGCAAGATAATCCACTGTGGGATTTGCTTTGACCTGCTGGGGGGCCCAGCTTATTTTTCTGACTTTACCCAGGTGCTGCTTTTCTTCCTCCAGCCCTAAACAAATGATTTGCAACTTGGGCAATTTAACAAGCAAGCCCAAAACAACATAGTAAAAACAGGAAGAATTCCATCTTGAAGATAAGATTGCATTTTAAAACCCAATTAGTTAAAAAGTAGGTTTCCTAACATCCTCTTTAACAAACAGACAATAACTCAGCCCCACCTTGGGAGCAAAGCAGGCAGTCTTGAGTGATATGCTCCCAGACCAGGAAGCTGCTATCCTGGGAGGACATCAGAGCAGTAAATTTCTTGTAAATAACCCAGAGGATTGATAAGAAATTTAATGTCCCTTCAAAGATAAACATTTTGGGACCACTTAGCAGGTGTGCATCCCTAGCCCTTTGTCTCTCAACTGCCTATAAACCCGTAGACAGTGCACCACCCAGGGGCTCTCTTGTCCCCTCGCTTTATCTCTAAATAAAAGCCTCTGTCTGGCCTCTTACCTTGAGTGTTTGCAAAGTTCATTCTTCGACTCCACAAACAAGAACCGCAGCATCAATAAGGCCTAAAAAACATGTTACAGAGAACACAAAATAAGAAATGAACAAGTGGAAATGATAAAAAAAAGACTTTTCATAAACATTGTCACTTTTATAAAAATTAACATAAAATGAAGTTAAACTTCAAAATAGTTTCCAGTTTCCAATAATGATAAAATAGGTTATTCAAACCAATATTCCAGCTATCACCAATTTTAAAATTATATATGGAATCCCTCCAGAACTTAAAAAATTGAAGAAGGAAAACTGGAAGGACATTGAATTCAGAGATGTCAACACGCACAGCATTGAGGGGCACATGTGGGGGCCATCGGTGTACATGCAGACACGAATGCAGACACAGGTTCAGAAGCAGTTAGGGATGGATGCCCACAGGATGAGTGTGTGTGTGTGTGTGTCTAGGTGATCATCAGGGTTCTCTGCATGGGGTAGGGTGCTCGTCTGGACAGAAGGGAAAGATTAGGTGATGGGAAGATCAGATTAAAAATGAGGGAGGAAGAATACTAAGAAATCACTGGTTTGTTCCTGCATGTGCAATTATATTCATACGTTTACATGTAAGTAAAGTGAACCCAGTTAATACCACAGATTAAATAAATTCCCAGCAGTGTGTTGTTTCTCATCGACAGTTCTAACAAAGTTTGTAAGTAAAAGGATCCACAAATAGTAGGAAAATCCCAATGAAGAAGAAATAAGGTTTGTGATCTTAATGTCTGATAAACTTGGACTCAAGGCAAGGTTGTTCAGCAAGACAAAGAGGGGCAAAGAATCACAACAAAAGCTGAACTCAGTAACAAAGCCGTGTCCTCTCCTAACTCTTCAGGGATGAGACGCAGAGGAAACTGATGTAAACACAGCAGTGAGAGTTGGACTGTCAGCCCGTGTGTCAGACAGAAGTGAGAAGACAGAGACTCTGAACAAAATAATAAGTGTCTATAGCATCCATGAAACAGTGACAAAATCTAACCATATGACTGGAATGAAAAATCTCAATAAAGTCAAGTGAAGGAAACCTAAATTATATGAACCACATTCTCTGACCCTACTGTGAGGTAAGTAGAAAGCAATCACCAAAAGAATGAATAAAAACGTTTAGCGATCATCAAAATATGTAAACAACAGTGGAGTCAGTGAAGAAAACAGAGCGCAATAAATCCTACAAGATATCCCCAAACTGTGCTCCAAAGAAAATTATTAAAACATTTATACAGCTAACAGCTTCCTCATCGTGGGGAAGTTGGGGTTCCTATGGCCCGAATCCTCACTGAACTTAAACCACCTGATGATGTAACTGGCCTGTTGCTAGGCTACCGCTTCCAGACCTTTAGGCATAAGCTATTATTGTGCTACATAGAGAGCTCGGCCCAGTCCTCTGGGCGGAGGCAGAGACACTAGTGCTCAACCTACTCTGGGAGAACAAGCCAGGCAATAAACCCTTTCACCCCAGAGACCGTTTTGCTGTCAATTTCTCTGGTCACATTGAATCCACAGCGAACTTGCCTGGGGCTGAAACCCATTGGCAAGTTACTCATGAGATAAGGAAGATGAATGAAACAAGTATAAATTCAAAACTTTTAAACAAACAACAAAGGAACAGAATAAGTAATAAGAACAAAAGTTTAAAAATAACGTATTTATAGTGAGTAGAAGCATACCAGACAAAGGGCCAAGCTTGACAGTCACCTGATAAAGAATGAGCGCTTCCTTGATTCAGATGCTACTGAAGCCCGAGGAGGCAGCCTCCAGCCCTCCACAGGGCGACATGGAAACAAAAGCGTCAGATGGCTATAAATGGGTGGGAGGACTCTGCTGCTCAGGAACCAAAGCCACACTTTGCTAGGCAGTTTTACAGCCTGCAGCTGCAAGCTGAGGGCAGCCGGGCAGAGAGCCTGGCTCTTGTCAGATCCCAGGTGGCAGTAAGAAACTGCTTCACGCCAGCCTCCTGGGAGACCAGGAAACACGTCAGAAAACATCTAGTAGGAGCAACTCACAGGGCTCCCAAGCTTGTCAGTTCTTGTAAGCTCACAAGTTATTCTGGCGAGACTCATACCGGCTGTGCCTGAAACTTTGTTTATTCGAACTCTGTGGATACGCAAGGTTATTAGGGCATCAGTCCAGAGCTACTACCCCACAAGCATACAAAGAAATCATTTAATCTAGAATCTGCATTTTGAAAAAATTTTTTTTAAGATGATCAAAAATTTAACTAAGGAGGAAACAAACATCCCCAAACTAAATATTTTTTTAATTTAAGAAAAACACCAAAAATAAAATTCAAGACTCATATTAATTTCATTTATAAATCTTGATGTGAGCACATTCAAATATCTACATAAATGGATAGTTTTCTGGACAAAAATGTTAACACAATTGTCTGTAGAAGAGTCATAAAATTTCAACAGTGAAACAGTTTAAGACCTTAAGATAATTGTCAGAGAGCTGTCTTGTTATCTACCCAAAAATGGGAGTGTGTGTGAAATGGATCCAGATAATTTCACTGAAGTCTTTCAACCTTTCAAGATTGATACTTATACTATTCCCATCGTATAAAGTTTTTTTATAATAATAAGATAACAACACCAAAACATCAAAAAATATCATAAAAGGAAAGAAAATATCAAATATAATGTGAAAATAATTATGAATTTTTAAAAGCAGTGAGTTTTTTAATGTAGTGAATAAACTGCTTTAATTATTCTTGGCCCTTTGTATTTCAATATAAATTTTAGAATTACCTTGTCAATATCTATGTACATGTGCATGAGCACACACAAACTTTTGGAATTTTATTAGGATTGAACTTTATCTATAGATCTGTTTAGGGAGAATAGACATCTTCACAATATTGAGTGTTTCAATCTGTTAACTTTGTACTTTCATCCATATCTATGTCTTTTTTAATTTCTCTCAAAAGTGTTTTAAAGTTTTCAAGGTGGAGATCTTGCATGTCTTTTGTTAGATTTATTCCTTTGTGTTTGATTTTTGAAATCACCATGCTGAAAAAATACTTTCTAAATTTTATTTGTTTTCTAAATTCTAAATTTGTTTTTTGCTGATATGAGACAAAATAATTTTTATATTTGACTATATTCAGAGACCTTGCTAAATTCACCATTCAGTTATACTTGGTTTCTTGTAGATTCTGGTGCATTTTTACTTGAAGAAGGACAAAGCTTACACTATTATTTATTAAGATCTTTTATAAAGCTAACTAAAGTTTATAAAGTTAAAGTAAGTAATAACAGTGTGCTTTTAGTGCAAGGATTTATAAACTCACCAAAGGGTCAAAAAAGAGTCTACAAGCAAATTCACATTTATAACACTGTAGTGCGGTGAAGAAAAATGGTCTTTTCAACAAATAGTGCTGGGCCATCTAGACATCTATATGGAGAATTAAACCTTGACCCCTACCTCACACCATAAAGGAAATAATTACAGATGGATTGCAAATGTCCATAAAAGGCCCCAAAAAAATCACTTTAATCACCTTGGATACACACACATATTAGGCAAAAGAGAAAAATGATAGGTTATATTAATTTCAAAGACTGTGTAAAAAAAAGAAAATAAAAACACTTTGTAATGCATGTATTTAACAATGGAAAACATACATAAGCAACTCCTAAAATCAATAAGGAAAAGACAGATTACCAGATAGAAAATAGGCAAGAAAGTGAAGAGGGTATCTAAGTGGCCAAGAAACATAAAGATGTGCATTTCCTTGCTTTTCATGGAGAAAATGCAAATGAAAACCTTAACATAATACCACAATTCAGTCATCATAATGGCTAAAAGTGAAAGATTAACAATATGAAGTGTCTGTAGACTCTTGGTAGAATAATTGAAACTCAGGTACACTGATGGGAGGAGTGTAAATTAGTATATATAATGTCATTGGAAAATGGTTTGATATTCTGTATTAAAACCAATCATATGCATAACTTGTGTCTGAACAGCTCCACACCTGACAGAAATACATACATATGCCTAACAAAAGGCATGTGCAAGAATGCTCATAACAGCACTGTTCATAAAGGCCCCTGCATTGGAAACAACTCAAATGCCCATCAACAATAGAATGGATAAGGAAACTGTGGTGTATTAAAATGGTGGAATACAAAAAATCAAATTCCAAATGGTTCAACAATTTAAAGGTAATAGACAAAACCATGAATGTCCTGCCAGAAAGAATTGATAACTTTTATGTCTTGGAGTGGATAAAATCAAAAAGAAAATATTTATAACATTGAAATCATAAAAATTTGAAATTTCTACAGCTAAAGAACTTCTATATTGAAGTCAAAAGAATAACAAAATAACAAGGGAAAAGCTCACATGGGAGCTGAAAGGTATTTCCTGAATTTGTAGAAAATCTCATGCAAATCAGTAAGGAAAAGATTGAAAAGTAAATAGAAAAATGAATAACAAAAATGAACACAGTTTTTGAAAAAAGAAAATAAAACAGGTCCACATATGACAGATGACTAGGATAGAATATAATTAAAGAAATGAAAATTAAAACACCGCTATGCACCTGGTTTTGACTTTAATATTAGCAAAAATTTAAAAAGATTATTTGATGCCCAGCCTACTCCAAATAGCCAAAGCAATCTTGAAGAAAAAAGTTGGAAGGCTCATAATTTCCAATTTCAAAACAGTAATCAAAATAGTGTGGTGCTGGCCCGAGTTTAGACCAATTAGAATATAATAGACCAACTCTATTATCTAGGGTATATGTAACAGAATTGATAGCCCAGAAATAAACTTTCATATTTATAATTAATTGATTTTAAACAGAGAGAAGGAACAGTCTCATCACCAGACGGTTCTGGGAAAACTGTATCCATAGGCAAAAGTATGAATTTAGAACTTTACCTCATTATATATAGAAAAATTAACTTAAAATGGACCAAAGACCTAAAACCATAAAATCTTTAAAAGAAAACCTAAGAGTAAATCTTCATGACCTCAGATTTGCCAATTGTTTCCTAGATGTAATACCTAAAGGTCAAGTCAGAAAAGAAAAAATAGATAAATTGGACTTCACCAAAATTAAAAAATTGGGGATATCAAAGGATACTATCAAGAGAGCGATGAGAAACAGATTGTGAGAAAACATTTTCAAATCACATATCTGAAAAGGGTCTAGTATCCAGAATATATGAAGAACTCCCAAAATTCAACAATAAAAAAAAAGCAATTTTAAAAATGGAAAAGGACTTGTATAGACATTTCTCCAAAGAAGATGTGCAAACAGCCAACAAGCACATAAAAAATATGCAACACCATTAATCATTTGGGAAAAACAAATCAAAACCTCAATGAGAAACCACTTCACACCACTAGGATGGCAATAATGAACCATGTGGAAAACAGCAAGTATTGGCACAGATGTGAAGAAGTCAGAACCTTATACGTTGCTGATGGGATTGTCAGGTGGTACAGTCACTGTGGAAACAGCTCGATGGTTCCTCAACAAGACAACATAGTTAGCACATGACCCTGCAATTCTACCCCTGGGTATATTCTCAAATGGTTCACAGCAGCACTAGTCACAGCAGACAAAGGTAAAAGCAGCTCAGTGCCCATCAGCTGATGAATGGGTCATCCAAACAACGGAGTATTATTCAGCCATAAAAAGGAATGAAGTCCTAGTATGTGCTAAAATGTGGACGAACCTTGAAAATATGCTAAGGGAAGGAAGTCAGACTGCATTTATATGAAACATCCATAAAGCCAGGACCTGGGGGGGAGGATGGAATAGGAGTGACTACTTAGTGGGCTGGGGGCATCCATTTGGGGTGAAGAAAATGTAAAACTAGCAGCAGTGATGGCTGCACAACTTCCTGAACATAATGCCACAGATTTTTAAGCCATAAAATGGTTAAAATATTAAATTTTATGTTACAATTAAAAAAAGAGAATTTGGGGAACCAGGCTCAGGTATTTTCAGTAAGAGCTTAACTTCTTTAAAAAGAAATCAGGCAACATGATTATATGTTTATGTATACACACACTTTCAGGTGTCAACTTCACAGATAGAAATTTACTGTAAGGGTGTACTTGACAAGTATGAATTCAGGCTTTTTCACTTAGCAATTCAGCATTAAAAAGAAATGAAAGACCGGTCAATAGGGAACTGTTTTTTAAGTTACTGTATGACTATATAATGATTACTCTGTGTCCCATGACAAATAATAAAGTAAATCTCACTATGCTGGTAGAAGGACACCTTTCTAAGGCGTATTATTAAAGGAAAAAAGCACAGAACATAAAAAAGGTCTTTATGTGTAAATTAAAATAAAATATATTTACAAAGTCCTTTATTCTACAGAAACCTTACTGCACACTTGCGGTATAGCAGGCACTGCCCTGGCCCCTGCCTATGCAGTGATAGACGCCCTCTGCACTGCTGCTGGTCTGGAGACCTCAGACTGCCCAGAGACAGCATTCTGGCCCCAAGGCAGGCCTTCCTGACAGAGACCAGATGCAAGTGTCCCCTTCACAGAGCCCTTGCGGGTAGGTAGGGGACCTTGGTGTGCAGTGTATTTTAGGAGGCCAGGGCATGTTTTTTTCAAGAAGAAGCCTGCTGTTGGTCTAGTTCCTCTCCACTGTGGCTCTAGTGAAGAATCATGCTCTGGTCTCTCGCCGGCAAGCAGTGGGGCTGTCGCTCTGAAGGTCCTCGTCATGGTTGAGTGGCTTTCTAGGAGAGGTTTCTTCTGTCCGTCTAATTGTATTTAGTAAACTGTTTTGCATGTCATTCAATTTCATTAAGGTTCACAATTTTAAATGAAGGCTGTGTCTGCATGCCAGCCTAGACAAAAGCAATCTCCTCCTTGGGAATCTGGCAATAAAGACTTCACACGTAAGACCAAGCTTTATCTCAGAAAACCAGAGCTCTCAATCTTAACAAACATTTATTATAGTAATAGGCGACCAAATATATGTATTAAACATAAGTGTATGAACCCATTCACTCTTCTTAAAAATAACCAGTAAGCATGCATTTCTGAGCATTTAGGAGAATGTTCTGTGTTCTGTGTACCTGCTTTCCTCTATCTTAACATCAGAACTATGGGCAAAGGACTCCTGACCCCTGTTTTCTCAGTTCAATAGTAACATTAACATCTCTGTGTTTACATTCTGTGGGCAAATGCCCATTACGTCAAGATTTTGTTCAGATTATCTTTCCTTTCCCTAGGATTATAAAAAGGGAGTTGTTTTTCTGCATCCATCCCACAAATGTTTTACAAAGATTAAAATGTCAAAGGTGGAGGGAACAAAAGTCATTTAAAATAAACAGTCTCATATAATATCCTCCATGTCATGAGACCTACATGTGTTTATTTAAACGAAAAAGATGGTTAGTAACGCTGCCTCTTTAAAGCTTTTATGCTACTTTAAGAGACCAACAATATATAATTTTAAATGATTTACTGCCAATACTTTGAACATATACTGAAATCTCTATAAGCTTTACGGGAATAAAAAGCAATTTTATTACAACTTATTATAATATCTCTTCAGAAACCTATGTCTCTGCTAGCATATCTAAACATATGCATTTGGTATATTTTTAATTAGATGCATCTTAAAATTATCAATTAGTATAATAAGAGCAATAAAATAAAAAATTAGAATTAACAAAGTAAAGGTACAATTTAAAGACCAGCACGCCACCAACTTGAGTTCCTGCGACTTTTCTGAGCTGCCTGAGGAGCTGATTCTTTTTCCCCAGGTCACCTCCAGTGTAAGTGTCCTGCCCTTGCTGTGAGCAATTGACCGGGCTGTGAAACTCAGGTCCTCTGAGTTGCCTAAGGGGGCCACAGAATATGTTCTTGGGAGAGATCACTGGAGCTCTCAAAGATGTATATTCTTTCATGTGTCAGTGCTCATATTCTCTTAACTAAGGTTTTTGGCATATAGCATACCACACAATAGATTTAATTATAAAACAGTACTGAACTGTAAAATGTAATAACTTACAATGCAATAACTTTAATCTGCCAAGAGAATCTTTGAAAGGACAGATCTGACGACATATTTTCATTGCATAGAAGTATTTCATTGCTTTCCACTGCCATTACGAATCATTCTAAAATTTGAAATATTTCTCTTGGCACTACCTCGGTGACTCCCTTCCCATCCAGTTGCACTTGTGTTCTTTCTATTCCTCACATAAATCATTCTAACAGCTCAAGAGACCTCATTAGTGATCTGATCTGTTCTAAGCACACAACATATCTTAACTCATTTAACCTTTCTAACAGCCACATAATGTATGACTAGGCCTGTTTGACAGATGAGGACCCTGAAATTGAAAGAGGAAGTAACTCATTCCAGACTCCAGAGCCAGAAAACGGGATGGCCGGATTTGAGCACAGTTCCGCAGTCTACAGAAAGTCTCTGCTCTTAAAATTCTTTCCTTCCATTTCCAAATGGAATGTAACAGCCAAGCAAACAGATTGAGCAGAAAATACACTGCGGGTGAAATTGCACATTTCCAGAATCTCTCACCTGGCCTTAGTGCATCTCCATATCAATAGGCGTTTCCAAGAGGTGGAAGTAGTTCATCTCCCTATCAATATGTAATTCCAAGGAGAAGGGAGGGCGTATCTGTGGCAGAGAGGCTGGGCGGGGGGACCCTTTTTCTGTAGCCGGGTCACAAGACATGGGTGAGCAGGAGTGGACAACGGCTTGTAAACAATAAACAGGTTTCTCCCACTTTATTTCTCTCTTTGACTGATTTCGGTTCAAAGGTATTTTGCCCTGGGCTGGGAAAATATTCCCCCCCTGGAGTTACATACACAAAACTTCATAAAGTTTTTAAAAAACACTTACAATTACATAATTCATTAAAAATTATCTCTTGGTATAAAAGGTGCAGAAACTTAGAAGTGCATGGGGACATGACACCTTGCTATGCCCCAATCTCACACTCTCCATCAGGAATAACTGATATCAGGTGACCTGTGCATCCTCCCATGCTTTCCATACCTTCAACCACATTCGTCACTAAAGTGTATATTCAACATTCAGTGTTCATATATATATACGCTGTGTGTGTGTGTGTTTGAATTCTCAATTTGATTCTCTGAATTATCTTATTCTTATCCCTATTTTTAAACATTTTTTCTCTATATGTTTCATGATATATTATACCTGCTGGGTGGGCACCCCTCACTTTTTCTTTCCTGTCACCTGTTTAGCTAATCCATATATTTTTTTTTATCCTCCAAGTGAGCTTTACCATGAGCTTGTCAAGTTCCATAAAAATATCCTTGGATATAAAAACAATGCAGAACAGAAGGAACAAAACAGCAGTAGACTCAGACACTGAGAAGTGACTAGTGGTTACGAAGAGGGGAGTTCGGGCAGGTGCAGGATGGGGGAGGGGGATAAAGGGGCACAGTAATTCGCAGTCACAGTATAAGTTGATCATGGGGACTGTTGAACCACTGTGATGTACATTTGAAACCAACACAGGATTGTATATTAACAATATTTCAATAAAAAAATAAAATTAAAAAAAATTTTAAATATATCCTTAGGATTATATTAAATGTACCAATTTGGGAAGAACTGCCAAACTGAGTATAACCTTCAGAAATGTCATCATTATCTTCATGTATTTATATGTTTCTTTATATCCTCTGGTAAGATTTTACTGTTTTTTCATATGTACATTGTCATCATTTGACAAACTTAGGTGCGGTGATCAACTTCCCCTGCATACTGCGGGGAAGCTTGATGCCACGGGACACGGCTCCTTCTCAGAGGACACAGCTCACCTTGGAACTGGGCCTGGTGGGCTGTCAGGGGAGTTCTTGCATTAGCGTTACGATTTCTCTTAGGAGTTCTACTGCTTGAGCTAACTTTGGTTATGTTACTTTCTGAAGCCTGTAGCTACCTCTTCTACATCTTCAGGTTCACTGGTCTCCACCCTCACAGTGGTCTCCTGGTTCTCTCTGAGGCCTCGTGGCTCCCTCCTGGCTGCCTTCTGTAGCCCACTGACTTGGCCATCAACTCCCCTGGGTGTGGCAGGACTTCTGAGTCCCAACTACTAGGAGCTGAAAACCATTTGTTGATGTTTCAGAAGGAGTTGGCAATGGGGACATCCCAGATTATTCCAAATGTCCCCACTGCTGTGACAACTCCGTACACTGTCTCCACTCAGCCTCTCCAGAGCAGGTGAGCCACCTGTGAGCACGCCTGTTACTCCTCTCTCAGGGCCTCTTTGCAGGATCTCTGCAGTGCCCCTCCATGCTTTTTGTGTCCCTTTCTGCCCCGCTGTCTCCCTGACAGCTTACAAGGGGGGGCAAATCATCCACCACTTCACAGGCTGTACCTGACCCCACACATAGCATAAAGGCTGTGATCAGCAAAAAGTGTCAGGGTATGTGAGGAGGGGCAGCTGCAGCCCAAAGGCGAGGGTCTTCAGGCATGAACCCATGAGGCTAACCATGTGCATGAGCACAGTAGCTTCTGTCTCTGACGTGTGGGTTCCAGTTACTATACACTGACATCACCCCTTAATTCTCACCACTACCACACAGGGAGATGCTCTCATCTCCATGTATGGCTAAGAAACAGGAGCTCAGAGAGGTTGAAGATCTTGTTGAGGCCACGCAGCTAATGAGAAGCAGAGCCAGTAGTTCAACCATCAGGCAAAACTAACTTCTGATTTTTGGACTCAAAGAGCCCAGAGATTAAAAAGAAGAGCCTCAAGTCCATGATTTCGTAATTGTCATCTACACAGCCTCCCACGTTCTGTATCACAAGTGAGGTGTGGATGATGGCTAAGTGGTGAATATCACCAGGCAGAGAACATTCCCAGGGCTCCAAGGGTGCTGGGCCAATACCTGCAAGCCTTCCATTGTGCACAAAGCAATAAATACCCAGGAGTTTTCTATGAAAGATCCATAGTTGTTCTATAGTTCTAAAACAGAATTTTATTTGTTTTCTAGGTATAACATAGGAAGAGATTTCAAAATGTATCTTAAGAGTCATAGAAACAAATCAGGTGCTACCCACACTGACAGTAGTTTGGTCTCAACAAAATCAGAGAACCAGGAAAATTAGATGAGTTAGGACATGGCCTCTGCCGCACCTTTCCATGCGGGCCTCCCGGGCATCCTGGCCCACAGCTGACATTTCCAGATTCACCCAACATGGAAATTAAGATCCCAGGCCCTGGCACATGGGTGGCTGGCATCATATTGGGCAACCTCTTGCCAGTGCTCCTTGGCTGAGGAACATGTGTCCCTGAAAAGGGATAATGCTGATGTCTTCCTCACAGGGTTGTTGTGAGAGTTCGGCTTAGTGATGCACGTGCCATCTTTAGCTCAGTGCCTAGCATGCAGCAGGTGCTCAATTATGGGAGTGAGCATGTCTCCAATGATCAATGATAAGGTAGGGAGGGAAACTAGAGGGACCGAGCACCACAAGACCTGGATGGCATCCTCCAACTGGACGGGCCCTGGGTTTCCCATAGATGAGGGCAGCCGCAGGACAGACACTCAGCTCAAACATTCCTAAATATAAGGACGAATCGTGGCTATGGTTTAGAAAGGGGGATACCGGCCTCACAACCACCCGAAGCCCCCAGGGCCCCTGGCCTCTTGCCCCTGTACTCGCTGAGTCTATCCTCTTGTCAACTTCACCTCCACAAGGACTGTGACCCTGGCAGACAGACCCTAGTTCCCCATCTCAGGCTTCATCAGAGATAAGCAAGCTTCCTCTCCCTCCAGGGCAGCAGGAAAGGTCCAGAGAAGGTCACAGCTGGCCTCCCACGTGTCACACCACCTCTAGGGGTGAAGCCCATTACAAGGAGGAAGAAGGATGGACTGGAGAGAACGTGAGACAATGGGGACTCTTCAGATACCTCTGATGAAAATATGGCTCACCTTGGCACATCAGTATGTATCTGAGTCTACAAATACCCTTGGAAAGAATTTCAATAATTATAACCATAGATTTAAAAGACTATGAGGCAGGAGGGGGGGGGTCGAAGATGGCAGCATGAGCAGGGCGGTGGAAATCTCCTCCCCAAACCATATATACTTGTGAAAATACAACTATTCCTAAAAGACAGATGAGAGATACAGTACAACAGCCAGGCTACAGCTATATCTGCGAGAACTCAGTGCCTAATAAGCGCGTAAGATACAAAGCCACGACCCATTAGGACCTGAGCACTCCCCCACCCCAGCTCACCTGCGGGAGGAAAAGAATCAGAGTGGGGAGGGAGTGGAAGCACAGGCCGGCTAAATAACCAGCCCTGGTGATCTGCATGGGGAGCACAGACACACATCGCATGGTGCACCGGAGATTAGAGAAACAGAAGGGCAGCATCCGAGAGGGAGACTGCGAGCAGGTCCCCACAGCCAGATCCCCTGGGACAAAAGAAAAGCGGGCGCTTTTTTAAAAGTCTTAAAGAGACAAGGGCCCAACAGTGGAACAAAATCATCCCAGCACACTCAGCCCAGCAGGCTGGGAATCTTGAGGAATTTCGAGCCCCCTTACCAGCTGCCAGGTAAAGCAGCCCCACTGAAGCCCCTCACAGTGATAAGCAGCCTGCCATTCGTTCCCCCCAGCTAGCGCTGCAAACAGTCTGGCGGATACGCCACAGGTGCGGAACAGCGGGAGAGCGGTCCCGCCCACAGCAACCACACAGAATCTCCTCCCGGCGTGCATGCAGCTAACCGGGAAGGGCCACGGAAGCCAGAACAAGGTCCAGAAGGCACCAAAGGGTGCAGAACGCACCCGGCGTGGCTGCAAACCCCCGCAGTGCCCTAGGCTAGCCTGAGGGTGGCCCCGCACATGGCAGCTCAGGGGATTATTCCAGAGACTGCTTCCCAGTGTGCAGGTAACCAGCACAGGCTGCAGAGAAGGGCAAGGAGAACAACAAGCAGGAAGGGACTTTGTTCTCCCAGCTGACACACGTGGCACCTTCCTGCGACCACTTCTATGGTCATGAAAAGACAGAAGAATATAGTCCAGTCAAAGATCACCCAGACCCAGAGAGAGGGCCTGATGGGATAGATTTAAACAATCTTCCTGAAAAAGAATTCAGAATAAAAGTCATAACCATGCTGATGGACCTACAGAGAAATATGCAAGAGCTAAGGGAGGAAGTCAGGAGGGACATTACAGAAATGAAACAATCGATTGACGAGCTTAAGAGCAGACTGGACGAGGTGTAAGAGACTGTTAATGGAATAGAAATCAGAGAACAGGAGTACAGAGAAGCTGAAGCAGAGAGAGATAAAAGGATCTCTAGGAATGAAAGAATATTAAGAGAACTGTGTGACCAATCCAAATGGAACAATATTCGCATTATAGGAGTACCAGAAGAAGAATAGAGAGAAAAAGGGATAGAAAGTGTCTTTGAAGACATAATTGAGGAAAACTTCCCCAAGGTGGGAAAGGAAATAGTCTCTCAGACCATGGAAGCCCACAGATCTCCCAACACAAGGGACCCAAGTAAGACAACACCAAGACATATAATAATTAAAATGGCAAAGATCAATGATGAGGAGAGAGTTATTAAAGGCAGCTAGAGAGAGAAAAAAGATCACCTACAAAGGAAAAACCCATCAGACTATCATCAGACTTCTCAACAGAAACCTTACAGGCCAGAAGAGAATGGCATGATATATTTAATGCAATGAAACAGAAGGGCCTTGAACCAAGAATACTGCATCCAGCACGATTATCATTTAAATTTGAGGGAGGGATTAAACAATGCCCAGACAAGTGAAAGTTGAGGGAATTTGCCTCCCACAGACCACCTCTAAAGGATATCTTCAAGGGACTGCTCAAGATGGAAGCACTCCTAAGGCTAAAAAGATGTAACCAGAGAAAATAAAATCATAGCAAAGAAAGCAGACCATCCAAATACTAACTAAAGGCAAAAAATAAAATCAACTATCCACAAAAACAGTCAAAGGAAACAAACGAGTACAGAATAAAACACCTAGCATATAAACAATGGAGGAGGATGAATAAGAAGGGAGAGAAATAAAGAATCATCAGACTGTGTTTATAATAGCTTAACAAGAGAGTTAAGTTAGACTGTTAGATAGTAAAGAAGCTACCCTTGAACCTTTGGTAACCACAAATCTAAAGCTGGCAATGGCAATAAGTATATAATCTATCAATAATCACCCTAAATGTAAATGGACTGAACGCACCAATCAAAAGACACAGAGTAACAGAATGGATAAAAAAGCAAGACCCATCTATATGCTGCTTACAAGAAACTCACCTCAAACCCAAAGAAATACACAGACTAAAACTGAAGGGATGGAAAAAGATATTTCATGCAAACAAAAGGGAGAAAAAAAGCAGGTGTTGCAGTACTTGTATCAGACAAAATAGACTTCAAAACAAAGAAAGTAGCAAGAGATAAAGAAGGACATTACATAATGATAAAGGGGTCAGTCCAACAAGGGGATATAACCATTATAAATATATATGCACCCAACACAGGAGCACCGACATGTGTGAAACAAATACTAACAGAATTAAAGGTGGAAATAGAAAGCAATGCATTCATTTTAGGAGATTTCAACACACCACTCACTCCAAAGGACAGATCAACCAGACAGAAAATACGACACAGAGGCACTGAACAACACACTAGAACAGATGGACCTAACAGACACTTATAGAACTCTACACCCCAAAGCAGCAGAATACACATTCTTCTCAAGTGCACATGGAACATTTTCCAGAATAGACCACATATTAGGCCACAAAAAAAACCTCAGTAAATTCAAAAATATTGAAATTCTACCAACCAACTTCCGAGATCACAAAGATATAAAACTAGAAATAAATTGTACAAAGAAAACAAAAAGGCTCACAAATACATGGAGGCTTAACAACATGCTCTTAAATAATCAATGGATCAACGACCAAATTAAAACAGAGATCAAACAATATATGGAGATAAATGACAACAACAGCACAAAGCCCCAACTTCTGTGGGACACAGTGAAGGCAGTTCTAAGAGGAAAGTATATAGCAATCCAGGCCTATTTAAAGAAGAAGAACAATCCCAAATGAGTAGTCTAAAGTCAAAATTATTGAAAGTGGAAAAAGAAGAACAAAAGAGGCCCAAACAGCAGAAGGAGGGACATAATAAAGATCAGAGAAGAAATAAATAAAATTGAGAAGGATAAAACAATAGAAAAAAATCAGTGAAACCAAGAGCTGGTTCTTTGAGAAAATAAACAAAATAGATAAACCCCTAGCCAGGCTTATTAAGAGAAAAAGGGAATCTACACACATAAACGAAATCAGAAATGAGAAAGGAAAAATCACGACGGACACCACAGAAATACAAAGAATTATTAGATGCTAACAAGCTGGATAACCTAGAAAAAATGGACAACTTTCTAGAAAAATACAACCTTCCAAGACTGACCAAGGAAGAAATAGAAAATCTGAACAGACCAATTACCAGCAACAAAATTGAATCAATAATAAACTACCCAGGAACAAAACTCCCGAGCCAGATGGATTCACCGTTGAATTTTATCAGACACTTAGAGAAGACGTAATACCCATTCTCCTTAAAGTTTTCCAAAAAATAGAAGAGGGAATACTTCCAAACTCATTCTATGAAGCCAGCATCACTCTAATACCAAAACCAGGCAAAGACACCACAAAAAAAGAAAATTACATTCATGATGAACATAGATGCAAAAACACTCAACAAAATATTAGCAAACCGAATTCAAAAATACATCAAGAGGATCATATACCATGATCAAGTGGGATTCTTCTCAGGGATGCAAGGATGGTACAACATTCAAAAATCCATCAATATCATCCACCACATCAACAAAAAGAAGGACAAAAAGAGGACTCTCTTGTTCCCTCCTAGCATGAGTCGGGAGCTCTGTCCTTTCACTTTATCTCTAAATAAAAGCCTGTACCTTGCTCTCCTACCTTGAGTGTTTGTGAAGCTCATTCTTTGGCTTCGTGAACAAAAACCCCGGCATCATCTTCGGGGGCTCGTCCAAGATAACATCAAAGGCCTTTCTGGCTGTTTCCTCGTCAAGTAATGGTCATCCCTGTGGGGCCAACTTGTGAAAAATATGCACTTTAGGTATCCAAGGAATTTTCTGAAGAAGGATTCATGGCTGATGTTGACTTAGATCATAGTTGTACACTAAATAAGAAAATACAAAATGCACAGCTGGCTCAGTATAATTTTATTTTGGTGGTTAGAGAAAAGGAAAAGACAAATAATGCTGTAAATGTTTGAACAAGAGACAACCAAATTCATGGAGAGATTTTAGTAACTTCTGCCATTGATAAATTGAAGAATCTTAAGAAATCACATACACTAAATGCTGAAGAAGACTTCTGAAATCCTTCCTTGTACTTGCTTCTGTGTAACCTTATTTTGACCCTTGAAAATGCAGTTTTCTTAATGTTAACACTTCTAACAACCTTGGACCCACTGATGAGCACATTAAGAAAGGAGACAATGAATACCTGATATGAACACAGCTTAATTCACTAATGT
Source organism: Phataginus tricuspis (assembly GCA_029783875.1). Classification (NCBI taxonomy): domain Eukaryota; kingdom Metazoa; phylum Chordata; class Mammalia; order Pholidota; family Manidae; genus Phataginus; species Phataginus tricuspis. Next base: position 3,458,818 of record JAQQAC010014596.1, on the reverse strand, counting down.
TTCTGCAGACCAAAAAAAGGACAAGCTCGGAATATTTTTAATTTCCCAAATGCCCTGAGAGACTTAAGTACGAAAATGTTACTCACTGAAAGAGGGAAATACTAGGAAATGAAGATTATGAGGTATTGTTAAGATGTGTGGTTTTCAAAAGATAGTCTTCAAATAAAAGTCTGCAAAGGTTTTTGAATGGGGGAAAATATTATTTTCTAATAACTTTTATTTCAGGTATTTGTTTTACTGAGGTTCACAATGAAACTTTATCTCTAAAATTATAATCATTACTTAATTTATTTTAACTAGCCAACAACCACAAAAGAAGAAACTAGTATACTGGATTACTGACAGAGGACCCTGAACTTCAGAAAATTTCAGTGTTAAGGAATCGTTTGGGGGTTTTTTTGCACCACAGGTTAAACGCTGATTTAGAGCATTCTAATTGAGAACTGAGCCATGTTCATCTTTAGAAAAAATAAATTCCTGAATAAAATGTAAAAAAAAAAAAGGACAAAAACCACATGATCTGAAAAAGCATTCAACAAAATTCAACATCTATTCATGATAAAAACTCTCAACAAAATGGGTATAGAGGGCAAGGACCTCAACATAATAAAGGCCATATATGACAAATACACAGCCAGCATCATACTAAACAACAAGAAGTTGAAAGCTTTTCACCTAAGATAGGGAACAAGACAAGGATGCCCACTCCCCCCACTTTTATTCAACATAGTGCTGGAGGTCCTAGCCACGGCAATCAGACAAAAAAAAAAGAAAGAAAGAAATATAGGCATCCAGATTGGTAAGGAAGAAGTCAAACTGTCACTATTTGCAGATCACATGATATTGTACATAAAAAACCTAAAGAATCCACTCCAAAACTACAACTAATATCTGAATTCAGCAAAGCCACAGGATACAAAATTAATACACAGAAATCTGTAGTATTCCTACACACTAATGATGAACTACCAGAAAGAGAAATCAGGAAAATAATTCCATTCACAATTGCATCAAAAAGAATAAAATACCTAGGAATAAACCTAACCAAGGAAGTGACAGACCTATACCCTGAAAACTGTAAGACACTCTTCAGAGAAATTAAAGAGGACACTAATAAATAGAAATTCATTCCATGCTCTTAGCCAGGAAGAATTAATACTGTCAAAATGGCCATCCTGCCTAAAGCAATCTACAGATTCAATGCAATCCCTATCAAAGTACCAACAATGAACTGGACCAAATAGTTCTAAAATTCATATGGAACCACAAAAGATCCTGAATAGCCAAAGCAATCCTGAGAAAGAAGAATAAAGCAGGGGTATCTCGCTTCCCAACTTCAAGCTCTACTACAAAGTCACAGTAAACAGGGCAATTTGGTACTGGCACAAAAACAGACCCACAGACCAGTGGAACAGAATAGAGAGTCCAGATATTAACCCAAACATATATAGTTAATTAATATATGGTAAAGGAGCCATGGATATACAATGGGGAAATGACAGCCTCTTCAACACCTGGTGTTGGCAAAACTGGACAGCTTTATGTAAGAGAATGAAACTGGACCATTGACTAACTCCATACACAGAAGTAAATTCGAAATGGATCAAAGACCTGAATGTAAGTCATGAAACCATAAAACTCTTAGAAAAAACATAGGCAAAAAATCTCTTGGACATAAACATGAGCAACTTCTTCATGAACATATCACCCCGGGCAAGGGAAACAAAAGCAAAAATGAACAAGTGGGACTATATCAAGCTCAAAAGCTTCTGTACAGCAAAGGACACCATCAGTAGAACAAAAAGACATCCTACAGTATGGGAGAATATATTCATAAATGATGTATCTGATAAGGGGTTGACATCCAAAATATATAAAGAACTCACGCACCTTAACAAACAAAAAGCAAATAATCCAATTAAGAAATGGGTAGAGGACATGAATAGACACTTCTCCAAAGAAGAAATTCAGACGGTCAACAGGCACATGAAAAGATGCTCCACATCGCTAATCATCATAGAAATGCAAATTAAAACCACAGTGAGATATCACCTCACACCACTGAGGATGGCCAACATCCAAAACACAAACAACAACAAATGCTGGCGAGGATGTGGAGAAAGGGGAACCCTCCTACACTGCTGGTGGGAATGTAAATTAGTTCAGCTATTGTGGAAAGCAGTATGGAGGTTCCTCAAAAAACCAAAAAATAGAACTACCATTTGACCCAGGAATTCCACTCCTAGGAATTTACCCTAAGAATGCAGAAGCTCAGTTTGAAAAAGACATATGCACCCCTATGTTTACTGCAGCACTATTTACAATAGCCAAGATTGGGAAGCAGCCTAAGTGTCCATCAGTAGATGAATGGATAAAGAAGATGTGGTACATATACACAATGGAATATTATTCAGCCATAAGAAGAAAAAACAAATCCAGACATTTGCAACAACATGGATGGAGCTAGAGGGTATTATGCTCTGTGAAATAAGCCAGGCAGAGAAAGACAAGCATCAAATTATTTCACTCATCTGTGGAGTATAAGAACAAAGAATAAACTGAAAGAACAAAACAGCACCAGACTCACAGAACCCAAGAATGAATAACAGTTACCAAAGGGAGAGGGACTGAGGAGGATGGGTGGGAAGGGAGGGATAAGGGGGAAAAAGGGCCATTACAATTAGCACACATTGTGTGAGGGAAGAGGGCATGGGGAGGGCAGTGCAACACAGAGAAGACAGGTAGTGATTCTATAGCATCTTACTACACTGATGGACCGTAACTGTAATAAGGTATGTGGTGGGGACTTGTTAATGGGGAGAGTCCAGTAACCATAATGTTGCTCATGTAACTGTACATTAATGATACCAAAATAAAAAAAAAAGGAAGCTAATTGTAAAGGTAGGCAGAAACTTAAGGTTGGTGAAAACACAAGGAAAAGTGGAGATACAAAACAACCAGAAAACAAAAGTTAAAATGGCAGTATTAAGTCCTTGCATGTCTATAATTACCCTAAATGTAACTGCATTGAAATCACCAATCTAAAGGCATAGAGTCTCTAGGTGTATTAATAAACAGGCTCAATTATGTGCTGCCTTCAGGATACTCATTTCAGCTCTAAAGACAAACATAGCCTCAAAGTGAAGGAATGGAAGATAATACTCCAAGCAAGTCATCCCAAAAGAGTAGGTGTGGGCATACTTACATGAAACAAAATAAACTTCAGGCCAAAAAAGGTAACAAGAGATAAAGGGGTAAGTAAATATATCAAGAAGACACAACAATCAAATATATATGCTCCCAAAACCTGAATACTGAAATGTATTAAGCAAATGCTAACAGATCTTAAGAGAGAAATTGACAACAATAACAGTAGGGCACTTCAATATTCAATATCCCACTATCAGTAACTGCTAGATTGTCCAGACAGAAAATCAACAAAGACATGTTGGAACTGAAACACGTTTTAGAACAAATTAACTTAACAGGTATAGACAGAACATTCTATCCAACATCAGATACACATTTTCTCAAGTGCACATGCGATATTCTCCAGGACAGATCATACCACAAACCACTAAATAAATCTCAGCAAATTTAAGAAGACTGAAATCATTCCATTTACCTTCTTTTGATTACAATGGTATGAAGTAAACAGAGGAAAGTGAGAAGATCTACAAATATGTGGAAATGAAACAATACATTTCTAAACAACCAATGGATCAAAGAAATAAACTACAAAATGATCTCAAAACAAATGCAAATATATCAAATTCTGTGAGGTGCAGCAAGGCAGCTCTGAAAACTTATAGCAATAAATGCATATATTAAGAAATCAGAAAAGATCTCAAATATACAACCTAACTTTACACCTCAAGGGACTAGGAAGAAAGGAACAAATAAGCCCCAGTTAGTAAAAGGGAAGAAATATCAATCATAAGAGACTACTGTGAATAATTATATGCCAAAAACAGACAAGAACTACAAAAACAACCAGAAAACAATAAACAAAATGGCAGTAAGTACATACCTATCCATAATCACTTTAAACGTAAATAGTCTAAGTGTTCCAATCAAAAGACATAGGATGACTGAATGGATTAAAAAAAAACAAGACCCATCTATATACTGATCCAAAGAGACTCACTTCAGACCTAAAGACACATATAGACTGAAAATGAAGGGATGGAAAAAGATATCCCATGGAAATGGAAGTGAAAAAAAAAAAGCTGGGGAAGACCTACTTGGATCAGGAAAAAAATGGACTTTAAAACAAAAACTGTAACAAGAGACAGAGAACAATAATACATAATGATAAAGGGATCAATCCAACAAAAAGATGTAACAATTATAAATATGTATGCATCCAATATACCTCACTATATAAAGCAAATAATATTAACAGACATAAAGGGAGAAATTGACAGTAAAAGAGTAATAGTAGGGAACATTAAGACTCCACTTACACCACTGGCTAGATCATACACAGAAAATCAATAAGGAAACAGGCTTTGAACAACACATTAGACTAGATTCACTTAACACAGACAGACAGAACATCCCATAGCAAACAGTAGAATGCACATTCTTCTCAAGGACACATGCAACACTGTCCATGACAGATGACATGTAAGGCCACAAAGCAAGACAGCAAATTTAAGAAAGTTGAAGTCATATCAAGCATCTTTTCCCGCCACATTATGAAACTAGAAATCGTTAACAAGAAAAAAACTGGAAGAAACACAAACATGTGGAGGCCGAACAACATGCTACTGAATAACCAATGAATCAAGGAAGAAATCAAAGGATATAAAAAAAATACCTGGAGAACAATAAATGCAGTTTCCCATTTGGTTTCTTTTCTAACCTCGCGCCCCGACAAAAACAAACCCCAACGTATCGCAATTCTTACCCCTATTTCCCGCTGCACAGTTCCAAGGCCCTGACTTCCCTGGGACCTTTCAGACTCAGATCTCCCGCTGTTTCCACCGCCCCGTTTTACCAGCAGCTCCTACTCTGGTTTTAGAGGACCAGCCTCCCTGCGCCCTCTTCCACGCGCTCCTGTCGCGCCGGGACAGGCCCGGAGGGAACCGAGACCCTCGCTTCTGGCTCTCGCCGGTCCCTCCCTACGCTCGGCGGCCGGGGCAGACCTTCAGAGACGGACGCTGAGGGACCGGGCCAGGCTCGCCCAGGCCTCCGAACCCAGCCCGCGCACCGTCCCACGTCCCCGGGGCCGGGTGTGCCGCGGGCCACGAGCTCACCTCGTAGAGCGCCTGTACCATCTCGACCAGCACCCACTGCTCCGCCACGGCCGCCATTCCCAGCCGCCCCGGCTTCCTTCCCGAAAGCAAGCGGGTCAAACAGCGCGCGGCGCGGACCAAAGACGTATGCGCGCCTGGGGCGGGGCGACTGAGCGCTGGGCTCCGCCCCCTGGCGCTTGCGCACTGCGCCGGAAAGCGGAAGGCCGAGTCCTCTCCTGGGACAGCTGTTGACCTGAGCCTCCTACTTGGGGCGGGGATGTTGGGAAACTGCGGGTGATTCTCCTGGCAGGTGTTCCCACGCGTGGGAGGTGCGTGGAAAGATAGACCCAGTCAGAAAGGGTGTCTGAAGAATGACCTTGAGTGTCTCACAAAAACACCCAAACTAAACATGATCAAGTCAGTCAATACACTTCTTACTTTATTCCAAACTTACACTAAAGTAAACGTTGAAGCCCAAGCCCTAAAGACAACGGACAAGCAGCTACGACAGCGGCCCAGTTAAGTTTCAAAAGTCCATCATAACATGACAGCAAATGGCAGTGTGGCTCCAGGTTGGATCCTGGATGAGGGCTGTGCAACTCAGAGAAAACACGTAGTCATTCTATAGCATCTCACTACGCCGATGGACAGTGACTGCAATGGGGTAGGTGGGGGGGACCTGATGAAGGGGGTACTTTAGTAACCATAATGTTGCACATGTAATTGTAGATTAACGATACCAAAATAAATAAAAAATAAAAAAAGACTATGAGGCAGGTCTGAGAAGCTTTCCATATCAATTTCCTCAGTCATTTTTTGTCGTGAGAAGCAACACAGCATTTGAAAAAGGGAAAATAAAGAATAATGAAGAATGTATAAAATGACATTGAATAAAAATAAATTCATAAAGGTAATTCGATAGAAGTGTTTTCATGGCTTACAATTTATAAGCTGCCTGATAATTCACCTCTCAGGTTTTTTGTAAAATTTTATGTCCAGCTGAGGATTCATCACTGCAATATTAGCTTAGGTGACATTCTCAGCACGTATAAAAGTGACTTGCACTCCTTCGGAGATGCTGAGGAGCCCCCTGCAAGGCCATCTGGTACAGGTACAGGGGCCACGCTGGGTAAACAAGGTTTTTCTGCAGGTCCCTGTCGGGTCTGCCAGGCAACGGCGAGCGCCTCGGGCAGGAAGCGGCTCTCAGGAGGCACTAATTAACAGTGACAGCCGCGACAGTGGCTTTTTTCCCAACATCTATTTCGAGACACAAAAGGGAACCCAGCCTTTGGGAGAGAAGAGTATCTGTAATGACTTTTAAGAGGTAATTTAGTGATTCAGGTGTTAGGAGACATTGAATCTTATCATTCAGTTATTAAAAATTGTCAGTGCTGATATTTTCTTTCTCATCTCCACTCAAGCAAGAAAATAAGCTTTTATGCTAGAATAATTCAGTTAGAGTCAGGCAGACAACTCAGTGATCCTGGCAGCCACAGGCTGCCAAAGGGGTCTGATGTGGATGGCTTTTAACACCTTAAACTCTTTTAAGGAAGTTCATGTATAATGATCATGAAAATTTTTGTGATTTTTAACATATACTGTATTTTGAACTTTACAAAAAAGTAACTTAATAATACCAATTATACTGACTAATGTTCAACGGGAGACGTTTGGAGATCCTTATTTTGGTCATGTTTTGAAGGAGGGCTTGAACTCACTATTCAATTACGAAATAACTCAAGATGACAACCTCTCCGTTCATTTAATATTTATATTGCTCTCCGTTCTTCAAAAGCTCTCATTGCCTCTGAGCGTCATATGTTTGTCATGGAGCAACCCGTACTTCCAGGGGGTGGCCATGGCTGTGCCTGCCCCTGAGGGCCCTGGATGTTTCTTATCAGTTGCATTCATCAGTCATGACATCTTGTAATCTACGTTCATCGACAGGTTCGTTTACTAACGTACATACTGAAACACTGACGTTTATAGGACAGAGCAACTCGTCTTTAGATGCCTTGGGAACAAAAGAAGAGAGGCATTTTGAAAAAATCCTAACATTTCGGGAGTATCTTCCGTGTCGACTCTCTTCATAGCCAGATTCTAGGTTCTTAGCCTTTCAGGAAACCCAGATACTGGGTGGAGGGTCAAAGGCTCCGGCACTTTCTGGATTCCTGGTTTTGTGCACTGCCCACCTTCACAGAGGTGTTCCCTCATGGTGCATATGTGAATATGAATTCAAAGACATTGTGTTTTATATGGAGTTGATAATGTGATGGATGTAACACTCCACACTAATTAGGAAGACCTGCCAGGCAGTGGAGTCGGCGCCATGCAGCAGCAGGTGGAATTGTGGTTGGCAGATGGAAGGTTGGTTTTGTTGGGGGGAAGGTCAGTTTGAGAGGGTCTTCAGAGGTGGGTGTACCACGCATCTCAAAACCTAAGAAAGAACCAAAAAAGGGTGATGAGTGATGGACAGAGAGGGGTACCCATTGAAGAGACCCAGCCAGAGGGTGAATCCAAGATGATAGCAAAGATCCGACGGTCGGACGTTTCCTGCTCAGACTGGATGCCTCCCAACAGGAAATTTGCTTTGATGCCTTTTAATTCTCAGGATGAACATATATGATTAAAAATTGTTTTGAGAGTTTATGAATTTATAAAATTTTTTATGCTGAGAAACATTTGATATTTTAAAATTTTGAATTGACTAATGTCTTGAAACAGTCTGTTGTTTTGTCCTCAGTAATTTGATGGGTGGCAGTCATTTAGAATAATGTGATTCCCAAGCATTTTGATATAAGGTCTCCTTTCTCAAATTAAAAGGATGTATAGTGATACTGAACCACTATGAATTCAATAAGACATTAATAGAATGTGCTACTATTTCTGGAAAAAAAAAGACATGACTGTGTGAAAATGTTATTTATATAGTCTGCATACAATGCTTTCTCAGACTTCATGTGAATTAATGGACATTGTGATCATTTTTCTGAGTATCTCTGTGACTCCCTAGATCATACACGGGAAACTTTTTCGTTTGAGTGCTTGTTTTCATTCCACATAAAACTGAAAATATCATTCGTGCATATGCCTAACAACTTGACTTCCTGCATGTTTAAGAATAAATGATGAGAACTTAGTATTCAGGTTTATACAGGGTGGAATTTGTGTGTCTTCTTCAACGGAGACTGAGAAGGGAAAAAGAAAATGAAGAAGAAATAGACAAATATCCTTCCTTGCACATGAGATCCTCACAAACGAGACGGACTTGCTGTCTTACTGAGCGCACAGATAGCCTGGATTTTCATTCTTCCTTTGCAATGAGATGTGCCCGTGTGGCTGTGTTCTAGGAAATGGACTGTGAGTAGAGGTGATGCGTGTTCCCCAGCGCAGCACCCGAAAGCCTGCCCGGATGAACCTCCAAGCTGTTCTCCTTCCTGGGGTGGAGTGGAGACAACAAGGTGCGTGACCTCAAAATCCACATGGTGAAAAGGGCAGAACCACCAGTGGATCCCGTAAGCCCGGGTCCCTGAGTGTCCCCTTGGGGCGCATCCACCTCAATCAAGAGCACCCGTCTGGAAATCATGTGAGTGAGAAATAGGTTTTATTGTGGTTCAGCCATTATATGTTCTGAATTTTGTTATGATTGTGACCTTAACGAACGCACCATGTGGTAAAAATGGAATTACTTTTAATAACTACAAATGAATCTAATGTCTTTACGATTCTGTGACGTGGACTGAGGCACCTTACGTCACTGCCGCTGCGGATCATCCTGTACAATTTGCACGTTCTCCAGGTGCAGTAGTGTGTCTGCTGTGTGAGGTGTAACAGGCACAGTTTTACATATTTTAGCTTCATATGTTTTAAAATATTTTTATGGAGGTAAAATGTATGTATAGGGAATGTGCAAGAATTAAGTGTACAGTTCAGTGAGGTATTTTGTTGTTTATAAATGTTTATCCTCACGCAATCAGCACCCACACCAAAACAGAGAACACGCCCACCATCCTCCGGAGTTCCCACTGGCTTCCTTCTGGTCAGTCCCACTGCCCCTCCTCCCATAAGCAACCACTGTGGATTTCTAGCACCATGGATTAATTCTGCCTGCTTTTGGACTCCACCTGAGTGGAATCATACCAATATACTCTAACATATGTTTGGTTCTTTTGCATAGCACAGTGTTTTTGCATTTCATCCGTGTTGTTGTATGTATGAGTAATTCGTTCGTTTGAATCACTGGGTCGTATTCCAGTACAGTGAATATATCATTGAATTCAGTCGTTTTGATGTTGATGGACATTTATGCTGTTTGCAGCTCAGAGCTATGATCAACATTCTTGCACAGTTTTTTGATTTTTATTTTTGAGCATTTATTTTTATTTTGCTTGGTAAATGCTTTAGTATAATTGTTGTACCAGAAGGTAGATATAGTTTTTAGAAGAGTTTTACAGTGTTGTACCATTTTATAATCAGAGTTCTGGTTGTTCTGCATCCTCACCAGTCTTTGGTGTTCTGAGCCCCTCTCTGTTATGGCTATTCTGGGTGTAGAATTGTGTATCACTTCAGTTTTAACCTGCATTTCCCTGATACTTAACACCATACTGCTATTTCTCACTTGCTTAATGTTCATTCATATTTGCTCTTCTGTAAAGTTCAAATATTTTAACCATTATTTTGATCTTTTTGACTTTTTACTGTAGATTAGTAAGCTATCATGAATATTCTGGAATACTTCTTCCAGTAAATACTTGACTTTTCATTCTCTTTCTATGATGTCTCTGATAAACAAGATCATAGCATCGAAAATCAATCTATGCATCCAAAAACTTTTCACATGTAGTGCCTCTATATCCTGTCTACAAAATCTTTACCTTTCCCCAACTCATGAAGATATGTCCTTCTGTTTTCTTTTAGCAAGTTTATAGTTGACATTGAAATTTGGTCTGTTATATGTCTCAAATTAATTTTTGTGTGTGGTATGAGATGGAGTCAAAATTCATTTTTTCCTAAAAACTTATATGGTCTATGGCCTTTGTTTAAAAACGTCTCTTTCTCTATTGAGTGATCTTAGCATATCTGTCAAAAACAATTGACCAAAAATCATTAGGGAAACACAAATCAAAACCACAATGAGGTATTGGTATCTCACACTAGTCAGAATGGCCACTATCCAAAAGATAAGAAATAACAAATGTTGGCAAGAATGTGGAGAAAAGGGAACCCTCCTACACTGTTGGTGGGAATGTAAATATGGAGCACCCTCAAAACACTAAAACTAGAAATACCATACAACCCAGCAATTCCACTTCTGGGAATTACTCAAAGAAACAAAATCACTAATTCAAAAAGATATATGCACCCTTATGGTCACTGCAGCATCATTTACAATAGCAATGATATGGAAGCAACCCAAGTGCCCATCAATAGATGAATGGATTAAGAAGATGTGGCACATATATGCAACGGAATATTAGCCATAAAAAAGAAGAAAAACTTGCCATCTGTAACAATATGGATGGACCTACAGGGTATCATGCTTGTGAAATAAGCCAGATGGAGAAAGATAAATACCATGTAATTTCACTTATATGTGGAATCTAAGAAACAAAACAAACAAATAAACAAAAAAAAGAAATACACCCAGAAATATAGACAACAGACTGTTAGTTACAATAGGGAAGGGGGTGAGGAGGATGGGTGAAATAGGTGAAGAGGATAAAGAGGCACAGACTACAAATTTTCTTTTAATTTTTTATTAAGGTATTATTGATATACACTCTTATGAAGGTTTCACATGAAAAAACAATATGGTTACTACATTTACCCATATTATCAAGTCCCCACCTATACCCCAATGCAGTCACTGTCCATCAGTGTAGTAAGATGCCACAGATTCACTATTTACCTTCTCTGTGCTACACTGTTTTCCCCATGATCCCCCACACCTTGTGTACTAAACATAATACCCCACAATCCCCTTCTCCCTCCCTCCCCACCCGCCCTCCCACACCCCTCTCCTTTGGTAACCACTAGTCCCTTCTTGGAGTCTCTGAGTCTGCTGCTATTCTGTTCCTTCAGTTTTGCTTCTTGTTATACTCTACAAATGAGGGAAATCACTTGGCACTTGTTTTCTCTGCCTGGCTTATTTCACTGAGCGTAATATACTCCAGCTCCATCTATGTTGTTGCAAATGGTTGGATTTGTTTCTTTCTTATGGCTGAATAGTATTCCATTGTGTATATGTACCACTTCTTCTTTATCCATTCATCTACTGATGGACACTTAGGTTACTTCCATATCTTGGCTATTGTAAAAAGTGCTGCAACAAACATAGGGGTGCATATGTCTTTTTGAATCTGAGAAGTTGTATTCTTTGGGTAAATTCCAAGGAGTGGGATTCCCTAGTCAAACGGTATTTCTATTTTTAGTTTTTTGAGAAACCTCCATATTGCTTTCCACAATGGTTGAACTAGCTTACATTCCCACCAGCAGTGTAGGAGGGTTTCCCTTTCTCCACATCCTCGCCAACATTTGTTGTTCTTAGTCTTTTTGATGCTGGCCATCCTTACTGGTGTAAGGTGATATCTCATTGTGGTTTTAATTTGCATTTCCCTGATGATTACTGAGGTGGAGCATCTTTTCATGTGTCGCACAGACTGCAAATTGTAAAATAAGTTAGACATAGGGATGGAAGTACAACCTAGAGAATATAACAAGTTATTTGTAATATGTTGATATGATAATGGGGTAACTACACTTACTGTGGCCAGCATCTAGTAATGTATATAATTATTGAGTCACTCATACAATGGGGAAATGACAGCCTCTTCAACAACTGGTGTTGGCAAAACTGGACAGCTACATGCAAGAGAATGAAATTGGATTATTGTTTAACCCCATACACAAAAGTAAACTTGAAATATATCAAAGACCTGAATGTAAGTCATGAAACCATAAAACTCTAAGAAGACAACATAGGCAAAAATCTCCTGAATATAAACATGAGCAACTTCTTCCTGAACGCATCTCGTCAAGCAAAGGAAACAAAAGCAAAAATGAACAAATGGGACTACATCAAACTAAAAAGCTTCTGTACGGCAAAGGACACCATCAACAGAACAAAAAGGCATCCTACAGTATGGGAGAATATATTTGTAAACTACATATCTGACAAGGGGTTAACATCCGAAATATATAAAGAACTCACACGCCTCAACACCCAAGAAGCAAATAACCCAATTAAAAAAATGGGTGGAGGATATGAAGAGACAGCTCTCCGAAGAAGAAATTCAGATGTCCAACAGGCACATGAAAAGATGCTCCACCTCACTAATCATCAGGGAAATGCAAATTAAAACCACAATGAAATATCACCTTGCACCAGTAAGGATGGCCAGCATCAAAAAGACTAAGAACAACAAATGTTGGTGAGGATGTGGAGAAAGGGAAACCCTCCTACACTGCTGGTGGGAATGTAAGCTAGTTCAACCATGTGGAAAGCAATATGGAGGTTCCTCAAAAAACTAAAAATAGAAATGCCGTTTGACCAGGGAATCCCACTCCTAGGAATTTACCCTAAGAATGCAGCAGCCCAATTTGAAAAAGACAGATGCACCCCATGTTTATCGCAGCACTATTTACAATAGCCAAGATAGGGAAGCAGCCTAAGTGTCCATCAGTAGATGAATGGATAAAGAAGTGGTACATGTACACAATGGAATACTATTCAGCCATAAGAAAGAAACTAATTCTACCCTTTGCAACAACATGGATGGAGCTGGAGGATATTATGCTCAGTAAAATAAGCCAGGTGGAGAAAGACAAGTGCCAAATGATTTCCCTCATTTGTGGAGTATAACAACGAAGCAAAACTGAAGGAACAGAACAGCAGCAGACTCATAGACTCCAAGAACGGACTAGCGGTTACCAAAGGGGAGGGGTGTTGGGAGGGCAGGTGGGGAGGGAGGGAGAAGGGGATTGTGGGGTATTATGTTTAGTACACATGGTGTGAAGGGGTCACTGGGAAAATAGTGTAGCACAGAGAAGGCAAATAGTGAATCTGCGGCATCTTACACTGATGGACAGTGACTGCAATGGGGTATGAGTGGGGACTTGATAATATGGGTGAATGTAGTAACCATATTGTTTTTTCATGTGAAACCTTGGTGAGAGTGTAAAACACACACACACACAAAATAAATAAATTAAACAGTCTTTTGCTCAAAAAACATTATTGAGTCACTATGTTGTATATCTGGAACTAATATAATATTGTATATTAACTTTATTCCAATTTAAAATGTGAAAGAAAAAAAGTAATCAATCAGAAATGTGAGGGTTTCTTTCTAGGCTTTTTATTTTGTTAATTTTATTTGTTTGTCTATCCTTACCCTAATACCACACTGTTCTGATTAGTTAAACTGTATAGTTAGTCTTTAAGTCAGATCATCTAAGTTCTCCAATTTTGTTCTTTTTCAAGATTGCTTTTCTATTCACACTTTAAAATCCGCTTATCCATTTTGAACACAAGTAAAGCCTGTGGGATTTTAATTGGTATTGCATAGAATCTCTATCAATTAGGGTTTAACCGACAAGTTAACAATATTGAGTATTCTAATCCACAAACACTACATCTTTCCACTTTTTTAAATAATCTACAAATTCTTTCAACTACAATTTTTTTGGTTCTCATTTTATAAGTCCTATACATCTTTCAATAAATTAATTACTATTTTGTATTTTTATATAAAAAGCTAAATGAAATTTTTATTCTCTTTTCTTAACTTTTGTCACCAATATATAAAAATCTGTATAATTTTTATATCCTGTGACCTCATATTCCATGGCCTTGCAAATTTTATTTATTCGTTTTTATATTCTTATACATTTCAAATGCATTTTAATAAATGAAAGACCTCCCCTTCAATTCCTGGTTTGCTGAGAATTTTTTTCCCATGAATTTTCATTGAATTTCATCTATCAAGATGACCATTTCTTGTCTACCTTATTTGGTTAATGTAGCAAATTACATTATTGGTTTTAAAATTTTAAACCAAACTTGAATTCCTGGGATATACCCTAAACATACATGTAATTATAAATAGATAAATAAGATAATAGATTTAATTTGTTAATATTTTGTTCATGAGGAATACTGCCTTATAATTTTCATATTTTCAATTTACTTTTCAGGATTTGGTATTATTTTTGGACTCATAAAATGTGTATGTGCTACTTCTTGTATTTTCTAAATAGTTTCTCTAAGTTTGGTAATTTTTATCCCTTAAGTGTTGTCAAAATTCATGAGTAAAGACATCTAGGTCTAGAGTCACTCATGAAAACATTTTTTAGTTACAAATGCTATTCCTTCAAAAAATAAAAGGCTATCAAGTTTTTCTATTCTTTTACCATTCTGGTAAATTGTTTTTCAAGGAATTTGTCTTTTTCATCTAAGTTTTTAGCTTTATTGGCTAAATTTGAATTTGTAATGATATTCATAATAGTCATCATATGTAGTTAATGCCTATAGGATTTGCTGTTACATTCCCTCTTTCATTGCTAATATATGGTAAGCTGAGTTTTCAACTTTATTGTTTTTGGCTCTTATATTTTTGTTTTCTTCCTTTTTTTTTCCTTTTGTAACATTTGTTTTTCTTTTTCTATTGTTTTTATTATGTTAGATACTTAGGTTACTGAATTTAAGTTTTCTTTTCTAATAAGACTTTTAAAGATAAACATTTCCTTCTAAGTACTGATTTAGCTACACCTCAAAAATTTTTGTTTTGTTTTCACTATCATTCAATTCAATGTATTTTCTAATTCCCTCATGATTAATTTTTTATTCGATTGATTGATTTTTTTAAAGTGTGTAACAGTTTCCTAATACATGAAAATATTCTGGATATCTCGTTGCATTTGATTTTTAATTTTGTGATACTGTGGTCAGAGAACATATTCTGTAATATATTGACTTAGAGATTATTTTTACCCTTATTGTATGGCCCAGCACACAGCATATCTGGTCAATGTAACATGTGTTCTCAAAAAGAATGTCTGTTCTACTGCTCTTAGGTGAAATATTCCATAAGTGTAAATTAGGTCTAGTTGGTTGATTGTGTTAGTCACAGAGTAGATACTTTACCTTTCTTTTTATTTGATCCATCTATTACTGATAGAAGGGTACTGAAATCACTTAAATCTGATTATAAATTTTCCTCTTTATCAATATGTGTTTCATGTATTTGGAAGTTCTATTATTAGGTATATAAACATTTAGGATTTTTATATCTTCCAGATGAATTGACACTTTGGTCATAATTAACTGACCCCTTATACCTTTAGTAATGTTCCATGTTTCAAAATTAATATCTGTGATATTAATAAGATCACAGAAACAATTTTGTACTTTAAATTGCAGGCCATATTTTTTCCATTATCTTATGTTCAAGCCATTTGTGTCTTTATATTTGAAGTGAGTCTTGTACAGAGAGCATATAATTGGGTTTCAGTTTTTTTAAATCTAGTCTTACAATACTGACTTCTTATTTAGAGAGATTAGCCTGTATAATTTTAATGTCACAATTGTGATTACATCAAATCTCTATTTGTTTTTCTTCTACTATTATTCATAGTCTTAGTCTTCTTTTTGATTTATTAAATATTATTCAATATCCCACTTATTTCTCTAATTTTAAGATATCTTTCTTTGAGTATTACTTAGTTGCTGCGCAAGGAATTAACATGCATCCTTAATTTACCACAGTCTACTTTCCATTAATACTGTACTACTTCACCTAAAATATAAGAGCCATTAAAAAATTGTGACTTAATTTCTCCCCTATTCTTTGCACTAGTTTACCTCATTAGATATTCTAAACCTTACAACTCAATGCTATTGTTACTGCTTTAAACAAGGAGCTGACTTTTAAAGAATTTTTAAAAGAGGAAAAAGTCTCACAATTACCATTTCAGGTCTCTTCATTCATTTCTATAGGTAAGACTTTTTGATCTAGTAAAAACCTTCATTGTGAGGAACTTCCTTTAGCCTTTCATGTAGGTCATCTGTGTGGAGGACAAATTGTCTCAGCTGTTCTTTTTGTGAAAAATATCTTCTCTCTCATTTTTGGAAGAGTCTTTGCCAGAAATAGAACTCTGAATTGGCAGTTTTTCTTTTGTCTTGTACTTTAAATATGAAGTTTAATTGTATTTTGGCCTTTATTACTTGTACTAAGAAGTAAGCTATTAATCTTATCAACATTACCCAACTGAACTGTGTACTGTTTCTTGTGCTATTTTAAGATGTATTTCTTCATCTTTGATTTTTAGCTGTTTAATTGTGATGTGCCTTGTGGGTTTTCATTGGAAGTATTCTCCTTGGGATGGCTAAAATTCTCTTTATTTAGGGTAATGGTTTTCACCATTATTTTTTAAAATAATTTGTTCTTCCCTATTCTCTCTCCTTCCTCTTCTGGGATTTTAATTACAGGTTTGTCAAACTGCTTAATATGGTCCTAAAGGTCACTGAGGCTCTGTTCATTTGTTAAAAACAATTTTTTCTTTCTTTGAACTTTAGTTTACAGAAGTTCTGTTGATCTGTTTTTAAGTATGCTGACACTTTCCTCTGCAATACCCAATCTGCCATTAAGTTTGATACATTTTTTCTTTATTTAAAAAAATACGCTTTGCAACTCTAGCTCTTCTATTTGTTTCTTTTAATAATATCTATTTCTCTGCTATAGATTCAAAATGTGCATTCATTGCATCCATCGTTTTCTTTAAAGCTTTGGACATTATTTATAATAACCATTTGAAATTCTTGAATACTAATTCAATTTGTGGTTCATCTCAACATATTTTAATATTGACTGCATTTCCTCTAAATTATGGCTCACATAACTTGAGCCAGTTGAAAACTTGAAAAGTTGCTCCACATCTTGTTATCGGGGAAATGCAAATTAAAACAACAATAAAATACCACTACACCCCTATTAGGATGGCCAAACTCCAGAACAATGACAAGACCAAACATCAGTGAGAATATAGAGCAAGAGGGAGTCTCATACGTTGCAGGCGGGTACAGCCACTTTGGAAGACAGTTTGACAATTTCTTATAAGGCTTAGCATACTCTTCCCATGTGATCCAACAATTGCACTCCTGAGTATTTACTCAAAAGAGTTGAAACTTATGTCTACACAAAAATATTCCCATGGATGGTTGTAACACCTTTATTTATAATTGCCAAAATTTGGAAGCAACCAGGATGTCCTTCAGTACGTGAATGGATAAATAAACTGTGGCACATCCAGACTATGGAATACAATTCAATGATAAAAATATGATTTATGTGCTATCAAACTGTGAAAATACATGAAAGAAACAAGTGCATATTACTAAGTGAAAGAAGCCAATCCGAAAAGACTACCCTGTATGGTTTCAACTATATCACGTTCCGGCAATGACGAAACTATGGAGACAATTAAAAGATAATAGTTGCAAGACTGGGGGAGATTAATAGGCAAAGCACAGAGGGTTTTAGAGGAACAAAAATACTGTGTATGATATTATAATGATGGATATGTGTTGTTAAACATTTGTCCAAACCCATAGAATGTGCAACACCAAGAGCGGACCCTGAGGTAAACTCTTGACTTGGGGTAATTATGATGTGTCAATGCAGGTTCATCCTTGATTTTAAAAAGGTACCATTCTGCTCAGTATGCTGTTCATGTGGAAACCAAGCATGTATATGGGTTGTGGGGTATGAGAAATGTCTGTATCTTCTTTTCCATTTTATTATGAACTTGTAACTACGCTTAAAAAATTATTAATAAAAGAAATAATTACAGAAAACTCCCAAAATTTAGCAAGAGGCATAAATTATAGCTTCAAGAAGATGACTGAACTTCAAACAAGGATAACCTTAAAGAAATCGACACCAAAACACATAGTATTCAAATTTCTTAATACTAAAGAGAAAGAAAAAAATCCCCAAAAGCTATAGAAAATGATAGCATATGTAGAGAGGAAAAGCAATTATAATGACAACAAGTTTTTTCATCAGAAACCATGGAATCCCAGAAGAAAGTGGCAAAATCTTTCAAGTACTGAAAGATAAAAACTGTTAATCCAAATTCTACATCCAGTGAAAGTAACCTTCAAAAGGAAGACGAATCTTTCAAGACATACTCAGATGAAGAAACACCAAGAAAATTTGTCATCAGCAGAATGAAAAGCATAACTAAGAGAGGTGCTCTGAACATAATGGAAATAATGAAAGAGGGAATCTGGAAATATCATGAAGAAAAAACAATGGAATACATGACAGCGTGGGTAAACACAATACACGTTCCTTATTCTCTTGAGTTCTCTAAATGATGTTTTATTAATAAAGCAAAAAGTATTACACATCTATATATCTCTAAATGTATGTAGAAAAAATATTTAAGACAATTATAAAACGGGGAGGGTAAAGGGACATAACTAAGGCTATACTATCAAGCAAGGTGGTTTAGGCACCCATTGGTCTATCTTTAGTTTGAAATGTTCATAGTTTCCCTATAGACCCAAATCAAAGCCTTCAAGAGAAAATGACAACAATCCTATTAAAGATGAGGTCCTACTGCCAAATATAGTGTCTTTGCTCTTGAGTACTTTATTTCTAATTGTTATTTTCTTGGCTATCTTATTTAAATTTTGTAAACATTGATTAAACTCTTTCTATATGTCATGCTTATGCTCATATCTGGCTTAGCTGGGTTGATCACAAACCATTTTTATCTCATCATTGATACTAATGATCTCTTGAGGTCTATCACCTTACCAGTATTCAGTGGACATGACCTTGTATTTTCTAATGTTGCTCAATTATATGTTCTGCTTAGCAGAAGGACTACCAAACCTTTATTCTTCAAAAGTGAAATTTCCCTATGACCCTTTAGAGAAATGTCCTTGTCATTTTGAGTTTGATAAGAAATGATAACACAGGTTAGTTAAAATACCAGTTGTAAATTTTTATAGCATAACACGTATCCAAAATTGCAGAATGGGAGAAAGGGAATGGGAAACTCAGAGGAAAAGTACCTGAATATGAGTAACATGTTCATTTAGCAGCATGGTCAAGTAAATTAGTAATTTCACTATTTAAAGCACTTACCGATTCATAGTTTGTTTTAGCAAAATTCATGGAATACTCTATATGAGAAATAAATTGTGCCACATACTCTGCTACGTCTATCTTGTTGCATCAGATAATATTGTGCATTTATAACCTCTTTAGAGGGACAAGAAAATCACATGTTAATTTTATCATTTATTTGTGTTGAAACAGATTCTGATAGATGCTGTGAATCTATCAGGATCCTGGCAAGAAAAGGATGAAGCTCAGATTGCGTAGGATAATGCTATACCCCAGAGCTAGCAACTTTAGGCTGCTCTTGCTGCAGCTAAGCCTGAGAGGAGCCGTTACCAGAGCCCAGAGAAAAAGCACTCTGTAGAAGAATTACCTGACATGAGTTGTTGACTTTCATCAAATACTAACTGACTCACTGTCCCTGAAAGAATGAAATATGTGCCTCAAGCTTAGTTTTCCCCTCTCCCCTCATCTTTTGCTGAACTCCATTGATCAAACCCAGCTCATCTCCTAGGGGCACAAGAAAAGATGGAGAAGGGTGAGGAGGGATTTCCAGGAACAAACAAAATCCATCCAGCTTGCTCCTTGTTTCTTCAGTAGTCTAGAGGTCAGAGCATAGTCTTTGCAGCTCAGCTCATTTCAGCCTCATAATTTTGAGGCATTTACCTAACCTAAGTGAATAATAATTTTCTCCTACAAAAGTGAGAATGAAGAGTGCACTTATCTCATGAGTTTACTCTAAGCATATGCATTGTGCCTGATATATACTTTGTTCTCAGTGCCGGTTATTATTTTTATGACAGTGCTAATTTTTTACAACCTTCTTGTGTTTATGATTACAACTTAGAAAGGGTGACAAAAATGTCCATTGAGTGCAATCTGCAAGTACTACAATATGGGTTTCCTATATGATCAGGAAAATCAATTTTGAGTTCTGAATGTTAAAATGGAATAAGAAACTATGGATCTTTGCTTTTTATATTTTCTTGAATGTTGAAAATATTCTGTCACCCTGTCTCATTCTATTTGACAGTGAAAAAAAAACCCTGCAATTATTCAATGTTCTTATAAATCATAATTTCATTTTCTGCCTACATATGAAATTATAATGCCACATAGAACCTTTTTAAAAAAACAAGAAGAAATATCTGACATCCATCTAGGGCTTCACAGATTATGGTTAATAAAGTGTTTTTCTATAGATTATCTCATCAGTTAGTTTTGACATTCAGGCAACTTCCAGCTGGCTCCAGAATTCATGTGAATTTAGTTGAGGGAACATAAAAAAGCCCAGAGAAAAGGACCTATCCCAAAGGCTGTCTTGTTAGCAGTTCTTAAGGTTTTACTGGGAAAATGGAAGTGCTGGGATGTTGACATAAGATTGTAGCTTCATAGGAACTGTGACTGTACCTATCGTACTGAATCAAGTGATGGATATAATCTTTCTAGATGTGTTGACATCTTTTCGATGGCTAACATGTGACAGCTGCTTGTTCCATTGGCTAATGAAACAGACAGCAATTAAAACATGGGAGTCTGACAAGTTACCTTTGGGAACTGAGAACTAAGACAGTCGTGCTTGGTTTCTCATTAATTTATTTTGTTCCTCTCAACAGAAGGCTTTTAGGATGGACAATGGAGCTGAATGAGAATTCAGTTACTTGAAGTCCCCCCAAAATGAATCTTTGACCATTTCATTTTGTTCTAAAATATAAGTTGTGCACCTTACTCTGATTCAGACAGTGACTTTCATGATGGCTGACTATATAAGCCAGTGGAAGAGTGAATAGTGCTTATGGTGCAATACAAGTTTCCTGTATCAAAAAGATCATGTGAAATAAAATATGGTCTTCTTAAAATGGTATGTGTCTAACGATCAGCTAGCAGAAAGACAAATCAGGAAAACAACTTGATTTACAATTGCATCCAAAAGACTAAAATACCTAGGAATAAACCTAACCAAGGAGGTGAAAGACCTATACCCTGAAAACTACAAGACACTCATGAGAGAAATTAAAGAAGACACCAATAAATGGAAATACATCTCATGCTCATGGATAGGAAGAATTAATATTGTCAAAATGGCCGTCCTGCCTAAAGCAATCTATAGATTCAATGCAATCCCCATCAAAACACCAACAGCATTCTTCAATGAACTAGAACAAATAGTTCTAAAATTCATGTGGAACCATAAAAGACCAAAAACAGCCAAAGCTATCCTGGGAAGGAAGAATAAAGCTGGAGGGATTACGCTCCCCAACTTCAAGCTCTTCTACAAAGCTACAGTAATCAAGACAACTTGGTAGTGGCACAAGAATAGACCCATGGACCAATGGAACAGGCTAGAGAGCCCAGATATAAACGCACACATATATGGCCAATTAATATATGATAAAGGAGCCATGGATATACAATGGGAAAATGAAAGCCTCTTTAATTAACAACTGGTGTTGGCAAAACTGGATAGTTACATGTAAGAGAATGAAACTGGATTATTGTCTAACTCCATACACAAAAGTAAACTCAAAATGGATCAAAGACCTGAATGTTAGTCATGAAACCATGAAACTCAGAAGAAAACATAGGCAAAAATCTCTTGAATATAAACATGAACAACTTTTTCCTGAACGCATCTCCTCGGGCAAGAGAAACAAAATAAAAAATGAACAAATTGGACTACATCATGCTAAAAAGCTTCTGTAAAGCAAAGGACACCATCAGCAGAACAAAAAAGCATCCTACAGTATGGGAGAATATATTCAGAAATGACATAGGCAATAAGGGGTTAACATATAAAACATATAAAGAGCTCCATGCCTCAACACCCATAAAACAAATAACCCGATTAAAAAATGGGCAGAGGATTTGAATAGACACTTCTCCGAAGAAGAAATTCAGATGGCCAACAGGCATATGAAATGATGCTCCACATCATTAATTATCAGGGAAATGCAAATTAAACCACAATGAGATATCACCTCACACCAGTAAGGATGGCCAACATTCAAAGGATGAGGAACAACAAATGCTGGTGAGGATGTGGAGAAAGGGGAACCCTCCTACACTGTTGGTGGGAATGTAAATCCATTCAACCATGTGTAAAGCAATATGGAGGCTCCTCAAAAAAGTAAAAATAGAAATTCCATTTGATCCAGTAAATACACTCCTAGGAATTTACTTGAAGAAAACAAGACCCCTGATTCAAAAAGACAGATGCACCCCTATGTTTATCGCAGCACTATTTACAATAGCCAAGAAATGGAAGCAACCTAAGTGTCCATCAGTAGATGAATGAATAAAGAAGATGTGGTACATATACACAATGGAATATTATTCAGCCATAAGAAGAAAACAAATCCTGCCATTTACAACAATATGGATGGAGCTAGAGGATATTATGCTCAGTGAAATAATCCAGGCGTAGAAAGACAAGTATCAAATGATTTCACTCATTTGTGGAGTATAACAACAAAGCAAAACTGAAGGAACAAAACAACAGCAGACTCACAAACTCCAAAAAGGGACTAGTGGTTACCAAAGGGAAGGGGTGGGGAAGGTTAGTGTGGAGGGAGGGAGAAGGGGATTAAGGGGCATTATAATCAGCACACACAATATAGGTAGGTCACGGACGGGGAAGGCAGTATAGCACAGAGAAGACAAGTAATGACTCTATAACATCTTACTCTGCTGAGGGATAGTGACTGCAGTGGGGTGGGGGGTGCCGGTAATATGGGTGAATGTTGAAACCACAATGTTGCTCATGTGAAGCCTTCATAAGATTGTATATCAATGATGTCTTAATTCAAAAAAATGGTATATGTGAAAGTACTTAAGTGCATAAGTATGATCTACAAGAAAAGCTGTTAAAAAAGTAACCTCAATGGATGACTCAGCAGTTTTGACCATAAATTATGTATCTGGCTTTTTGTTAGGGTGCATGAAGGAAGCATGAGCAACGCCTCCTCACGCACCCTGGTCCTGCTGGTGTGGTGCACGTGAAACATGCACCGTGAAAGGCAGGCCCGGCAGAGGGGTGCACACTATGCAGCAGTGAGGCCAGGAAGTGAAGCGATAAGAACGGCAATCACCTGGTCAAGCTGATCATGGAGAAGAACCCAGAATGGATCTGATTCGGGAGCAGAAATGGAAAGAGTCTTTGTGTCACACCGGTGGGTTGGATGCAGAGACAAGCATGTCACTTTGTGGACGGCCTCAAGAGCCCCCTGTGGAGAAGTCATTTTGAAGGAGCTAAAATAAAGGTGATCAGAGTTGATGAGTAAAGAGATACTTCATTATGCACTGAATAAAGGTGAGCTCACTTTTCCAAACATTGACTACGGAATGTTCTGTAACAAGAGCTGAGAAGCACAATAGGAACTAATATTTATCACTAAATGCATGCTACATACTATGTTTAAGACCATCCATGAATCATCCTTTGTGATCTCCAAACACAAATATTAAATGTTCAGTAAGTCTCTGCCATTATTATTATTGTTATTATTAATCACTATCATTTTAAACTTTTACTGACATGGTGTTACAAGGGCAAAAAACACGATGGTATTTTTAGAAGAGGGGAATTTAAGATTGGAAAACAGGAAAGGACCCAAGGCACTCGCTCTTGATTTCGGCCCAGGGCTCAAGTCAATTTCTGCAGCGGCCATGAGGGAAATCTTCTGTAAATGCCAGCTCAGCCAGGAAAGCTTAGTTTGCTCTGCACTGTGATCTTGCTGAATTTCTTGTTGATTTCAAAAGTTTTCAATGTGTATCGCTTTTCCAAAGTAAAGCAATCTTGACCTGAGGCTCTGACTCATTTAAATATATCTGTCATATGCGAAGGCTATACATGTATTAGGGAAATATCACTTGTTGTTTTCAATATCCAAATAAAATATGCATTTGCTCTTGTAGGAAAAAAAATGGGTTGAAAAGTCTCTTCTTTCTCTTCACCATCTGTTATCCCTCTACCATCTTTTCCAGCAATAGGATTCTTCTTTCCTTCTACTTCACAAGGAAAGTATTTTACAAACATAGCTTTCATTGTCCTGAATAACAGTAAAAGAAAGTAATGAAAGTACTGTCTCTTCAAAGAATAAACGTCTTTGAACTATCAGGTCTCTATCACTGTAAAAAATGTAACAAATGTAAAAATTGAACAAAGTCACTAAAACAATAAATCCCAGAAGTTGTCTGACAAAACAGTGTCCTGCAAACATAGCTTTTCACATGACCCCTGAGCTAATACATTTAAACAGAGAACAAATTCTGTCTTTAGGAGCTATCTTTTAAGTGATAAGTGGACATTAGAATATTAGGACTTGTAAATATCAGATGGTCAGATGCAGCTGGAAGCCAGGGAATACTGCTTACCTCCACAGTGACTTTGTTGAATATTTATAAAATGTTGCCAAAGCGTTCATCACCTGATGGCATAAAAAATGTGTTTTTCATGGCAATGAGTCAATCTTGGAGGAGGAAACGAATTGAAAAATATGATAATACCACATCGGTCCATTTACCTTCAGCATTTTACATGTAAAGAGTCTATAAGTCCAGTTAGACCTTACATAACTGACCTATGTATTTTGCTTTATATATAGAACTTGTCTTCATAACTTTATTTCTCCGGTGAGCTCTCCTTGAATAAGCTGCATATCATAACAGCAATCAGCAACAAGAATGTAGGTTTTGTTCCAATCAAAGGAACACTTTATAAGTTGGTATCCCATAACAATGGCTCGAGAATGGTTTGAAGATTTCAAGCAACCTCTCAACTGACCACTGATACCCTATTATCTACCCGAGTACCCACTAATCTTGGATTTACAGCTCAGAGTAACAGTGTCGAATTGTCTTTCCAGGATTAGATCATAAACACAGATCAAAAGTCTCCAGTAGTGCATAGATGGGGCCATAATTTGGTGAACAGCGTTTAGAAAAATGCTGTGCAACACCTGGGAAAATAGAATCATCAAGGTGGCAGCGGAGAAACTTTGTGAGTCATGCCATAATCACTAAGAATTCTTGTTCAATTTATTAACAGTTCTGTTCTGTAGAAGATGTTTCATTGGAGTGGTGAACAGCTGATTCCTCAGAGATGACTTGGCTTTTTTTGACTGAGAGCTCCAGCTCAGAAAGTTTCATTGTAATGTATCAGAAGTAAAAAACTGCTGAATGATCTGAAAACTTAAACCATGGAAAAATTCTCTTTTCTATGGATCATCATGTTTGCTTTGTGAAATAATAATGTGATAGAAAATGAATGGTTCTTGGAAGGATTGAATGTCATGCTCCCTGGGAGTGGGCATCTCATAGTTTCCTGTATCTTAGCTTGAATGGTGTGAATACAAAAAGAATTGGACTTCAAGACAAAGAAGTCTTAATAAATTATCTAAGTTTGAAAAATGGACACAGTTAAACTTTTCCTTTGAGATCTAGAAGTTGAAAAAGATGTACTGGTCATGATCATTAGACTGCATTCTATCAGAGATGCTAACCAGTTCAGGAAGGCAAGAAAAAAACTAAAATGTTCAAGTATGAGAATGAAAGAAACAAACAATCCATTTTAGCAGATGACATCATTTTACATGCAGTTAATCTAAACTAATCTATATATAAACAATTGGAGGTAAAAAATTTTCCTTAAAGTTATTTGATATAAATCAAAATACAAAACTCAATTGTATTTCCATATGCCAACAACAAAGAACTAAACAAAATAGCATTTACAATAAGATAGCTTTTGTAATAGCATAATAAAAAGTCAAGTACCCAGAAATTTATCTAAGAAATCATGGACAAGACCTCCACAGAGAAATTCTAAGCCATTATTGGGAAACAGTAAAAGAGACTAAATAAATGACAAGATGTAACAAATCAAGTCTTGGACTACTGAGTTTTTTAAATAAACCACTTTTCCATAAATTGCATCGCTAATGAAAAATCACTAAATTTTGTGTGGAATTCGATAAATCAATTCTAAAATTTATAAATGCAAATACAAACAGCTGAGAATAATCAAGACATTCTTAATAAAATAATGCTGGGAGGACTTGTTTTAAGAGATTTTAACATTCATTTTAAAATTACAGTAATTAGGGGTATGTGGTACTTGTACAGGGATGGTCAAATAGACCAATCAGAAGAAATGTTGTAGAAACAGATCTTCACATATAACAGCATTTCATACTGATAAAGTGCGGACAGCACAATATCTTCAATAAATGGAGCCAGGACAACTATATATATGCATAGGGGAAAAATACAATGACTCCTACCTCAAAGAGTGCACAAAAAAATCATTTACAGATGAATCAAAGTCATTCAAGAAAAAGCTAAAAATGTTAGGCTTTTGGAACAAGACCTCAGTGTAGGGTATGGTTTTCTTAAAGACACAAAACTCTGGCACTATATTTCTGTATATGTACTTGCATGTGAGAAAATTAACTGAATACATGTGACTGAATACCTTATGGGAGGAAAATAAAGGAGACTTATGAAATACCTACGATTCAATGAAAATAAAGCATGACAAAACAAGAACACGGAGGAGAGCTAAAGCAATCGCAGAAAGAAATTTAATGATTTCAAGTCAGAAAAGTAGAAGTGTTAAATACCAAGAATTCATTGAAAAAACTGGAAAAAAATACATTTCTTGTAGATCCTTATAAGTACTATAAAATAATAAAAGAAAAAGGAAGAAATGAATGGATGAATCATATGATAAAAAAATTATTAAAACCTAAAACTGTTTCTTTGAAAATATCAACAACGCAGACAAAACCCCAGCAAGACAGAACAATACAAAAGAAAGTAGATTCAAATGAGCATACTACAGAATGAAAGGGAAAAGAGCAGATATGCAATTAAAAAAATGTTTTGAACAAGTATACATTAAACCTAGATTAAGTGGACAATTTTCTGGGAAAATATAAAATGACAAAATTGTCACAGGTTGAAATAAAAAAAAATTCATTTAAGTCAATGCTTCTTAATAACACTGAATCTAGTTAAAGACCTTCCAAACCCCAGTCTTTAAAAGAAACAGGTAACCCCTCTCATGTACAAGTTGTTCCAGAAAAGAGAAAGAGGGTGAGTTGTCCAAGGAATTTTATAACATCAGTATGAGTAGATAAGGCTCTTTGGTAAAAAATGGCCATCAGCCTGACTTCTTTGATTCTGGCTGAGGGACTTTGGTAAAAGTTATAGTTGTCATCAGAAGCTATACTTTTTTTTGAGGAATTTAATGGAAAACCTTTCAATAATGTGAATATCGATGACCTAAATATTTTGAAAATATAACTCACCAAACTGGACGTTATATCGTGCTATACAGTAAAGGTGACCACTCAAGCATAATTACAGACTTAAGTCGAAGATATTAAGAATACAGTGGCAGAGAAATTGAGGTGAAGGTCCTTTTTGCCCTATTTATAAAGTAAATAAAGAAATAGAATCCTGTGATATCCTAATTATTTTAACCTGAAATTTCTGTTGTTAACTCATATGGGTCAATCTGTTTATGTTTTTTGGAAAATACATTTGCTTATTTGGCTTATTAGAAAAGTAAAGATAGGCCATCTAAAGTTCAATATGCGTTCCAGCACTACGATGATTCTCTCTCTAAAACTCAGTTAATTTCATCTTGTAATGTCCACTATACATGACTGGATTGCACCTAGGGGCCCCCTTCTTTAATATCGTGGGTGATGAAATGAAAGGTAAGCATGGATCTTGCCCGCCGTACACTGAAGCATGAGAGCCATCTCAAGGAAACCGCTCTGAGCTGTGAGTTATATAGCTCCATTTTTCATGGAACACCATTTGTACTTGATAGAGCAACTGGAAGACAAGCTACAGCTACCAGACATGGATTTGGGCAGACCTTTTCTCAAAAATGCACAAACGAGCCTGTCAATCTCGGGAACACAACTGACATTACTTGTTCCCTATGATAATATATGGACTTTAAAATGAAAATTAGAATTTTGGCATTTTGACAGTTTCCCAATACTTAAGGACTTTTCTGATGATATGTATTGAGATGTCAGTGGATGTAATTTTTTATACTATAGAATTAAATGTGCCAACATTTACAAGACCTGCATTAGTCAGGGAATCAGTATTTTTTAAGTGACCAATGTGTGATGTTACGATATCATACATGGGCAGGTAATTCATTCAAAAATGGAAGACAGGCCAATGGATTTTAATGTAAATGAGTATGACAAGTTGAGTGACATGGTTTCAGATTCCACACTGCAACTAACCTCTAAGAAGCTACCACTCATCACTTTCCTTAGCGCTCCAAACAATACCCACCATGAGCTGACAAGGCCATTAGAATATTGCTCCCTCTTCCAGCCACACATCTGAGACCAGAATTTCTTCATATACTTCAAACAAAACAACATATTGCAATGAACTGAATATAGAAACATATGTGAGAATCTGTCTTTTACTAAACCCAACACTAAAGAGATCTGTAAAAATGAAAAAGTGATGCCTTTCACTTCTCACTAGTGTTTTAGAGCATATAGCTATCTTTTATAAAGACACATGTCATAAAGTGCATGTGTTAATGTGCAGTGGGTTTTTATTATCTCAAATAAATTATGAATCATTTTCAAAGTTCTCAGTTTTTCATTTCTAATATGGTAACTATTAATAGATGTGATACAGTAGTAAAAAGAATCTCTTTGGAATTGTCAGTAATTTTTGGGTGTAAAGAGTTCTAGAAATGAAATCGTTTGAGACTCTTTGAGTGGATATATACTTAGTAACAGTCTATATATTTAAAATAATAAAAGAAAGACCCACCACATGGAACAAAATTTAAAATGTAACTGTAATCAAAATAATACATTTTGTAAGGTGTATGCACATTCAAGGATAAATATCAAACATGGTTGACTGGGTGCTTAGTAAAGTCAAAGTTGTGGGAGAAGGGAGTAAGAACGAGGCATTAAGAACACTAAACATGTGTGGTCCTTTTAAGGGGGCTGCAAAAAGATCTACAAAGTATCATTAGCTTAATGAAGAAAACTTGGGGAATAAAGACAAAGAGAGCTCTCACTTTTCTGTTTAAAAGTAGTCAACCTTTGATACATTCAACTTTTTCTGGAATCCATAGTAGTGTCATTGTATTAGACCCCCTTCAAACCTTTATGTACATGGCTTTCTATGTTTCCCTGGCAGCCTGTGGCAGCATAAACTAAAAGTAACTACATCTGCTTCTCCTTTCTTTGATGTGCACAAACCCACATCTGCATCCCTGCAGTAAACAACCTAGACACTTTATCTTCTCTTAGTTTATCACAACATAATGATAAATTCACTGGGGCCATTAAAACACAGGTCAATGACTAAATAAACCGATGAGGCTCATAAAGTCCTTGACAGTCTTGAACTGTAATATAAGACGAAAAGGAAAATTCAATGCCTGAAATTCTAAAATATCTCCAGAAAATAGAGCAAAACAACAGAACACCAACATAAAAAGAAAATTTTTGTATGATTCTCTATAGGAATCTCTGAATTTCTGTAGCCTGCCCTGATAAATGTATATGTGGAGTCAACAAGGTAAACCAATTACATATAAAACTTTTAAAAACAAGGATGGATCCAGTAGATGGTTTTCCTTCCGTTGGAGCTCTACCTCTTGTGGGAACTCAAACAACAGAACCAGCAGATGGAACACGCACTGATCTCCATATTACTGATTAATTTGGGTGGGCGGACAGCTCAGACTAGACCAGTGGGCCTGCCAGTTCCCTTGCCAAGGTAGACCTTGGGACAGTGCCCCAGACAGAATGTTCTAGTCACCAGGAGAGACACACCTACCCATGTTACTTCCTCCTACCCATGTTCTCTTCCCATTAGAGAAAGCCCCCAGCTCAGTAATTTTGACAGATTAGCTCCAAGTGGAAAACTTGGAATGGCTCCCACTGGGCTTCTCCACCTGCATCTTACTCAACCTCCAAAGGGAGTTGAAGGCTGGGACAGGTGACCCAAAGTGTTCAAGGGAAATCCTTCCCCAGGGAGCCCAGAAAAATGCAGGAGCCCTACTCCAAGGAACTATGACAGTTAGTGACAGTGGTAACAACACTCCTTTCATGATTATTATGCTAGAAACTGTTGTAAGTATATGAATACATTTTCATGTTTAATCCTCATTCCAACCTTACTATTATTTTCATTTTAAATATGAGGGAACCAAACCACAAAGAGGTTAAGTCATATTCTGAAGGTCTCAGAATTGTTAGATGGGGAGCCGGGCATTGAATCCTAAATTCAAATTACCTGTACATCTCTGAATTGGTAGGATTTAAAAGCAATTAGCTCGCAGCCATAGAATGAAAGCAGTCTTGAAATGTATTACTAATACACAAATATGTTTTTTGTTTCATTTTAAGATTGCTGTAGCCACTGAAATGGGGCACTGTACATAAAGTGCACATTGGCTTAAATTTTATCCTGCAGACACACAGTATTAATCACAACTCAGCGGCCATACCAAACAGCACTAACCATGCTGTTTCCATGCTATGAAATCAGATTTCCTTTCTTTTGTTGCAGATTGTGTTTCAGCAAAACAGAGTACCCATCCTTTTATGTGGAGAAATAGTTTTTAATAAGACAAGTCCACACTGGCTGACTTCCCTCCTAACTGGCAGCTCGGAAGACAACAAAGGAGCCTGAGCTGCAGTCCCTCAGCCGGACGCGTTCTCCCCCGTTGGAGATGCTGAAGCCAGCAGAGAAGCTCAGTGAGTCACCGTGCTTGCCCACACGGTCATCACCATGGCAACCGTGGCTGCCGGGGGGGGGGAGAAGTCAACCATACATCATAATGGCTCTGTCCACTCTCAGCAGATTAGAAAGGAAAATGTCCACAATTTTGGTCTGAATTAAAACACTCTACAGGAACTAACATAAGAGTATTGATATCATAACCACTAATAAACTATAATCGTGTGATATTTATTCCTATAAAAACTGTATGTACTTAAACATAAGAATATTATATATTACAAATAATACCCGCTGCTTGGTATATATAATATCTTGATGTATTATCTAGTTAGTGATGAGGGTTACACATATGCAAAAATATTAATTTTAAGATTCTAACACCCTTCAAATGAGAAGAGAAACCACGGTGATTTTAATCTTTTGGAAGAACAGAATGCTTATATACAATTTCCCTGGAGCAATAATATGGAAAAGATATTTGAATCTATTGGAGAAGATATTGGATATAACATTTGTTAATACATTTAAAATTTGCAAAGAGTAATAAACTCAGAAATAAATATCAGGGAAGTAAATCATAATCCACTTTCCCTATGAATAGCATTAAAAAGCAGCTAGAATTTACGTTCCCTTTCCATCGAAACTCAGAGCCATTTTAAATGATTTTTTTTCAAACTGTATTGCCTCCGGGTCCTTCCTTCTCCCTATGCATCTATGTAAATTTTCAAAAGTGTGTAAGAATGCACAAATTTTAATTTCATAATGTTTTTGATGCCAAGTATTTTGGTAAAATTGTAGAAATGCTTTAGACACTGAGATTCACATTTCCATGGCTCCCTACAGACTCTCAGAAACCAGGAGTGAGGCTTACATCGGAATATGAGCCAATGCCTATTCTCTGCTGTCTTTATCTCCAGTATCCTTCTGAGGGGACTCTCGTTCTGTTCTAATACTAAGGGATATCTAATTTTATATCCTTGCAAATAGGATGTATATTAAATATGATTCACCTAAAACTACAAAATGTTCAAGAGTAGGACAAAATTCTGAGAGAATCTTGGCAGGGTTCATCTGACACTGAGAAATATGGGATTCAAAGCAACCATTAGAAGTAAAAGGGAACCATCCAATAGTGGAGATATTTTTAAGTAAAAAGAGATTGAGAAAGATCATCCAGTGGAAAAAAACAGTATGCCAAAGACATGAGCAGGTATGTCACAGAGGATGAGGTCTGGTGCAGATTCCGAGAAAGGCGGGGTCAGCGCACTGCACTCCGTCCCTCCCACTGAATTCAACATCAGTTCTGGACAGAAAGCACGGAACAGCTATCTGAAAGCACTGGAAAGTAAATGGTCACAGGTCAACTGAGGGAAGACAGGAAGGTTCAAAGTTCTCCCAGACTGAAAGTATGTTTATCATTTTCTTTTCTTCCAGGATCACTGGGCTGAGCTTAAGGCCAGACTGGAACCCGTAGTGTGAATTGGCTGTGCACAGAACAGCTTCAAGAACCCTCTCTCAAGGGTAAGAAGCAGGAAAGGGGACTCTCAGGGTCAGAGAGAGTGCGAAGGTCAGGGTTTTGCTCCCCCTTCTCCAGCCCCGGCCCCCATGTAATACCCTGCAGCCGCAGTGGTGGTGGGCATGCTCCTAAAACTCAGGGATGGGAAATTTTTTCTATGGCTGGAAGAAGTAAGATCCTGGGAGTATGGAGCAAATCCCTGTTGCTCATTTCCCTCCCTGTGTCCTTCCATTGCTGGCCTAGAGTGCACAGAGTCACAGCAATTGTGGGGAGGAATGGTGGGGACAACTAGAGTCCCTGCTTCTGGCCATAGCAGCGCAAGCCCCGGGACGAGGAGAGGGTCAGTGGGATCACAGAGAAGGCAGATCAAGAGTGACCCCATAGCACCATGTAGGACAACCAGGTACCACCTCTGAGTCTGAGAATGAGCTCCAGGGTAGCGAGTGGCGCCAGTTCTAGACGGGTGCAAACATGGGGCTCCTCCAAAAACACCACAAAGATTTGACAACTAAAGCTTTTATAACAACGTAGTTTAGTGACCATAATATGGCACATGTAATTGTAGATTAATGATACCAAAATAAATTATTAAAAAAAACAACCAACTGTTATAACCATCCTCCAAGATGAAAGGGCAGGCATTTTTGAAATGAAAATAAAGCTAGAAAATCACAGGAAAAAAAAAGAAAAGATAAAAAACAAGTGGAAACTTTGCAGTTGAAAAATACAATAGCTGAAATTAAAGACCCACTGGGTAGGCTGAGTAGCAGAAGAATAGAGATGACAGAAGAAAGAGTCAGTACATGGAAGGATATAAATTATACAATTTGTACAAAGGAAAAATGAGATGTGAAAAGAAATGAACTGAGCTGCTGGCATTCGTGCCATCAAAGCTCCAAATGCAGAGAAGAAAAAAATATTTGAAGAAATGTTACTGAAAGCTCTTAAATTTATCAAGTGTCAAATTAAAAAGTAGGCACTTATATAAGGAGAGATTTTAATTAGAAATAAAGATGATTGCAATGGGGAGGATACTTAGATCTCAGGAATCTGTGATGTCTCAAAATCATACAGAAAAGGTTTTCCTTGCACAGGATAAAGGAGGAGGCGGGCAGAAACAAGCAGACTCTTTGAAGGGGGAGCTGGACAAGTGAGGGGAAGTGGCCAGTGGGGTCTGACAGGAATCATTCTTGCTATGATCAGCTGAGTCCCAGGAGAAGCTGTTGAGGGGGAGCATGCCACCTTTGTGTGTGCCTGCTCAGGCTGGGGGCCAGCAGAGTTCAGGGGTCTGTAGGAGAGAGAGAAGGCATACTAAAGTTTGGTCAAGACAAACCTTAGGAGGGCAGGAAATAGGCATTTGTAAAGATGTGGTCAAAAGACATACACTTAGAGAATTCAGAAGTTCAGCAAATTTGAAAAAGAATACACTCAAATAAATCCATCTAAATAAATCCATCTCAGACAGATGATGTTCAGATTATTAGAAACTGAAGACAAAGAAAAATCTTCAGTGAGTCAGAGGAAAGCAATGCATTACCTATAGCTAAAAGGACGACATCATGGAAAAGACAAGACTTCATCTACAGATAATAAATCAGTGGTGGCCAGGGATTTGGAGGGAAGAGAGGTGTGACTACGGAGAGGCAACATGACTGAATATGTTGGCATGCTGGGACACCTCTCTATCCTGATCATGGCGGCAGTTGTCCAGGTCAATTTCACATGTATCAAAATTTGTAGAATTGTACACCAAAAAAGAGTCATTTTTTTGTGTGTCCATTGAAAAAACTAAATAAAAATTTCAGGAAGATATTATTCAAATTCAATTCAATACTCACTGAATTCAAACAATATTCAAAGCCATTAAGACAGGGAATTGCAACTTAAAACTACAGTAAGATACTAAATTCCTCACAGAGAATGAGGAAGATGAAAAAGACTAATAACGCCAGGTATTGATAAGGATGTAAAGCAACGGGAACTCTGGTACACTGCTTGTGGGAGCATCCACTGGCACAACTGCTTTGGAAAACCATTCAACATTATCTAGAAAATCTGAAATATGCACATCTGAAGACTCTGCCATGTCCCTTTAAGGTGGACACATTCAAGAGCATGTGTATCTATCTGCACCATCCCTAGGAATTCCCATATGGAAACAACACAGATACCCGTCAGCATTAGGGGGAGTAAACATGCCACTATATGTGCTCGTCATGGAGTGCACAAAAATGACAGCAAATGCCCCTCCGTCATTCGCTCCACAGCTGCAGGGATGGCTTTTGAGCAAACAGACCAGACCAAATGTGTGCATATTGGGAGGGTCAGAGGCCAGCCATGGCCAAGACTGTTGAATCAATCATAAAAGATTCGCTGATTTCCTGTAGCTGAGATGACTTTACAGTGACTTCATAATGTACAACCATAAATTGTACTATGAACGGTGCAAGGAAAATGCCCTAATGTGGAATATGGTTATCCCACTCTGAGTGTCTGTGTGCCTGCGAAGTTTTAGTATCAAGTCTTCCATTTGTCCTTAAAATTGACCCGTGTCCCTGCTGAGGGACTGGGGCTAGTCAAGAGGGTCTTTGGAGGAATTGTCCACGCCTGGCTCCCTTCCTACAGGTCTGTGATAAAAACTGTAGAAGATACAGTGGAATATATTTAGCTTTAAAAAAGGAAGGAATGTCTGCCCTTTGCAACAACAGGGATGAACCTGGAGGATCTCATGCTGAGTGAAATAAGCCAGGCAGAGGCACGTACTACATGAAATCACTTCTATGTGGAATCTGAAATAGAGAAGCAGAGAGTGGAATGCTGACTGCCAGGGCCTGGGGAATGCAGACATGGGAGATGTCCACAGCACAGAGTTTCAGTCAAGCAAGACGCTTCAGCCCTGGGGATCTGCTGCACAGCACAGTCCCCAGGGATAACAATACTGCGCTGCATGCTTAAAAGATGGGAGGTCTAAGATGGTAGATCTTATGTCAAGGGTTCTCATCCCAGAAAAATAGTAATGATAACAATAAATAAGAGGATGGGAGACATTTGGATGGGATGGGAATGTTTATGGCACAGTTTGTGGTGCCAGGTTCCTGGATGTACACTTATCACCAACTCAAGTCCTATACATACGTATGGCTTATTGGGCGTCCAAGAAAGAGACTGAACTGTTAGAAGCACTTCAATCAAGCAACAGGCTCAAATTATTTCTAAGGCTAATTCTTTTAAAATCCCTCATTTCTCACCACTCTAAATCAGGTATATTAACTGAGCATTCCTCCTAAAAGTTGTCAGGATAGAAGAAGAAACGTGCGCTTAGGTACACGTACATGCACACGCGATCACACATACACACACACACACAAGCAGTATCTCCTTGTGGGAAAACTGTCAGTCCTATGATTGCTCTGATGACAGAAAACACAAGAGCACAGAAAAGGCTGCGGGTGAGCAAGGAGGCTGAGGCCGGCTGGAAGCCCTGAAGTCCTGCGCCCACGTTCTTGTTTGTGCGGAGGTCGGCTCAGCATCTGCCGCCACGTCAGACCCTCTTGGCCACGGCTCCTGTGGGAGCTCCAGTGCCACGCTACAGGTTGAATTAGGACCCTGGGAGCCTTATTCGTGAGCTTCATTGTCTGGACTC